>OX453243.1:13776533-14296627 GCA_949709985.1 Luffia ferchaultella | reverse complement strand
ATTATTTTTTGGAAAGAGCATTTCAATGTCCTTTAAAAAGAAATTAGTATACCCCGGAGAAACGTGGCCTTGTTACTTGTATAAGCAATGTTTACAAGCGTTTGAAAACTTAAATTCGATATAGTATTTTCGTATATATTTTTTAGTTATTTCTAAACGCTTGAAGTACTTAAACAATGTTTTCAGAAAGACCATTCCTGTGTTGTTGTAAACCATTAAGTAGTATCTCGAATAAACGTCGCCTTATAATTTTAATTAAAATTATATTCAATACTTTAAAAAATATTTATAATATATTTTAATCTTAAAATTCTCCTAACTTTTAAATCCCCCGAGTACTTCTGACATTATTTTTTGGAAAGAGCATTTCAATGTCCTTTTAAAAGAAATTAGTATACCCCGGAGAAACGTGGCCTTGACACTTGTATAAGCAATGTTTACAAGCGTTTAAAAACTTAAATTCGATATAGTATTTTCGTATATATTTTTTAGTTATTTCTAAACGCTTGAAGTACTTTAGACAATGTTTTTCAGAAAGACCATTCCTGTGTTGTTGTAAACCATTAAGTAGTATCTCGAATAAACGTCGCCTTATAATTTTAATGAAAATTATATTCAATACTTTAAAAAAGATTTATAATATATTTTAATCTTAAATTCTCCTAACTTTTAAATCTCCCGAGTACTTCTGACATATATTTTTAGAAAGAACATTTCAATGTTCTTTAAAAAAAATTAGTATACCCCGGAGAAACGTGGCCTTGACACTTGTATAAGCAATGTTTACAAGCGTTTGAAAACTTAAATTCGATATAGTATTTTCGTATATATTTTTTAGTTATTTCTAAACGCTTGAAGTACTTTAGACAATGTTTTTCAGAAAGACCATTCCTGTGTTGTTGTAAACCATTAAGTAGTATCTCGAATAAACGTCGCCTTATAATTTTAATGAAAATTATATTCAATACTTTAAAAAAGATTTATAATATATTTTAATCTTAAAATTCTCCTAACTTTTAAATCTCCCGAGTACTTCTGACATATATTTTTAGAAAGAGCATTTCAATGTTCTTTAAAAAAAATTAGTATACCCCGGAGAAACGTGGCCTTGACACTTGTATAAGCAATGTTTACAAGCGTTTGAAAACTTAAATTCGATATAGTATTTTCGTATATATTTTTTAGTTATTTCTAAACGCTTGAAGTACTTTAGACAATGTTTTTCAGAAAGACCATTCCTGTGTTGTTGTAAACCATTAAGTAGTATCTCGAATAAACGTCGCCTTATAATTTTAATGAAAATTATATTCAATACTTTAAAAAAGATTTATAATATATTTTAATCTTAAATTCTCCCAACTTTTAAATCTCCCGAGTACTTCTGACATATATTTTTAGAAAGAGCATTTCAATGTTCTTTAAAAAAAAATTAGTATACCCCGGAGAAACGTGGCCTTGACACTTGTATAAGCAATGTTTACAAGCGTTTGAAAACTTAAATTCGATATAGTATTTTCGTATATATTTTTTAGTTATTTCTAAACGCTTGAAGTACTTTAGACAATGTATTTCAGAAAGACCATTCTTGTGTTGTTGTAAACCATTAAGTAGTATCTCGAATAAACGTCGCCTTATAATTTTAATTGAAATTATATTCAATACTTTAAAAAAGATTTATAATATATTTTAATCTTAAATTCTCCTAACTTTTAAATCTCCCGAGTACTTCTGACATATATTTTTAGAAAGAGCATTTCAATGTTCTTTAAAAAAAAATTTGTATACCCCGGAGAAACGTGGCCTTGACACTTGTATAAGCAATGTTTACAAGCGTTTGAAAACTTAAATTCGATATAGTACTTTCGTATATATTTTTTAGTTATTTCTAAACGCTTGAAGTACTTAAACAATGTTTTTCAGAAAGACCATTCCTGTGTTGTTGTAAACCATTAAATAGTATCTCGAATAAACGTCGCCTTATAATTTTAATGAAAATTATATTCAATACTTTAAAAAAGATTTATAATATATTTTAATCTTAAATTCTCCTAACTTTTAAATCTCCCGAGTACTTCTGACATATATTTTTAGAAAGAGCATTTCAATGTTCTTTAAAAAAAAATTTGTATACCCCGGAGAAACGTGGCCTTGACACTTGTGTAAGCAATGTTTACAAGCGTTTAAAAACTTAAATTCGATATAGTATTTTCGTATATATTTTTTAGTTATTTCTAAACGCTTGAAGTACTTTAGACAATGTTTTTCAGAAAGACCATTCTTGTGTTGTTGTAAACCATTAAGTAGTATCTCGAATAAACGTCGCCTTATAATTTTAATGAAATATATATTCAATACTTTAAAAAATATTTATAATATATTTTAATCTTAAAATTCTCCTATTTTTTAAATCCCCCGAGTACTTCTGACATTATTTTTTGGAAAGAGCATTTCAATGTCCTTTAAAAAAAATTAGTATACCCTGGAGAAACGTGGCCTTGACACTTGTATAAGCAATGTTTACAAGCGTTTGAAAACTTAAATTCGATATATTATTTTCGTATATATTTTTTAGTTATTTCTAAACGCTTGAAGTATTTAAACAATGTTTTTCAGAAAGACCATTCCTGTGTTGTTGTAAACCATTAAGTAGTATCTCGAATAAACGTCGCCTTATAATTTTAATTAAAATTATATTCAATACTTTAAAAAATATTTATAATATATTTTAATCTTAAAATTCTCCTAACTTTTAAATCCCCCGAGTACTTCTGACATTATTTTTTGGAAAGAGCATTTCAATGTCCTTTAAAAAGAAATTAGTATACCCCGGAGAAACGTGGCCTTGACACTTGTATAAGCAATGTTTACAAGCGTTTGAAAACTTAAATTCGATATAGTATTTTCGTATATATTTTTTAATTATTTCTAAACGCTTGAAGTACTTTAGACAATGTTTTTCAGAAAGACCATTCCTGTGTTGTTGTAAACCATTAAGTAGTATCTCGAATAAACGTCGCCTTATAATTTTAATGAAAATTATATTCAATACTTTAAAAAAGATTTATAAAATATTTTAATCTTAAATTCTCCTAACTTTTAAATCTCCCGAGTACTTCTGACATATATTCTTAGAAAGAACATTTCAATGTTCTTTAAAAAAAAATTAGTATACCCCGGAGAAACGTGGCCTTGACACTTGTATAAGCAATGTTTACAAGCGTTTGAAAACTTAAATTCGATATAGTATTTTCGTATATATCTTTTAGTTATTTCTAAACGCTTGAAGTACTTTAGACAATGTTTTTCAGAAAGACCATTCCTGTGTTGTTGTAAACCATTAAGTAGTATCTCGAATAAACGTCGCCTTATAATTTTAATGAAAATTATATTCAATACTTTAAAAAAGATTTATAATATATTTTAATCTTAAATTCTCCTAACTTTTAAATCTCCCGAGTACTTCTGACATATATTTTTAGAAAGAGCATTTCAATGTTCTTTAAAAAAAAATTTGTATACCCCGGAGAAACGTGGCCTTGACACTTGTATAAGCAATGTTTACAAGCGTTTAAAAACTTAAATTCGATATAGTATTTTCGTATATATTTTTTAGTTATTTCTAAACGCTTGAAGTACTTTAGACAATGTTTTTCAGAAAGACCATTCTTGTGTTGTTGTAAACCATTAAGTAGTATCTCGAATAAACGTCGCCTTATAATTTTAATGAAATATATATTCAATACTTTAAAAAATATTTATAATATATTTTAATCTTAAAATTCTCCTATTTTTTAAATCCCCCGAGTACTTCTGACATTATTTTTTGGAAAGAGCATTTCAATGTCCTTTAAAAAAAATTAGTATACCCTGGAGAAACGTGGCCTTGACACTTGTATAAGCAATGTTTACAAGCGTTTGAAAACTTAAATTCGATATATTATTTTCGTATATATTTTTTAGTTATTTCTAAACGCTTGAAGTATTTAAACAATGTTTTTCAGAAAGACCATTCCTGTGTTGTTGTAAACCATTAAGTAGTATCTCGAATAAACGTCGCCTTATAATTTTAATTAAAATTATATTCAATACTTTAAAAAATATTTATAATATATTTTAATCTTAAAATTCTCCTAACTTTTAAATCCCCCGAGTACTTCTGACATTATTTTTTGGAAAGAGCATTTCAATGTCCTTTAAAAAGAAATTAGTATACCCCGGAGAAACGTGGCCTTGACACTTGTATAAGCAATGTTTACAAGCGTTTGAAAACTTAAATTCGATATAGTATTTTCGTATATATTTTTTAATTATTTCTAAACGCTTGAAGTACTTTAGACAATGTTTTTCAGAAAGACCATTCCTGTGTTGTTGTAAACCATTAAGTAGTATCTCGAATAAACGTCGCCTTATAATTTTAATGAAAATTATATTCAATACTTTAAAAAAGATTTATAAAATATTTTAATCTTAAATTCTCCTAACTTTTAAATCTCCCGAGTACTTCTGACATATATTCTTAGAAAGAACATTTCAATGTTCTTTAAAAAAAAATTAGTATACCCCGGAGAAACGTGGCCTTGACACTTGTATAAGCAATGTTTACAAGCGTTTGAAAACTTAAATTCGATATAGTATTTTCGTATATATTTTTTAGTTATTTCTAAACGCTTGAAGTACTTTAGACAATGTTTTTCAGAAAGACCATTCCTGTGTTGTTGTAAACCATTAAGTAGTATCTCGAATAAACGTCGCCTTATAATTTTAATGAAAATTATATTCAATACTTTAAAAAATATTTATAATATATTTTAATCTTAAAATTCTCCTAACTTTTAAATCTCCCGAGTACTTCTGACATATATTTTTAGAAAGAGCATTTCAATGTCCTTTAAAAAAAAATTAGTATACCCCGGAGAAACGTGGCCTTGACACTTGTATAAGCAATGTTTACAAGCGTTTGAAAACTTAAATTCGATATAGTATTTTCGTATATATTTTTTAGTTATTTCTAAACGCTTAAAGTACTTTAGACAATGTTTTTCAGAAAGACCATTCTTGTGTTGTTGTAAACCATTAAGTAGTATCTCGAATAAACGTCGCCTTATAATTTTAATGAAAATTATATTCAATACTTTAAAAAATATTAATAATATATTTTAATCTTAAAATTCTCCTAACTTTTTAATCCCCCGAGTACTTCTGACATTATTTTTTGGAAAGAGCATTTCAATGTCCTTTAAAAAAAAATTAGTATACCCCGGAGAAACGTGGCCTTGACACTTGTATAAGCAATGTTTACAAGCGTTTGAAAACTTAAATTCGATATAGTATTTTCGTATATATTTTTTAGTTATTTCTAAACGCTTAAAGTACTTTAGACAATGTTTTTCAGAAAGACCATTCTTGTGTTGTTGTAAACCATTAAGTAGTATCTCGAATAAACGTCGCCTTATAATTTTAATGAAATATATATTCAATACTTTAAAAAATATTTATAATATATTTTAATCTTAAAATTCTCCTATTTTTTAAATCCCCCGAGTACTTCTGACATTATTTTTTGGAAAGAGCATTTCAATGTCCTTTAAAAAAAATTAGTATACCCTGGAGAAACGTGGCCTTGACACTTGTATAAGCAATGTTTACAAGCGTTTGAAAACTTAAATTCGATATATTATTTTCGTATATATTTTTTAGTTATTTCTAAACGCTTGAAGTATTTAAACAATGTTTTTCAGAAAGACCATTCCTGTGTTGTTGTAAACCATTAAGTAGTATCTCGAATAAACGTCGCCTTATAATTTTAATTAAAATTATATTCAATACTTTAAAAAATATTTATAATATATTTTAATCTTAAAATTCTCCTAACTTTTAAATCCCCCGAGTACTTCTGACATTATTTTTTGGAAAGAGCATTTCAATGTCCTTTAAAAAGAAATTAGTATACCCCGGAGAAACGTGGCCTTGACACTTGTATAAGCAATGTTTACAAGCGTTTGAAAACTTAAATTCGATATAGTATTTTCGTATATATTTTTTAATTATTTCTAAACGCTTGAAGTACTTTAGACAATGTTTTTCAGAAAGACCATTCCTGTGTTGTTGTAAACCATTAAGTAGTATCTCGAATAAACGTCGCCTTATAATTTTAATGAAAATTATATTCAATACTTTAAAAAAGATTTATAAAATATTTTAATCTTAAATTCTCCTAACTTTTAAATCTCCCGAGTACTTCTGACATATATTCTTAGAAAGAACATTTCAATGTTCTTTAAAAAAAAATTAGTATACCCCGGAGAAACGTGGCCTTGACACTTGTATAAGCAATGTTTACAAGCGTTTGAAAACTTAAATTCGATATAGTATTTTCGTATATATTTTTTAGTTATTTCTAAACGCTTGAAGTACTTTAGACAATGTTTTTCAGAAAGACCATTCCTGTGTTGTTGTAAACCATTAAGTAGTATCTCGAATAAACGTCGCCTTATAATTTTAATGAAAATTATATTCAATACTTTAAAAAAGATTTATAATATATTTTAATCTTAAATTCTCCCAACTTTTAAATCTCCCGAGTACTTCTGACATATATTTTTAGAAAGAGCATTTCAATGTTCTTTAAAAAAAAATTAGTATACCCCGGAGAAACGTGGCCTTGACACTTGTATAAGCAATGTTTACAAGCGTTTGAAAACTTAAATTCGATATAGTATTTTCGTATATATTTTTTAGTTATTTCTAAACGCTTGAAGTACTTTAGACAATGTATTTCAGAAAGACCATTCTTGTGTTGTTGTAAACCATTAAGTAGTATCTCGAATAAACGTCGCCTTATAATTTTAATTGAAATTATATTCAATACTTTAAAAAAGATTTATAATATATTTTAATCTTAAATTCTCCTAACTTTTAAATCTCCCGAGTACTTCTGACATATATTTTTAGAAAGAGCATTTCAATGTTCTTTAAAAAAAAATTTGTATACCCCGGAGAAACGTGGCCTTGACACTTGTATAAGCAATGTTTACAAGCGTTTGAAAACTTAAATTCGATATAGTATTTTCGTATATATTTTTTAGTTATTTCTAAACGCTTGAAGTACTTTAGACAATGTTTTTCAGAAAGACCATTCCTGTGTTGTTGTAAACCATTAAGTAGTATCTCGAATAAACGTCGCCTTATAATTTTAATGAAAATTATATTCAATACTTTAAAAAAGATTTATAATATATTTTAATCTTAAAATTCTCCTAACTTTTAAATCTCCCGAGTACTTCTGACATATATTTTTAGAAAGAGCATTTCAATGTTCTTTAAAAAAAAATTAGTATACCCCGGAGAAACGTGGCCTTGACACTTGTATAAGCAATGTTTACAAGCGTTTGAAAACTTAAATTCGATATAGTATTTTCGTATATATTTTTTAGTTATTTCTAAACGCTTGAAGTACTTTAGACAATGTTTTTCAGAAAGACCATTCCTGTGTTGTTGTAAACCATTAAGTAGTATCTCGAATAAACGTCGCCTTATAATTTTAATGAAAATTATATTTAATACTTTAAAAAATATTAATAATATATTTTAATCTTAAAATTCTCCTAACTTTTAATCCCCCGAGTACTTCTGACATTATTTTTTGGAAAGAGCATTTCAATGTCCTTTAAAAAAAAATTAGTATACCCCGGAGAAACGTGGCCTTGACACTTGTATAAGCAATGTTTACAAGCGTTTGAAAACTTAAATTCGATATAGTATTTTCGTATATATTTTTTAGTTATTTCTAAACGCTTAAAGTACTTTAGACAATGTTTTTCAGAAAGACCATTCTTGTGTTGTTGTAAACCATTAAGTAGTATCTCGAATATACGTCGCCTTATAATTTTAATGAAAATTATATTCAATACTTTAAAAAAGATTTATAATATATTTAAATCTTGAATTCTCCTAACTTTTAAATCTCCCGAGTACTTCTGACATATATTTTTAGAAAGAGCATTTCAATGTTCTTTAAAAAAAAATTAGTATACCCCGGAGAAACGTGGCCTTGACACTTGTATAAGCAATGTTTACAAGCGTTTAAAAACTTAAATTCGATATAGTATTTTCGTATATATTTTTTAGTTATTTCTAAACGCTTGAAGTACTTTAGACAATGTTTTTCAGAAAGACCATTCCTGTGTTATTGTAAACCATCAAATAGTATCTCGAATAAACGTCGCCTTATAATTTTAATGAAAATTATATTTAATACTTTAAAAAAGATTTATAATATATTTAAATCTTGAATTCTCCTAACTTTTAAATCTCCCGAGTACTTCTGACATATATTTTTAGAAAGAGCATTTCAATGTTCTTTAAAAAAAAATTAGTATACCCCGGAGAAACGTGGCCTTGACACTTGTATAAGCAATGTTTACAAGCGTTTGAAAACTTAAATTCGAAATAGTATTTTCGTATATATTTTTTAGTTATTTCTAAACGCTTAAAGTACTTTAGACAATGTTTTTCAGAAAGACCATTCTTGTGTTGTTGTAAACCATTAAGTAGTATCTCGAATAAACGTCGCCATAAAATTTTAATGAAAATTATATTCAATACTTTAAAAAATATTAATAATATATTTTAATCTTAAAATTCTCCTAACTTTTTAATCCCCCGAGTACTTCTGACATTATTTTTTGGAAAGAGCATTTCAATGTCCTTTAAAAAAAAATTAGTATACCCCGGAGAAACGTGGCCTTGACACTTGTATAAGCAATGTTTACAAGCGTTTGAAAACTTAAATTCGATATAGTATTTTCGTATATATTTTTTAGTTATTTCTAAACGCTTGAAGTACTTAAACAATGTTTTTCAGAAAGACCATTCCTGTGTTGTTGTAAACCATTAAGTAGTATCTCGAATAAACGTCGCCTTATAATTTTAATTAAAATTATATTCAATACTTTAAAAAAGATTTATAATATATTTTAATCTTAAAATTCTCCTAACTTTTAAATCTCCCGAGTACTTCTGACATATATTTTTAGAAAGAGCATTTCAATGTTCTTTAAAAAAAAATTTGTATACCCCGGAGAAACGTGGCCTTGACACTTGTATAAGCAATGTTTACAAGCGTTTGAAAACTTAAATTCGATATAGTATTTTCGTATATATTTTTTAGTTATTTCTAAACGCTTGAAGTACTTTAGACAATGTTTTTCAGAAAGACCATTCTTGTGTTGTTGTAAAGCATTAAGTAGTATCTCGAATAAACGTCGCCTTATAATTTTAATTAAAATTATATTTAATACTTTAAAAAATATTAATAATATATTTTAATCTTAAAATTCTCCTAACTTTTAATCCCCCGAGTACTTCTGACATTATTTTTTGGAAAGAGCATTTCAATGTCCTTTAAAAAAAAATTAGTATACCCCGGAGAAACGTGGCCTTGACACTTGTATAAGCAATGTTTACAAGCGTTTGAAAACTTAAATTCGATATAGTATTTTCGTATATATTTTTTAGTTATTTCTAAACGCTTGAAGTACTTAAACAATGTTTTTCAGAAAGACCATTCCTGTGTTGTTGTAAACCATTAAATAGTATCTCGAATATACGTCGCCTTATAATTTTAATGAAAATTATATTCAATACTTTAAAAAAGATTTATAATATATTTAAATCTTGAATTCTCCTAACTTTTAAATCTCCCGAGTACTTCTGACATATATTTTTAGAAAGAGCATTTCAATGTTCTTTAAAAAAAAAATTAGTATACCCCGGAGAAACGTGGCCTTGACACTTGTATAAGCAATGTTTACAAGCGTTTAAAAACTTAAATTCGATATAGTATTTTCGTATATATTTTTTAGTTATTTCTAAACGCTTGAAGTACTTTAGACAATGTTTTTCAGAAAGACCATTCCTGTGTTATTGTAAACCATCAAATAGTATCTCGAATAAACGTCGCCTTATAATTTTAATGAAAATTATATTTAATACTTTAAAAAAGATTTATAATATATTTTAATCTTAAATTCTCCTAACTTTTAAATCTCCCGAGTACTTCTGACATATATTTTTAGAAAG
This sequence comes from Luffia ferchaultella, assembly GCA_949709985.1. Taxonomy (NCBI): domain Eukaryota; kingdom Metazoa; phylum Arthropoda; class Insecta; order Lepidoptera; family Psychidae; genus Luffia; species Luffia ferchaultella. The sequence goes on along the minus strand of OX453243.1, from coordinate 14,286,547 downwards.
AGCATTTCAATGTTCTTTAAAAAAAAATTAGTATACCCCGGAGAAACGTGGCCTTGACACTTGTATAAGCAATGTTTACAAGCGTTTGAAAACTTAAATTCGATATAGTATTTTCGTATATATTTTTTAGTTATTTCTAAACGCTTGAAGTACTTTAGACAATGTTTTTCAGAAAGACCATTCCTGTGTTGTTGTAAACCATTAAGTAGTATCTCGAATAAACGTCGCCTTATAATTTTAATGAAAATTATATTCAATACTTTAAAAAAGATTTATAATATATTTTAATCTTAAATTCTCCCAACTTTTAAATCTCCCGAGTACTTCTGACATATATTTTTAGAAAAAGCATTTCAATGTTCTTTAAAAAAAAATTAGTATACCCCGGAGAAACGTGGCCTTGACACTTGTATAAGCAATGTTTACAAGCGTTTGAAAACTTAAATTCGATATAGTATTTTCGTATATATTTTTTAGTTATTTCTAAACGCTTGAAGTACTTTAGACAATGTTTTTCAGAAAGACCATTCTTGTGTTGTTGTAAACCATTAAGTAGTATCTCGAATAAACGTCGCCTTATAATTTTAATTAAAATTATATTCAATACTTTAAAAAAGATTTATAATATATTTTAATCTTAAATTCTCCTAACTTTTAAATCTCCCGAGTACTTCTGACATATATTTTTAGAAAGAGCATTTCAATGTTCTTTAAAAAAAAATTAGTATACCCCGGAGAAACGTGGCCTTGACACTTGTATAAGCAATGTTTACAAGCGTTTGAAAACTTAAATTCGATATAGTATTTTCGTATATATTTTTTAGTTATTTCTAAACGCTTGAAGTACTTTAGACAATGTTTTTCAGAAAGACCATTCCTGTGTTGTTGTAAACCATTAAGTAGTATCTCGAATAAACGTCGCCTTATAATTTTAATGAAAATTATATTCAATACTTTAAAAAAGATTTATAATATATTTTAATCTTAAATTCTCCTAACTTTTAAATCTCCCGAGTACTTCTGACATATATTTTTAGAAAGAACATTTCAATGTTCTTTAAAAAAAAATTAGTATACCCCGGAGAAACGTGGCCTTGACACTTGTATAAGCAATGTTTACAAGCGTTTGAAAACTTAAATTCGATATAGTATTTTCGTATATATTTTTTAGTTATTTCTAAACGCTTGAAGTACTTAAACAATGTTTTTCAGAAAGACCATTCCTGTGTTGTTGTAAACCATTAAGTAGTATCTCGAATAAACGTCGCCTTATAATTTTAATGAAAATTATATTCAATACTTTAAAAAATATTAATAATATATTTTAATCTTAAAATTCTCCTAACTTTTAATCCCCCGAGTACTTCTGACATTATTTTTTGGAAAGAGCATTTCAATGTCCTTTAAAAAAAAATTAGTATACCCCGGAGAAACGTGGCCTTGACACTTGTATAAGCAATGTTTACAAGCGTTTGAAAACTTAAATTCGATATAGTATTTTCGTATATATTTTTTAGTTATTTCTATACGCTTGAAGTACTTAAACAATGTTTTTCAGAAAGACCATTCCTGTGTTGTTGTAAACCATTAAGTAGTATCTCGAATAAACGTCGCCTTATAATTTTAATTAAAATTATATTCAATACTTTAAAAAATATTTATAATATATTTTAATCTTAAAATTCTCCTAACTTTTAAATCTCCCGAGTACTTCTAACATTATTTTTTGGAAAGAGCATTTCAATGTCCTTTAAAAAGGAATTAGTATACCCCGGAGAAACGTGGCCTTGACACTTGTATAAGCAATGTTTACAAGCGTTTGAAAACTTAAATTCGATATAGTATTTTCGTATATATTTTTTAATTATTTTTAAACGCTTGAAGTACTTTAGACAATGTTTTTCAGAAAGACCATTCCTGTGTTGTTGTAAACCATTAAGTAGTATCTCGAATAAACGTCGCCTTATAATTTTAATGAAAATTATATTCAATACTTTAAAAAATATTTATAATATATTTTAATCTTAAAATTCTCCTATTTTTTAAATCTCCCGAGTACTTCTGACATATATTTTTAGAAAGAGCATTTCAATGTTCTTTAAAAAAAATTTAGTATACTCCGGAGAAACGTGGCCTTGACACTTGTATAAGCAATGTTTACAAGCGTTTGAAAACTTAAATTCGATATAGTATTTTCGTATATATTTTTTAGTTATTTCTAAACGCTTGAAGTACTTAAACAATGTTTTTCAGAAAGACCATTCCTGTGTTGTTGTAAACCATTAAGTAGTATCTCGAATAAACGTCGCCTTATAATTTTAATTAAAATTATATTCAATACTTTAAAAAAGATTTATAATATATTTAAATCTTGAATTCTCCTAACTTTTAAATCTCCCGAGTACTTCTGACATATATTTTTAGAAAGAGCATTTCAATGTTCTTTAAAAAAAAATTAGTATACCCCGGAGAAACGTGGCCTTGACACTTGTATAAGCAATGTTTACAAGCGTTTAAAAACTTAAATTCGATATAGTATTTTCGTATATATTTTTTAGTTATTTCTAAACGCTTGAAGTACTTTAAACAATGTTTTTCAGAAAGACCATTCCTGTGTTGTTGTAAACCATTAAATAGTATCTCGAATAAACGTCGCCTTATAATTTTAATGAAAATTATATTCAATACTTTAAAAAAGATTTATAATATATTTTAATCTTAAATTCTCCTAACTTTTAAATCTCCCGAGTACTTCTGACATATATTTTTAGAAAGAGCATTTCAATGTTCTTTAAAAAAAAATTAGTATACCCCGGAGAAACGTGGCCTTGACACTTGTATAAGCAATGTTTACAAGCGTTTGAAAACTTAAATTCGATATAGTATTTTCGTATATATTTTTTAGTTATTTCTAAACGCTTGAAGTACTTTAGACAATGTTTTTCAGAAAGACCATTCCTGTGTTGTTGTAAACCATTAAGTAGTATCTCGAATAAACGTCGCCTTATAATTTTAATGAAAATTATATTCAATACTTTAAAAAAGATTTATAAAATATTTTAATCTTAAATTCTCCTAACTTTTAAATCTCCCGAGTACTTCTGACATATATTTTTAGAAAGAGCATTTCAATGTTCTTTAAAAAAAAATTTGTATACCCCGGAGAAACGTGGCCTTGACACTTGTATAAGCAATGTTTACAAGCGTTTGAAAACTTAAATTCGATATAGTATTTTCGTATACATTTTTTCATAATTTCTAAAATCCTGAAGTAATTGAGAAATGAAGTCCTCGAGGCAATTTTTTTTAGCAAGATCATTATTTCATCCTTTAACGAAAATTATTGTAAACTTTTCAAAACAACAAAAAATTTTAAAATTTTTAAAATTTTTGCATTTTAATATTCGCGACGTTTCCAAAACAACGTTTTTAATAGTAAACCGTAGTTTATATTCTTTAATACCTTGTTAGTTACTTTTGGTATTCTTAATTCGGCCGGGTTATAATTTGGCTGCTAACTTTGGCTGCTAACTTCACACCGGTGAGTCTGCGAGAGGGCACATATTAGAACGATATCTCTAATAAAGTACATGTGATAATATCTAATTAATTCAACCATGCAATTTTGTGGAAATCGTAATTCCATGGTTTTATTGTGAACACAGCTGCACTCATTCTTGAGTTATGAAAAGACGTAGGAACAGATAGACAGACAAAAATTTAAAAAAAAAAATGTTAGAACTAAATTCAGTCAAGCATAAAATAAGTAGTTATTACAATATTTAACAAAAAAAAATGTAAATACAGATAGAGCTAAGAGATTTATATAGTAGTGGGTATAGATCAACGTTTTGTGACACTAGACTAATGCTCTTTCCTTGTAGAATTTAGGGTACGACCACGGTTTTTTAGATCCAACTACATTGGCCGGTTTTATCCCCCAGGTTCTACCTATAGCCCTTTTGCATTGTAGTATAGAGATCTTGGCTTATCAGATGTTTCTTTGCTATTTGTCTGTTAAAAATGTCCAACAATGTTATATTAAATTAATTTTTTTATGATTATAGGTGGAGGACATGATTAACAACGCTATCAAGGACGAGCTGACCTGTACGAATCGATTAAGTACTATAAATCACGAACTCGCAGATGTTCTTAGGTATGCCACTCTTATTCTTGATTTCCGATCGATGTATCAATATTAAATTTGTTCTTTTAACATGTTCCACGACTGTCTTATCTAGATCTGTATGCACAATTCGTAATAACCTTTGATGTATAAATTTGAGGGGGAATGCAGTTGCTCGTAAAAATCGTCGCTAAAAGTGTACAAGGAGGTAAATATACCTGTAACGGATTTTTTTTCTTGCACTTGTCTAAAAGTTAAGAAAACAATCAGTACAACACGCTAAATTTGGGACAAACAAATGATGGCATCCATACTGTGTACATTCCTATCACTACTTAGTTACACAGCTACAAAAGATTGAAAGAATATGTTCCACTTACTATCTAGTGGTTTAAATTGTATTATCTTAGACACAGGACTCAATTTTCAATAAAAAAACATGGAAGTTTACCGCTTAGTTAAAGAACACTGCATGAAATAAGTGTTATCGAGCATTCTTAGCACTTTTTTTTGGACATTTTTGCGCGAGGGTTGTTTTGAACATCCATGATAACAACATAAAAACTAAAACAATACTTCTCACTGTTTATATACTATAGTCAAATAAAATTTAAAGCTTTAGAAACTCTGGCTTCTACCGGCCTACCCTTAATACATTTTTTATTATTAGGTCGATCGGTTTCTTTGACGACCAGTATATGAAAATGTTGAAGAGCGTAGGTGCATTCATTAGTTCAGTAAAAAATGACGGAGGCACAGCTTGCCGGCCGTCCCGCGGATTTTCCGTGAATTCGATCCCTCCATAAAAAGAATGTCCATAAATGAAAGATCAAAATCGTTGTGATTATGTATTTATTCACAATTGCCCCAAAATCCGCAAGTTTACACTTCGGTCCAATGGCCCGTTTCGCATCGTACATACCGATATGCTCATGTTAGGTTCCCTGTGGTTGTGACTTGAGACCTGTTTATGTCCATTTCCGTACGACGTAGAAGGCACGGAATCGACCGTCTAGTATACGATTTTCATGACCTGCAGTATCGAAGTCCATCCCCCTTTTCCCCACTGCATGGTGAGCCGTGATTGTTTTATGCGTTCCATATACTAACAAACCCGCTCTACACATTTAACAGGTATTGGTCGCATTCGGTCTGTATTAACCTCAGCAAACGGGCCTTTCTTTGATTTTAGCGGACCATTTTTCCTTCACAGTCACGGTGTCTCACAAATTTTTCCAAACTCTTAATTTTGGAAAAGATTTCTAGTAAAGTCCCTCTGTACAATTTAAAGTATATTTCATTAGCTATGTTATGAGATGAGAGTCAGTTCAATAGTACAAGTAGAACACAAATAATGAGTCCAGGCCAACTCTTCATACAAACGCTCTAGCATGAATACGATGCGACGTTATACCGCATTTAATTCTTAAGCTTTTCTTTTAACTAGTATTCTTTCAGGCAGAACTACGTTTGTGTTGGACCAAAATTTGGAAATTTCTATAAACATCTTAGTTATTGACCCTCAAAAAACTTAATATTTGGCTTTATTTTACCCAAGATTGGACAGCTTTCATCTAGTTAAATACGAATGAAATAGTTTTTTTCTTTCAAGACAAACCTCGTGTACATATAAAAGAGATTATATATGATTTTTTTGGAATTTTGATTGGCTTCTGTATCGTCCAAAAGATGCTAGAGCTGGATCAAGTCGCGGACTTCGCGGTCCCTCGATTTTCTGTCTGAATATCGCTCTGTCGCAACCTACGAAAAGTTGCTGCGGTACGGCGCGGCAATGGTGCGGGAGGAGGGCTGACTTGCCGACTCGAGCATGGGTACTCGCCCCGCCACCGCATGCACCCAGTTGGAATGTTTTGTTTTATTTATCGAGTGAGTAGGTTATATAGGTTAGGTACCTACGCGTGGTTACATTTTATTATGACTACAACGATCTTGGCTTACAATTACGGACACCGATTTACCTATTGATAGTCCTCCTTTTTTGACTTGTCATAAAAAAAATTGAAAAGGGTACCTTAGTACCTACTCCTTTTTATTACCTACCTAGTACATATCTTTCATTCCCTATAAAAACCGATAATATTCATACGCGAGTAATAATCATAATAACGTACACAGGCACGTAACATTGTCTGGTCTTAAACTAGGATATCCTGTAGGTACCTACCTACTGTGGAGACCAAAGCAACGAAATTCATGACTTGTGGCAAATAGGTAGGTACCTACACCTACAGGTACCCACAGATAACGAACGCGAGCTAAGTTACCGGCGAGGAAAAAAAACTGTTATAGTAGGTACGTACCTACCTACCTAGGTAGATATCTTTCGGCCCGCCGCTCCGCAACTAGCGCAGGAGGATACCTACCTATTTACCTATTTAAAGAAAAACGCAAAGGTAAACTGTAAACATACTTATGTAGGTACCTACTTACCTATCCAAAACGATAGACAATACCGAAGGTGTGGTGACTTACCATAGATATATAAATATATTTTACTAGCGACCCGCCCCGGCTTCGCACGGGTAGTTAGAGCATATAAGCCGCAATGTTTTTTCTGTCGTAGTGTTATATCGCCGCTTGTTGCGTCAAAGATGTGGATTAGTTCATCTTACTTGGAGTATTTTATATCCATTTCTATAAATATTTGAAAAGTAAAGAATAAACACATATAAGGAATACCCATCGAAGGACGAATACTACCTATATCCGTATAAATTGCTTTCCAATGGCATCATATGAAACCATTTTTTTAAACATAAAAATAAGTATAGTAAGCTACCTATAAAAGATAGACATATGCCATCGCGGACTTTTCTTTACTCCTAAAAGAGACACAATTCCTCCATAAATTATTTTGTTAGGTATATCTCAAAGGGATTAATTAGACAGCGTGTTCGATGAAAGCTCCCAGCCGACTTGATTTTTTTCCGACTTCTTCAACAGTAATCGTCATATTTTAACTAATTTCCACAAAACAATAATAAATTATACACGTAAACCTTCCTCTTGAATCCCTCCTTTAATTGGTGTCAATAATATGCCATTCCGTTCGGTAGTTTTTGAGTTTATCGCGTACAGACAGACAGACGCTGCGGGGGACTGTATTTTATAATATGTAGTGATAGTATGCTAATACGGTATACCCGTGAGAAATAAAACTTTATGGAAATTGGTATCACGTTTCTTGGTTCTCTGTTTGCACGAAAAAGTGTTCAGTTTACCTATATCTATGTAGGTACTTAGCTACCTCATATAGTTACCTAGATACCCATAGTTAAACCTAATAATCACTTCGGAATAACTTCGGAAGTTATTACAAGTGAGCAAAACAAATGATCGGAAATTACAGTACCGTAGTATTTAGGTATCTATTATTGGATTTTAATGAAATTTCACAGGTATGAAAAGGAGGTAGTGAAAAGTGGCATACGCTACTTTTTGTCCGTCTGTATGTCTGTACTTCTATGGATCCATTCGAGCTAATCTCCAAAACGTCTGAACAGATTTCAATGAAACTTTGCAGACGTGAAAGATGGTTGTCAAGAGTGACATGAGCAACTTTTTGCCCGTCTGTCTGTACGTCTATGTGTCTATTCGAGCTTATTTCTATAACGGTTAAACAGATTTTAATGAAACTTTGCAGACGTGAAAGAAGGTTATCGAAAGTCACATGAGCAACTTTTTGTGTCTGTCTGTCGTTTGTCCTCAATGAATTAGCAAAGTAGATAAAGCCGAAACTACTGAGTCTAGGTAGCTGTAATTAAAAACAGAGGTTTATTTTATAAGTAAGTATTAATTTATAAGAAAGGATTATTTAAAAATTTTAAATTTAAGGTGGGAAGAATAAAGGGGCTTTGTATGAGTCTTTGTTGTTTAAAGTTAGAAACATCAAAATTTTAGCATAAATAAATAATTATGTGTTTCAGGGTTTTTAGATTTCCACATTTTAAGCCTGCTAAACGGGAGATGAAAAGTATGGGAGTATCAGTTTTCTTAAAGGAGTGGGGGAGTGAAAATTCTTCCCATGACTAATTTTGGAATCAGAAATCGCCCATCTAGAGTTTTGTTTAATTTATTACAATGCTCTGTGTATAGTATAAGCGTTTTTATTTGGTTTTGTTTTGGTTTGGTTATTTATTTGGTACCTATCTCCTGTCACCTACGTTTATTAGCTATTCCTATTTGTATTTACTTCTGATGTAATTTTCTTATGATACCCATGAATATCTCCAAATGTGCTTAGATTGAAAAAGATCGAAATGAAATGTTTGCAACAAATAATGAAATGTTTGATTTTCTATTACTAATATTAAATTATGTCCATAAAAAGTAGTTTCCAAACGGTAAGAAGTGAACCAAACGGTAGTGAACAACGGGCGGCCTTTTATATTCATAGTCTACCGGGTGTTCGAATTTCGAAGGCTTCGTTATCGTCCCCTGTAGTCACTGTAAAGTCTTATGCTGTATTTAACTTATTTACAGCAAATTACAAAAGGTCAAGAAAGACATAATCTCGACAAGAGCACGGAAAGACACGTGGACAATAAAAATAAAAGCTATAACTGAAGGAATTGGAAAATTGAAGCTGAATGTCGAAGACAGTATTGAGAAAGCTGACAGCGAGAAAAAGAAAAAGGTAAAGATGAAATAAGTCCGATAAGGGTCTTTGCAATCTTGTTTACAATACTCACTTACTTTGAAACTAGACGGCGATGTGTGGGATGTCCCAGATATTATTATTATGTTTTTTTCTTTCTGGGTTTTTAAAATTAATTTTGTATATATCTCAAACATTTCTACTTTGAATATATTTTTAATAAAAAAAATCGGTTGACCCTGCAGGCCATCCCTGAAACTTCCCGCTATTAGAAATATATTGAGCTTGAAAGCTTTTGCTCAAGCTCAAAATATCGATGTTCATGGTTTTTTGAGCTTTTCCAGCTCACAATATTTATTTTCTGAGCTCTTCAAGCTCAAAAATTGAATTTCTATTTTAGAGTTCTTCGAGCTCAAAAATCAGGGACATATTTTTGGAAATTTTTGAACTGCGATATCTTTTGAACGTTTTGTTTGATTTCAATGCAATTTACGGCATTTTATGAAATTTTGTAAGCATAAATTTTTTGTATATAGTAAAAAATCGATTGGTTGTAAAATCTTAAATTTATGTTAAACAAATACTATTTCGGAAAGTTATAAACTGCTATATTTTTTGAACGCGTCGTTCGATTTTCTTTTTTTGACGGCATTCAACGCAGTTTTTCATGCACAAAAAACGTATAGAAATTTTCAAGTGGAGCGGTTGTAAAATCTCAAAATGATTTAAAAAATAAACGTTAAAAATACGTGTTGTTGGATTTGTATTTTTTAAATATTTTTGAAGCAGTTTGACAGATTGACTTCAAAATCTAATCAGATCTAAGTCTCGATAAACCCTTTCGAAGGCCGTATAGTGGGTCTTAATAGGTTGATCCGTTCTCAAGATATCGTACCTCAAAAAAGTTACACACAAATACACACACACACACACACACACACACACACACACACACACACACACACACACACACACACATATATATATATATATATATATATATATATATATATATATATATATGGACATAAGGACGTCCTGCCGGAAATAGTCAGAATGGTTTCCCAGGACCTCAAAACGTGGAAATCTGTTGAAAACTCTATTTTAAAAAATCGGACCCAAACCAATAACTTCCCTTGTATAGCGGGAAGTTAAAAATAATGTGGAAAAAAATTTCTGGTTTCTGTTTATGTAGTTAATGACAAAATATTTCATTTCTATTTTTGGTTTTTCAAACCGGAAACTTTTACTAAGTCCCTAGTATGTTGTGTTAATTATAAATTAATAAGCGTCGATACGATTTCATTTACTTACGTCAATTATGCACACAACGATATCCTGACTAATAAAATCGTGAATCCTAAACGAAAATGTTTGTGCCATGCTGAGGGTGAGGCAATCAGTGATATAACTACGTCTGCATGTTTCATGTGTTTTTGTTATGATTATATTAGGTAAAAGCACAAGCAGATTTAGAAGGAATAAAGCGTCTGCTAGCAGAAAAACAAAAAGAATTTGATGAGATACAGTCTCGTTATGAAAATATGAAAACCCGCGAAGAAGAGTATGCGCGCTTGTTGACGCTTCGCCAGCGCGAACGGGAACTGCTGTATTTGATAAAGAGTTCCAGCAGTAACTTATCTACCAAAGAACTCAGAGACGATTGGATCGAGAATGAGCTCAGGTTAGTTCATTGTTTGGGCTGATTGGCAGAGTGGTAAGAAAGCCTAAGTGCAGAACCGCAGTCGCGAGTTTGAATCCCGCCGGGACAAATATTTGTGTGCATGAACATGTCCATTTGTTCCGTGCATGGGTGTAAATTATCAATATATGTAAGAATATTTAAGTATCTATATCATTTGTCTAGTACCCATAATACAAACATAATACTTTCTTATTTTGGGACTAGAAGGCGCTGTGTGGTATGTCCCAGGTATTATTATGAATACCTAATCGGTTCTAAACAACCTTTCCCCCCTAGTAGTTTCACTTCAAGCAAAAAATAATAATACCTACCTGCACGTATTTTTGACGTTGGAAATGTTCAGTCAGACGGTCGGCCGAGCTAAATATAACGGTAACGAAAGTGACCCATTGAAGATATACCTTTATTTTTTTTTTCTGCCGAAAATTAATTTTATTTGTAAAGTTAATAATAACAATGGATTTTTTTTCATATCTCAATAAATAGCGAAATTACAAGCCATCAAAGTGAGCGCGCGGTAAACAAAGGTTAAAAATTCGCGTGACGTCTCGGTCGCTTATATGCATGAAAATTGTTATTTTGTCCTTGGGTTGGATCAAAATTAAAACTCAACCGCTTAGGGGATGAAATATGAGACGAAAAATTCGGAATTTCCGTCATTTTAAGGACGTCTCCTTATTGCAAGAAATTCTGACACCAGGTTTCTTTTCTGACGTAAGCATCTACTAAGAAAGGATTTTTCTAAATTATATCCCTAAGATGAAAAAGTAGATGTGATTTTATACGAAAATGCGTCATTTTTAAAGTTAAATGCATAAAAATTGATGTTTTCCCTTTGGATCAGAAACTAATAACGTCGTGTTTCAAGGTTTTTCTAAATTAAATCCTTAGGGAAAGAACTACTTATTACTACTACTACTACTATCTACTTAAAACAAAGGATGAAAGTTTGTATGGGACTTTCGTAATTCTTGTATTATGTATGTATTATTACTATGAAATGTATTATTTGATTTTATACAGAGGGTAAACTAATTTGACAGCAGAGTTTGGTCGTAGTTTTATGGTTTTATAGTTAGAATTTAAGAAAACCTGTTTTAGAAATTTTACGCTTTAGGGGTAAAAATAGGTAAAATTGGTGTTTAACCTTTTAATTGGAAATTAAAAATGAAATGTATCAAAAGTTTTGTAAAATTGTAAACTAAGCCTTAATAAATTTTATTACACAAGTGTACTCGTAATCGACGGAATCGAAGCGCGTTCGGTAGGAATATAAATACGAAAGTAAGTTGGTGCATCCTTCTTTCAGGAAGCAACGGAGTAACAGATTCACGTGATTTTTTGCATAGATATATGTAGTTACTTTTTATATACAGGTGGACACAGCGCAAAGGTCGCATCGGATTTTTTCGTAGATTAAACGCGTGGACAAACGATTGTGACCTTAATGTGAGCGGTATAAAGTAGCATTACGTCCCTTAGCGATGCGCCTTTCGATATAAATGCTAAAATTAATCGCCCTTGTTTTCTATATTGGGAGATTACTAAAAGAAAAAAAAGTGCAATCTCATGTAATTTCTATGGACATACTAAAAATATTGTATAATTAATTATAGTTCCTTACAAGATGGACGTAAAGACGGACATGAGGAAAGGACATCACGAAGTGTGAGAGAAATAAATTATGTTGCAGGTGTTTGAACAAACATACAACGGACAAGGAAGATTGCGAAATGGAGTTGCGTAAGTGCCTACAGCATAACATCTCTGTGCGTGAGGAATTAGAAGAAAGTATTAAGCAGCTTTCAATAAGTCTTTGCACACACCGCGCCGCCATAAAGCAACTTAATTTGGATATCTATGAGAAAAATGGGATCATTGAACAGCTGACTACTACAAAAGAGTAAGTATCACATATTGTTCACTTGTCTACATTCATATGTTGATATTCCTATGCTGTTGTAACAAGAAGCAGGTTTTTAAGTCCTAGTATCAATTTTAAACGCCTCTTTTTCACTAATACTATCGTACGGCATAGTTGGGGTGAAACGTACGTTTTTCACCCACAACAGAATGTAAACAGTATATGCGTTTGAGCTTTGTGGTAGACATGTTTTACGGTTATAAGCCGCCAAAGGCGCTGCATTAGATGTTTTCTAAAACAACTGAGCCAATTTTCATGCACTTTTCTGTATTACATACAAAATCGAGCGACCGAGCTCCGCTCGAGTGCTTTTATGCTCGTGTTTACAGTATTACTTAAAGGAAAGAGCAAGTCTAGGCTCTTTATTTTAAGTGATAGGTACTTATGGAACACAAAAAACCGCGTAGAGATCCTCCCAGTCATTTCAGAAAAACATATTGCATCTATCTATTGCAGCGCTCCTGGCCAATCGTTTACGACCGCAAACCTTACCTAAAAACATCTTAGGTTATATATACATATATATATGTAATGCCAAAAACCATGTCAAGATCCCCTCAGCCATTTTAGAGAAACATATCTATTACAGCGCCCCCTGGTGGCTTATAACCGCAAACATTATCTAAGAAACTGCTTTTAGGTGATATCTATATAACGCAAAAAAAAATCACGTCAAGATCTTTCAATCGTTTTAGAGAAACATACCTACTCCAGCACCCGCTGGTGGCCAACGCCGTAAATCTTATCTAAGAACCTGCTCTTAGGTGATATTTATGTAAAGCAAAAACCGCGTAGAGTTTCCCCCAGCTGTTTTAGACACACTTATCTAATGCACCGCCCCCTGGTGGCGCGTAGCCGTACAGCTAGTTTAATTATCTACTCGTAAGTGATACCTATGTAATGCAAAAAATCGTATCAAAATCAGTCCAGACGTTTCGAAGATACGCATCAACTGCAGCGCTCTCTGGTAGTAATAGCCATAAAACTTATTTAGAAACCGGTTTTGAGGTGATACCTATGTAAATAGTAAATTTCATCCAAATCGTTAGAGCCCCTTCCGAGATAGCAGAAATATATGTTCGAAACAATTGCTCATATTAAAGTATAAGATATTATATCAATTCAGAGCAGGTTCATAAATATGTTTCACAGTTTTACACAAAATATAAGTCTTCCCAATGTACATACCTCCGCAGTAGACCAATTTTAGTAGCGCACGAAACTTCAACCTGCCAGTGGCCAACAAAGTTCATAATGCTGAAATTGTGTGCTGTTATTGGACGAAATCATGGCCTCCCATACGGCAATCATGTAAACGGGACAAAGCCATAAATTCATAAGCAATATTCAATTCTTGCGAATGAAGTTGCATATGGATAATAGATTGTTTACACGTTCGGCTACTGTCGAAAATGGGTCGGCACTTTTGTGCACTTCTAAAGTTGTACGAGTTTAGGCCAACAGAAGCACTTGTAGTAATTGTATTTTTGTATGATTGCTGTGCCGATTTTAATTCGACTTCTTGCATTACATATATATTACCTCAGAGCAGAATCTAAACCACCAGAGGCGCTGCAGTTGCATTACCGTCAGCCTGTGAAAATAATATCCCATTTAGCACATACAATTATTTAGAAAGTAATGAATACAAAACGTGACGAAAATGAAATTGAAATAAAAGAATATTAAAAGGTGGTCTTCTAAAATCTGAATAAGTCATCTGTTCCCTCTAGTTCAGTTGTCCTTATGAAAGCGTGCTTTGCTTCACAATCATACAATTTATTAAAAAAAAAAATTGAAGTTTTAATAAACTTTCAATCGTGTCCTGATGGCCTTGTGGTGGCGAACTCGCTTCTTATTTAGAAAGTCGTGGTTCACATACGAAATGCCCAGGGCACATACGGAAGAGTTTTTTCTGATTAAGTACATAATTATTAGACTCCGTGCCTCGGAGAGCACGTTAAGCCGTCGGTTCTGGCTGCCGTCACCAAATGGCAGTCGTTAAATTCCACCAACCCGCACCTGAGCAGCGTGGAGGATTAAGCTGCAAGTACCCTCTATATGTACAGATGATAACTATCATTTGTATTATCACTTACGCTATGGTAGCATTTCTTAATGAATTTGGCGTACACTACTTAACGACATAGTCAATATATTATGAGGAATTTTGTCATACATTAAAGACATATCCTAAAAAAAATATTCTCTACTCTAATATTCTGTATATGAAAACTAGTTACAGCTAATCTATCTATATATAAATACGCGAAGGAAAAGCTTTAGACCCCTTTTTAAGCACACTACGCGTACGGTGGAGTGTGAGATTTGGCATGGTTAAAGTTTATATGGAGTAGGAGTGCCGAAAGAAGCTAAAATATATATACAGTATGAATTTTTGAGATTGGACTACATGGCCAAATCTTAAACTATGAGAAATAGCAAAAAGTGTTTAAAGGGGTCATGAGCTCTATTTCTGAGAATACAAAACTGTGTTTTTACATTTTTGAAAATTCTGTTCCTTAACAGGGAATCAACCCACTTGATTTGATAATATCTATATAGATATATGAAAGAAAAACTTTGGACCCTTTTTTAAACATACTACGCGCACATAGGAGTGTTAGATTTGGATAGTTAAAGTTTACATGGAAAAGAATAGCCAAAAGGTAAAATCTATATACAGGATGAGTTTTTGAGATGGGACTGTATAGCCAAATCCTAAACTATGAGAAATAGCGAAAAGTGTTTAGAAGCTCGATTTTTGAGCAAACAAAAACTACATATTTATATTTTTGAAAAATCTGGTACTTTAACAGGAAATCAGACCACTAGATTAATAATATATCTGTACATTAATACGTGAAGAGAAAACTTTATACCCCTTTCCAAGCACGGAGAAGTGTCAGATTTGGCATTGTTAAAGTTTATGTGGACTAGGAGTGCAGAAAAGCAAAATCTAGGCAGAGGTTGTATTTTTGAGATAGGACTGTATAGCCAAATCCTAAACTATGAGAAATAGCTAAAAGTATTCAAAGGATTCGTGAGCTCGATTTTTGAAGAAAAAAAAATTGCAATTTCAAATTTTTCAACATCTGTTACTTCAAGAGAGAATCAAACCACTTGATTAATAATCTATATATTAATACGCAAAGAGAAAACTTTGTGCCCCTTTTAAAGCATATTGCAGGTACGGAGGAGTGTGAGATTTGGCATAGGTAAAGTTTATATGGGAAAGGAGTGCCAAAAGCTAAAATTAATATATACCTAATATGTGTTACAAATACTGTCGACCATAGGTGATAATAGTCGGTCGTTTGATGCAGTTTGTTTTGACTCACTCTCACCTATTTATTATTGTCGATTTCAAAAATGTGCATATGGTACGACCACTAGTTTATTTTTATTTCTTGTATTTATGTTATATTTACGTATCACATTTTTTTTTAAATAGACATGTAGATTATTTTCACACACATACAAAGGTTTTCAAAACTTTTGTGGAGCACCAGTGAAATTACCGTTTTCTTTTAAAGAAGAACTAGAGCTCAAATTATTAAAACAATGAATTACTTTTTATTGCGAAATCAATATTGCGTGATCATCAGAAGCATTAGCCTACTGAACAATGCCACAAAACATTTTATCGTTGAAAGAACTGAAGTAAACAATCTGAGAGTACTTCGCATTTGTACACTGCATAGATAAGATTCAGTAAAATCTTCAGTTTTTTTGTTTTAAAATTGTGAAGTAAAATACAGTTATTTAATTATTTCACTCTTTTTGGAAGGCCTACATTTTAATATTCTTTTAATTTTATAATAAATTTCGTTTCCTTTCGCGGGCAATTTTAATTCTTAACTGGCGAACTATCAATGCTATCTTATGTATACTATGAATGTACTAAATTATTATTTTTAGCATATTTGTGACAAATGAAACTATAAAAGCTGAAAAATTGGCATCACTGAAAGAAAAATTGTTGACGACTGAGGATGCTGTGTATGCTAAGTTCGGAAAGGTAATTGATGAAATCATTAATTTGTGTAGATAACATGTAAAAGCTGGACTTATTGATGAACATAAATTCAAACATCTTCAGGAAATCCTGAGTGGCTACAAAAGTGTGCGCAAAGTACTGGATACTTTTAAAGAGCGCGGCGGCAAATGGGCGGAAGTGGCTGCCGGCTACCACGGTCTCGTGATTCAAAACTTCACCTGTGACCCCGATTATTATATTGGTATCGAGGTTAGCGTCTTTCCTTTTGCTTAGGTTTATTAATTAGTTGGTTAAATAGCATCGGTAACGATAGCCTCGCGCATAACTATGTACAGACCTGAATTAATGACTTAATGAAACGCTATGCTGGACAAGTAAGAACTGTAACAATAATTTTTAAATGCCACAGAATCATAAACAAGACTTACAACATTTACCCTTAAATTGTTTCAGATGGCTGCAAGCGCCAAACTGTTCTACCACATTGTAGAGACTGACATAGTGAGCAACAAAATTATTAATGAAATCCGCCAGCAGGGTTTACCCGGTGATGTTGGTTTTCTACCTCTTAATAAAGTGCAAGTGGAAGATTACACGTACCCTAAAAGCCCGGTAAGTTGTGATAGTAAAATATCTAACATACAAAAAAAACAGGTAAAGTGCATATTGGCTAGGCGTAAGTTTGGGTTCTGTAGCTATACCAAAAGCTTATTATGAACCAAAACAATAGTCAATCACAACTATTACAATAACTCGGTCGGCTAGAGCTCGTGAATGACGAAGTAACGAAAATTAGTACAACTACGAGTATCTAGAGTCAACTGGTACCAACTTACAGTTGGTAAAATTTTGTTATGAAAATAACTTCCAATCTCTCTCCTCTTGTGTGCCTATTTCCCAATTCAAAGCTGCCAACTACATTATTTTCCTTTCCTTCTTCCACCACAGCATTAAAATCCCCTATTATTATTATTATCAAATTTCCTTTATCTAATACGTACTTATTGTGTCTTACTCTTCGTATGTACATTCTACTTTTTCGTCTGAGTAACTACTAGTTGGCATATAAACTTCTGTGATTATAGTATTTACAGGTTGAGCTATAATTGTTAAAAGGTACTGTGATCCTATCACTATGATGTATTTCCACTTTCCAGTTTCCCATTTATTAATCAATATTCATTCATTCTGTACCATTACTGCAATTTTTCTATCCCATGTAAATTACCCTGTAATTATCACTCTAGTCCACTCCCTTCCCATTTAATTTATCTATCACACAAACCAAGTATGCCTATTTCCAGTCTTTTCATTTCTTCTTTCGCGCCACTTAGATTTGCTGGTACCAGCATGGTGTGTACATTCTATGATCCTACTTGGCACAAATTTAATAACGACCGAGGCAGTTTTGCACCCTGCACCTGCCGGATTCAGACCGTCACGTGATATTACTACTTGGAAACCCGTTATCGAGAAAGTTACTCTCTTTATTTTCCATCATCATAGCTACTAAATTGGGATAATAGTGCAGTAGTTTCTGCAAATTTTCCTTTGCTTTTCGTAACATGGGTACATACAAAGAACAACAGTCAAAATGAGAAATAGCTATTCAAAGACTACCATATTGATTTTTTTGAATTTAATATGTTTATATGTATGTAGGGTTTACAAATATAAATGTGCTAAATTTTAGCCTGATTGTACTGATAGTGCTTGAATAAAATAGCTGTGACATACAGACGGAGACACTATGTGGGTTCCTCGTTAGACTATAGACAAAGACTATTTAGAGAAATTATAGGACTTTTTGCTTGTTTGTACTATATATTTTTTATTACATTTCAGGATACAAACAGATTCAGATAAAATGTTATTTTTTTGTTCCAGGATGTAATTGTATTACTAAGGAAGCTCCAATACGAGGGAAAATTTCATAAAGCAATGAAGCATGTGTTTGGAAAAACAATCATATGCACAGATATCGAATGTGCTACTCAGATAGCTACTAATAGCAACTTCGACTGCGTCACCCCGGAAGGAGATCAGGTAATAAAATGGTTTACTGCTAATATAAATTTCGTCATAGAGTCAATTGTCACAAACTATCTGATATTGGATCTTTCAGTCATTCATTCGTCCGTCATTTTAAGTTTTACATCCCTTATAATCTGATCTGTGTTTTAAAAATAATAATTTTTATTTTCATTTCTTTTCTTGTGTTTGTAGTTTAGGTTAATGTTTATACGTGTAATAAATTGATAGTCCCAAAATCTGCAACTAGTGATGGGAAAAATGATAATTTAACTATTATATACCTACTTATTATTTTTATGTCGATTTCTTTAATAGCAGATATTTTTAAGTCACCAATAAACCACTAAAACATAAATCATTGACTAAAACTTATCAGCGTTTATTTATTCAATGATTATTTCAATTATGTATTAAAAGTTCCTGTAAGTTTGTCTGTCGTTGACAAGTCTTTGAGTATGATGCAATGCGTTAAGGAATGCACATTTTGTGTTTAGTTTTTTGTTTAAATAGGTCGGGGAGTGAGTTATTTCGTATTTTGTAGGTCTGAAATTTTCATTAAATTTCCCTGGCTTTACCTTTTGTTCAAGTACCATAAACATGTTGTAAATTATTTGATGTATTATCAATAGTTTTCGTAGCGCACGCCGAATAATTACTTTTATAGGCTTTGTGGTACCTTGGGTTACATTATTTTAATTTTCGTATAGATCCCTAATTTTTTTTTAAAATAAAATACAACTCATGTTACTCGCTGATAATGTAGCTTTCTAATAGATTAAATAATTTTTAAAATAACTTAAGTAGTTTTTGGGTTTATCCATTACAAACAAACATATATACATAAAATCAAATCTTTTTTATTATATTAGTTTATATGCGTAGCTAAAATTTCAATTTTGGAGTTCCTATCTTTAAAAAATCTAATATACATACATATTTTCACCCCCTATTACACACCCTTAAAATATGGGAATCCGAAAACCCTGAAACACTTCATTATAAAGTGCCTTTAAGAAAACCGATACCATACAAATTTTTACCCCGTTTACCACCCTTAAAATGCAGAAATTTAAAACTGAAACACGTCAACATTTATGAATAGCTACAATACAAATATTCATGATTTCTGCAATTTGTACGTTTTTAAAGTTTACTGAGAAACCTTAAATATTCCCGAAAAGAAAAAAGTTAATGGTTTAGCCGTTTCGGAGACAAAAACGAAAAAACAGTCAGACCAAAAGTTGCGTATGTCATCCTGACAACCTCCTTTTCATATCTGCAAAGTTTCATTAAAATTGGTTTAGTCGTTTTGGAGATTATCTCGTACAGACAGATAGACGTACAGACAAACAAAAAGCAGCGTATGTCAAACCTGATGACATTCTTTTTATATCAGCAAAGTTTCATTGAAATCGGTTCAGCCGTCCTCGGAGATTAGCTGGAACAGATAGGCAGACACTATATTCTATATATATATACATATAATAAAAAGTCGAAAGGACAAAAGCTATCATTTACTATATTATCAGCCGCATTACGAATGTATAAATTTTAATTTCATTTAATGGCTTACAGCTATTGAAATAAAATCGCTTTGCGGTTGCATAACGTAATCGTACGCAGTGCATTGCATTATAAGTATTAGGTTTTTACATATATTAATATTTAAAGAAGACCAACAAAGTAATTTTCTTTTACCATTATTTGTTACTTAAATTATTTCGCATGCATCGTTCATTTCAATGGAATTCAATGGAAGTAAATAACTAATCATGACTAAAACTATGAAAGTAAAAAAGTTATCACATAACTTAAGGTCTAATAGTTTTAAAATATTTTTAAAACTTAAATTATACGATACATGTAATTAAAATATCTACAAAAAAAGTCATTAATATTATTTACTATACCCAAACCCTTTAGTTATTGTTTTCACTGTAAAGACGGGTGAAACGACTTACATTTATTAGACCTTAACCTATGAAGTTGCCTACAAACGTATGAAATGAGTTAAAGTAATTTTTTTTCAAACTTCTTTATTTCTGTTATTCAAAGTAATCTAAATCAAAGTAATCTAAATCAAAGTAATCGCCCGTACAATCGATGCATCTTTGCCAACGCAGTGGCAGTTTATTGATGCCTTTCTTGTAAAAATCAACTGGACGGGAGACAACATGCTCTTCAAAGGCATTTTGTATTGTTATAAGTTCTCCATCAAGTGTTCTCCATCGTTGTCTCTCGGGAATTGAGTATTTTTCCATTTAAAAAGTTGTGCAAATTTTAAAAAAAAGTAATAGTCGGTAGGTGCAAGGTCTGGTGAGTATGGCGGATGAGGAAGAACTTCCAACCCCAACTCTAGCAGCTTGGAGACTATTTGTTGTGCAGTATGGGGTCGCGCGTTGTCGTGAAGGAGCAGCGAGGACGGCCGATTGACCAAAGCTGTCGCAGACGTGCGAGCTTCTCCATCATTGTCTTCAGTTCTACACAGTACACATCGGCAGTAATGCTTACGCCATTTTGTAAAAAGCTGTGATGAATCACACTGGCACTGGACCACCAAACAGTGACCATCACGTTTTTAGGGATTATTTTTCGTTTAACACATTGCTTTGGTGCTGAACCAGGATCTAACCAACTTGCTGAGCTCTTTCGTTTATCGAACAGAATCCATTTTTCATCACAGGTAACAATCCGATTCAAAATTTCTTCATTTATGTGCCTGTTGAGCAATGCGAGACAGGTCTCGACGCATACGTTGCGCTGGCGATCGTTAACTTCGTGGGGTACCAATCTATGAATATTATATTTTTTACTTGGCCAATTTGTCGAAAATGGTCCGATATTGTTTTGACGCTTCAATCAAAAGCTGATGCTAGTTCAGCTGTAGTTTGAGTATCATCAGCTTCCACAATCGCCTTCAATTCATCATTGTTGACCAAAGTGTCTGGACCACCACGAGGTTCATTATTCAAGTCATAATTTTCAGAACGGAAGCGGGCAAATCAATAACGGGTTGTGCGTTCGTTTGTTAAGTTCTCTCCGTAAACGTTTTTGATGTTACGTACCGTTTGTGCCGCATCAGACCACGACGGAACTCATATTCCATAATTACACGAATTTTTAAAATGTCCATTATGAGGAAAAATGTTCACATGTAATGAAAACACGACGCTAATCAATAAACAAAACAGACTTCGTAAAAATAATGTCATGTTTTTTAAACAAAATTAATTTGAATTTAGAATTCACAGCCAATCAAATTTTTTTTTGTTTGAAATGGCCAGTAATGAAGAACGGCAACTTCATATGTCAAGACCTATACACGATATGTACACAGTTTCATTTATTTAAAATAAGGATAAATACTTTTAGTGTATTCGACGTTCACATGAAAAATAGATTCTTATTCACTTACTCGTTTCGCGCCACGATGCTTGTTATTTTTTGAGGTCTACTGTAAATATCTACCTGAGCAGTTAATTCAATAGAGCTATATATGTGGATAGATTCGTTTTCAATTGAATTTAAAAATATTGCAACTTTCCTTGATCCCTTTTCATTGTATAGGTTATTTGCTTCTATGTAGCTTTTGAACTTTATCTTCCAGATTTTTTTATTTTCGACGACGTTGTCATGGGCGACTAATGGTTTTAGATTACCTAGTAGAAAATATACATTGTTGAGTCTTCTCTTCCGGCACCGTGTTTTATTATTAAAAAAGAGCCTTTTATATTTAAACCTCAATTTACATATGACAATATATTAGATACAATAGTTACGACATAACCGTTTCACACATAACATTTTAATTTTTTTTTTAAACTAAATCATCAATACACACGTAATAATTTGTTTATGATAATATGAATATACATAATTGTATTAAGTGTATGCTTGTGTGACATCTTAATGACTAAAATTTGGGGTTGCAACTCTCTGTAAATAAAAAAATAACGTTCATCACTTTAAAATAATAATCGACCTTTCTGAATATTGTCACTAGAGTAAGAAATCCATTTAAGATGTGTAATTCCAGGTATCAAAAGGTGTCCTAAAGGGAGGTTACATAGACATAAGCAACACCAGTTTAAAAATGGAGGAGACTTGTGCAAAACTAAGGAATCAGATAAAAACTTTAAATCAAGAGCATCTCGAGTTAAAAGAGAAAATACTCGAAATCACAGGCCTTATTAGCACAATTACGTATGAAAAGCATGAAGCAGAAACTAATCTGAAAACAGTTAAGTTAGTATCACCAAATTAATAATATGTTATTTGTTTGTTCTAATGTTTGTTCAATTTACCAGTATTCATAACATATTGAGCATCATAGTAGTAGAAAAATAAAATAAAATACACATCTGGAGTAATTTTTGTGCTTATAAACGTGCATGATTATATGTGCATGCATATTTAAGATTCATTTATTCGTGCATGGTTACGTGATTTTTTTTTATAAATTCGTGTAAATGTAGCACCTTCCAGTTTCCATTTCTTACATTAGTAAAAAACATTTTTTTTTAATTTGCAGAGCTTATATCATAGGACTATAAAATGACCCAAAAAACTAAAATAATTTGTATTTAGTCGTTTAGTACTCAGCAGTAGTCGCAGTAGCTCCAACAATTGCCTGTTATTTGTTTTGATTGAGATCTAACTAAGTTGTTTCGTAGAGCACTTCGGCGTGGAGATCTCCTTGTTAGAATTGTTCAGGCGTTCTTAGATAACTGTATCTGCACAACATGTTTTGTCTTTCTACCCTTCTCCGACGTAAATGAGGATAGTTTGTTTATTAGATTATGTATTTATGTAAAATAAATAAAAATAAAAAAGAAAAAAGAAAACTTGTCTTTGGTAGACCGCCGCGCCGTTCGTAGCACCAAATTTTTTCGTTCTGAATGCTTACAATTTTCACTCAAATCTAGCCATAAGGTCGATTGTTGTTATTTCAAAACACGAATGTAGGCCTTAGGTAGCATAGTAATCAAAATAATAATATTATCTGGGACATCCCACACAGCACCATCTAGTCCCGAACTAAGCAAAGTTTCTAATATGGGTCAAGACACTGATATACATACTTGAATATTCTTTTATAACGTATATATATCTATATATATCTATCTATTTTACCCCCAGACATGAAATAAATAGACATGTTCATGCCCCACAAATATTTGTCCCGGCCGGGAATCGAACCTGCGATTCTTGGCTCCGCAGTTAAGGTCTCTAACCACTTGGCCAAGCGTCTTTTCAAAACAATCGAAAACGCGAGAAAAATGTTATACTCAACTAGCGACCGCCCGCAGCTTCGGTTGCGTAGACTACACATTCCTGTTTTAGGTAGTATTAACATTCGAAACGGTTTATACGTATTTTTTGCTGAAACTAATATTGGGTACACCCATTTGAACTTTCAATCTTCATTCTCCCCACTTCTTTAAGAAAACCGATACTACCATCCTTTTCACCTCCCGTTTCCCACCCTTAAAATGTGGAAATCCAAAAACCCTGAAACACGTCATTATTTATTTGTGTTAAAATTTTTATGTTTCTAAATTTAAAGAACAAAGACTCTCATACAAAGCCCCTCCATCCCTCCCTCTTTAAATTTGAAATGTCCAAATATTCCTTTCTTAAAAAATTAATACTCACGTTATAAAATTAAAGTCGGTTTAACCGTTTTGGAAATTAGCTCGAATAGACAGATGGACGTACATACAGACATACAAAAAGTTGTGTATGTCACTTTTGACCACTTCCTTTCCATATATCTGTGAAGTTTCATCAAATTCAGTTTAGCCCTTTTTGAGCTTCGCTCGAATAAACAGACAGACAGATAGTATTATTTTATACATATAGCCTATAGCCTTCCTCAGTAAATAGACTATCCAACACAAAAAGAATTTTTCAATTCGAACCAGTGGTTCCTGAGATTTGCGCGTTCAAACAAACAAACAAACAAACAAACAAACAAAAAAACAAACTCTTCAGCTTTATAATATTAGTATAGATTATTGAACAGTAAAATTAGTAAAAAAAGCACACCTAAGAACAGATTTACACATATAGAAATCAGATTATAAAAAGAGCAATCTAAAAGACAAAAAAGCTAAAATCTAGACTCATATACTTGTAAATCAATCGATTCAATTCAAAACAAAAGTCTTACTTAAAACTTCAAAAAAAAAACCAAGTCACACATTTTGTTAAATTCCACATGAAGTGTAATTTCCCAATTTTAGTTTTCTTTCCAATACAAATGTTACTAAAAATGAGTCAAACAAAATTTTACTTTACAGTGAATATTTCAAAACATCAAGTACATATATTTGGTTTATACAACTGCTGTCTGCGAATGCTAGATCCTGTCCATTTCTATGTCCGTCACTGAATTTGTCGTAAAAGTTGTGTATTATGTTGGAGATGCCACACAAAACATGGTTAAGAAATATGTAACTCAAATTATTTTTTAAATTTAGTATATTAATTATATAACACCCCTCTTTTTGCGTCGGGGGTTAAAAATGGGATGCCATGCATTCATAACTGGTACATAAGCATATGTGAAAAAATTAAATTAATGAATTAATACTTCATTCCGAAGCTAATTTTTATTGTTCTACTAAGTAAGATCTACATCATTCATTATCTGTACATCAAAACGTGAAAAAAAACTTTGGACCTCTTTTAAAGCATTCTATGCGCACGGAGGAGTGTGAGATTTTTCATAGTTACATTTTACCAGTTTGGATCGAAAAATAGTTATCAGTGATATAATGCATCGTTTGTCTGTAACTAATTAAAGGTTTCAAACTGTTATATTTCAGAAGTACTGCTGAAGACTTTGAAATGGATATTAAATTAAAGACAAAAGAATTGGATGCAGTGAAGGCAAAGCATGCCTCAACGGAAAAGTCTTTAGCGCAGTGCATGAACGAGCTCGAAGCGCTGGAATTCACTAAGACAATTTTAGAGTCTGAATCACATCAGGTACAGTGTCTGGTCTTTATGATATGTATAGAATATTGTCTTAAAAACATAAATGTGAAAAATAGGGCTAAATCACTACTCTTTTGCTTCGCTGACAGTAACCAATAGACTATTGACCATTCCCAAATTATTGAACTAAACTCTGTTATGTGTTATTGCGAAAGTATAGGCAATTTTAAGAAAAGAATTTGAAAAAAATTCTTTATAGCGGTACCTATTTAAAAGTATTGAAAGTTCTTATAACGTGATGTCACCGGGTGCAATTATAAGTTTAGCCATTGGCGTTGCATATTTATTAAAAAAACCGTCTGTAAAATTGTCATCTATATATGTTATAAACTAAAGTCCCCCGCCGCGTCTGTCTGTCTGAACGCGATAAACTCAAAAACTACCGAACGGATTGGCATATTATTGACACCAATGGACAAAGTGATACAAGAGGAAGGTTTACGTGTATAATTTATTAATGTTTTGTGGAAATTCGTTGAAATATGGCGGTCATTGTTGAAGAAGTCGGAAAAAAATCAAGCCCGCTGGGAGCTTTCATCGAAAACGCTGCCTAATCCTTTTCAGATATAATATAATAATGTATGGAGGAATCGTGTCTCTTTAATAGGACTAAAGAAAAGTCCGCGATGGCATATGTTTATCTTTTATGGATAGCTGACTATACCTATTTTTATGTTTAAAAAAATGGTGTCAATGTTGAGGTAATTGGAAAGCAATTTATACGGATACTTTATTAATTCTTATCAAATTAAATACGTTATTTACCTTCAGCATTTCATGCATATTATGATTGCCCTTTACACTATACAATTTAAATCAATATCTTAGGAGCTATCGCGAAATATAAATATCGCGCGACAAGAAACTGGAGGCCGCGGCAACCGCGCGCCGGCCAGCGTGATTAGGCTGAAGTTATCAATGTTGTATATAGAGAATTATTGTAGTTTGTTTTTATATTTATTTTCTTTACTTTTTCAAATATTTATAGAATTGAAAATAAAATACATTAAAAATACTTCAAGTAGGATGAATTTATGTTACATTTGAATCTAATTAAGTCCAAGGCACATGTTCGATGCAACATGCCGATAGGAAACTACGCAGAAAAAACAAGACTGTCGCGTTGCACTCGAGTGAATTGATTTATTTATTTATAAAAAAAAAAATATTGATTGTTGTTTTGTCACTATAGGACACACAACGTGTACCGCCATTACTAAATTTCTTCTTTATTTGCACGAATAATATTATACTTAATTCAATATAATACCACAGTAAGTTAATACCTATCTCCGAACCTACGAGTCACAGAAATATATTGTCCATAATCCGAGATTTAAGTGACCACGTGACCAAATTTTTAAAAGCTTACATATATTTTCGAAACCATCAATCGCAGACCTATCGTGTTGATACTCAAACTTGATTTTTTGATGAGATCTATGTGACCACGTGACCAAATTCTTAAAGCTTATATTTTCGAAACCATCAATCGCAAACCTATCGTGTTCGTATTGTGTTCAAACTTTATGTTTTGACGAGATCTATGTGACCACATGACCAAATTTTTTTAACTGTCTGTCCGTCTATTCGAGCTAATCTCCGAAACGGCTGAACCGATTTCAATGAAACTTTACAGATATGATAAAAAGATTATCAGGAATGACATACAACACTTTTTGTTTATAAATCTGTCTGTCTGTCCGTCTGTTTGTTCGAACTGATCTCCGAACTTATTTCAATGAAACTTTCATAGATGTGATTAAAAGATTGTCAGGAGTTACCTTCAATACTTTTTGTTTGTCTGGCCGTCTCTCTATCTGTTTGAGCTAAACTCTAAAACATTTAAACCAATTTTAATGAAACTTCGCAGACGTGAAAAGACGGGTGTCAGAAGTGACATACGCTACTTTTTGTTTGTTTGTCTGTGTGTTTGTCTGTCTGTTTGTTAGAACTGATCGTTGAAACGGCTGATCCGATTTTACTGAAATTTTGCAAATATAATGAGGGCGTTGTCAAGAATGAAAAGCAATTTTTTTTATATGGGTACATATAGAAAATTGTAGTGTCTGTTAGTCTATTTCAGTTAATCTCCAAAATGTCTGACTGATTTTGGGATCGACTTGTGGGACAGCTATTCTTCATGCTAAAATGGCTAAATGGATTTTTATAAAATTAGGGATAGAGATTTCTTAAGCAGTTAAGTTTCAGAATGTTCTAGAAAGTGTTACAATGTTCTGAAGCGTCGCGTTTCTTTAACTGTCGCAGTACAACTGTGGTCAACGCGAGCGAATCCCGCGGGCGGAAAGCTAGTATATAATAAAATAATGTATGGAGGAATTGTGTCTCTTTTATATGACTAAAGAAAAGTCCGCGATGACATATGTCTATATTTGCGTAATTGTTGTCATATGATGAGATCATCGGAAAGCAATTTATACGGATACAGTATTTATCCTTATCAAATTAAATACGTTTTTTATGCACGTAAATTTTATGCACATTTTGATTGCCCTTTACACTATACAATTTAAATTAATATCTTAGGAGCTATCGCGAAATATATATATATCACGCGACTAGTCGGGCGGCCATACGGGACGACGCGACAAGCGTAGTTAGGTTAGGTTAGGTTATATGTATTTATTCTTTACTTTTTCAAATATTTATAGAGTTGGAAATGAAATACTTTAAAAGTACTCCAAGTAGAATGAACTTGAGTCACATTTAAAGGTAATTAAATCCAATCCACATGTTCGACGCAACAAGCTGATATGAGAATACGACAGAAAAAACATTACGGCTTATATGCTCTGCTACCCGTGCGAAGCCGGGGCGGATCGCTAGTTGTTTTTATAAATGTGCAACGGCAATGGACAAACTTATAATTTTACCCGGTAACGTCACGTTATAAGAATTTTCAATATATCTACGTAAATACTGGTCTAAAATAAAAATTTGCTAATGGTCAATAAAGCAACACAGTTTATACTCATTATCTGTTCACGAATATTTTTTGTGTCCCGCGGAAATATAATTTACATTTATAATTTACCAAACAAATTTGTTATAAGTAACCATAACTTCATATTTTAATAAAAAAAATGTTTCAGGAAGTCGCAGATCAGTCAACAAATATATCGAAGGAGCTGACAAAAATCAGCGGTGTTATTCGTCAGCTTGCAAATCAACAAGACGAAGCCTTCTGTGACAGGATGGATTTTGAAATGGAGAAGAACAAAGTTCAGATTTTATTGAACAATTTAAGAAGGTCAGTACAATAGATTGTCTTATACTTGTACTAATATGTTTATTAGTATAAAATTATTTATATTTATTTACTCCAGTATATTAGGTTTATTGATTTATTGTAAAAGTAGACATACGTCACCGATTTTGCGCTATGATTTTCTAATTTTATAGAGTTGCACTGTGTACTATTTATGTCCCAGTCCCTGCATGTTGTTAAACTCTGTTGAATTGGTTGTGGCTCTGCTATCGAATGGGCATTGGTCAACATTTTAAAGGATCCAAAGAGAATTTTAGTAATGCGTAATAACAAATAAAGTAAGACAAAACTTGAATCGTTGATAATTATAGCCTCCCAGGTATGAGTATGAGTGGTGCCTGGCGGCCATAAACAAATATAACATTTGTCGAGTGAGAGTGACAAGTGAGAGTGACTCAAACACAGTCATCTTTTAATAGAACTCATTTTATTTTTCAACGTAATCACCTTTTGAGTTAATACACTTGATATTTCTTTTTTTTAGATTTAGATTTTCTTTAATAAAAAATGTAGTAGTGCGGCGACCACTGATTCATCGTCTTCAAGTTATCAAACTCTGAGGTGGTCTTTTAATCACGGAAATAGTTAGAAATCACTAGGGGCGAAGTCAGGTGACTACGGAGGATGTTTTATCAATTCACAGTTAGCATCTTCGATGGCAGCCATCGTAACTCTGGATTTGTGCGCGGGAGCGTTACCTTGGTGAAATAAGCGAGTTTGCCACGTCGTTTCTCGCGTATTTCGTTACGCAATTTTTTAATTTGTCCAGCATATAGTCCTCTTAATAGTGGTTCCATGATGGAGGTGTTCAATCATTACCACCCTTTGGCTGTCCCAGAAAAAAAGAACCCATCATCTTACGGCGGATAGAATTCAAATCAAATCAAATCAAAATATCTTTATTATATAATTGCCTTACATTTCTTAGGAGTTGGAAATGACGGTCTCTTCCAAGTCATGGACTACTGTTTCGTTTCAGAGTCGTAATGGTAAAATCATGTTTTATCCATAATATTATGAATCGAGGCGAAAATCGATCAGGAACGTGCTCTAACAATTACAAACAGCTTTGCGAAATTCTAGTCTGCTTTGTTTTTGGGCGGCTATAAACATTCTGGGCACCCAGCTCGCTGACATTGTCGTGCATAATTTTACAAAACTCTTTATCGAAATCTTCAGTTCTTCAGCTATAAAACGAACAGTAAGTACACGATGATCCGCTAAAACATTTTTTTCATTTTTTAATAATTTGTTCCGTTACTGCTTGCCATCGTAGGGCGCCCCGAGCGTGGGTCGGCGTTGGTAGAACTTCGTCCTCGTTTAAATTCAACACACCAACAAGTAACTGTTGCATATGGTGAAGCCTAATGTTCCATTAGTGTTATGTCTTTATACACCTGCTCTCTTCTTCTATCTTGCCAAGGAGTATCTATCTCAATCTCACTTTTTATCGAGTACTCCCTCGTGTAATCTGTAGTTGTTACGCCGTCAGCTTTTAATTGTTTTAAATCGATTATTCCATTAAAACTGTTTATTCGAATTCAAAAAACATACTGAATTATCCCATTTTGTCAGCAATTCCATAAAAAGTCTTAAAAGGTGATGTTAATTTTTTTTACCAATGCCCATACTTACCTGTCCCAGTCCGGAGGAGTTAATTTCTATTCTTGTGTTTTTAGGTACACACAAACAGATTTTCTCATCACTTTCCAATTTGTTGTCAAGGCCTTATTTAAAGACACCAATAAAAAAATTAAAATTAAAAAAAAAACTAGGTAGTTAAGGTCATAATTTATTCAAATATTTTTTGCGAAAGAATATCAATACAGCGTTAGTTACTAAGTTAAACATAAATACTAAACACGAGAAAGGAGCAACAACGGCTGTAGAGGGAAAGGGTATCCCGCCGGCGGCCGCATACTGTGACGCAATTGTAAGTCGTCTACATATAACAACAGTAACGCGCGGGGTGGGTACTGAGGTAAACTCTTGCTGTATCGTGTGTATTATGTAATTTTTTCGAGATCGGTATCCTAGTTCATGGTATCCATGGTATAATGAATGAGGCATCTTCTAGATAAAACGAAGTTAGTAGAGTATATTGATTTATAAAATAAAATCTGATCGTGTATAACTATAGTAAGAAGAAAAATGTGCATTTTATTTATACTTTAAACAACTACGCTCAGGCATCAAATTAACACTATAACTTTAATAATAATAATAATAACAACACACACAATCACAACAACGTCTAGGTCCCAAACTAAGCATTAGCTTGTATTTTGGGTACCAAGCGAAGACACCACATTTATTTGTATGTGGTGTCTTTAATTAACCAATTTTATGAACCAATTTAATGTCGATCGTGTAATGATTCTTTTGCAACTTTCAAAGTTTTAGGTGTCTATTGATTTCCACAGACGCAGAAACGAGCTGGAGAAATGTCTCCAAGAGATTAAAGAAGAAGAGAATAAACAAGTTACTGTTTTAGACAAAATCAAATTGTCGGGCGTTGAACTCTTTACCGGTGAGGTGAAAGGGGATTTGGAATGTATAGATCAGCTTTTAGAGAAGTTATTGGAAGATGAGGCTGAAATGAAACGTTGCGCCGATTTGTGTATCGCAAAGGTAATGCCGAGTGATCTGTGCAATCACGTTTCAAAACACGAATTTCATTCATTTTATGTACATATTTGTCAATCTTTAACTCCAACCCTTAAATCCCCAAATGTACCCAGATTTTCCGGATCGTTTTTGGAAGATATATTCATCTCACATGTTGTTATGATAATAATTTACCTATATGCTGTTTACGTTTCTACATTTATACAAATTAACTATCCGAACATTTGCCTCGAGTGTTCAACTTACTAGAATCACTAGCAATTGCAAGCTTTAACTTATAATAATCACGTCGTGACAGCCGGAGCATAGGCTGCTAGACATAACTTTGTAGTGGCGGGGTTTTTAGTGTTATGTAGTAAAAAATTACCATATTTAGGTGTGACTGTCTATACTCAGAAATGAGGAAAGAATTATTTTTTTTCGTTCGCCCCATGATATCGTTCTATACATTGAACTGAGTAAAGAAATTTGCTTATTTTTTTCTTTTTTGTGGGTATTTCGATTAATTTATGTAGCTAGTATATTACGCCCCAAAGCACTTTATTGGCAAAAGTTAAGAATACCTTTACCT
The DNA here is from genome assembly GCA_949709985.1 of Luffia ferchaultella. Taxonomy (NCBI): domain Eukaryota; kingdom Metazoa; phylum Arthropoda; class Insecta; order Lepidoptera; family Psychidae; genus Luffia; species Luffia ferchaultella. The sequence goes on along the minus strand of OX453243.1, from coordinate 14,254,647 downwards.
TGGTAAACATAAATAATAATAATGATCTTAGCACAAATTTTTGCGAAATCAGCCAGTATAGCTTGTTAAAATGATTTGGTTTTTATATTAATCTGGTCCGTTTTCAACAGAAAAAAGTTTACATGGAAAAAAAAGCTGAGTTATCAGAATTAACACAAAGTTTGGAGCTCCAAAAAACAGATACAAAGAAACGATTGAAAGACTGTAAGAATGTAATCAATGATTTGGAAGTGCTGCCAATCTCTAGCAGATTTTACGCTAAGTACAAAAAAATGTCAGAAAGTCAGGTATGTTCATTTTCATAGTATTCCGTTTATGTAATAGATCCTAATTACGCTTGTGTCCGTCAGTGCTTACATTTAAAGATCATAATTAACAATTGGCACTTAATGAAAATAACTTAATTGAAAAACTATCACTTAATTACCGACATCATCCATCCATCCATCCAGATTTTTCAATTTTATTTTGATTATTATGCATATCTACATAAACATTTCCAATGTTAAAATACCTATTGATAAACCATCTGTGATAGCTGACGACCGTTCGTAACTACTCTTCTTGTATCGATGTAAACAAAACATAAAAATTGGTTTGTTTACTTTTAATTTAGTAATTTTAATTTAAGAATTTTAAACTCTCAATAAGCATAAATATACTTTTTAAAATATTTATAGTTTGAGTACAATATATTGTCATAAACTTTCAAGAGTGTATCTACACATGAACTCGTTTGGAGGTAATTGTCGATGAGCAATGTATTTCTGTCGGCTTGAGATATTATCTCAAGAGAGATATTATCTTTAGGGATTGGATAAGGTGGAAGGGGTTTTAAACAAATTTTATTTTTTCTTACATACGAGGAGGGGTGGGTCAAAAAGTAGTACAAGATATTGGGAAATTGTGTTTAAATTTTTTTAATATAATACAAAACCTATTATTTTGAATAATACAATTCTCAAAAACCTTTTAATGTTTCTAAATATTTGCACACTGCCTTGACAGTAGAACGTAGCTGACAATAAATTGTGTAACAACTATTTTGTGTACTACGTTTTAAGCAAATAAAAGGTATTTCATTTCAAAAAAAAAATTGAAACTACTGCAAGTGCTATTTAGGCGGCGATTAAATAAAAAAGAGATTTGCTACCATTAAAAAAATACACCAATAAATAGCTGGCAATTTAGTCTACACAATTGTGTACTAAAATTCCAAATATCAATTTAAATTTTCGAATTTTCATGCAATAAATGAATGTAGAGACTGTTTTCAATGTGTATTCCGTCGGAATTTCTGCATTTATTCACATTTTTTGTACAAAAACATAGTTTTTTTTTAATAGTGTTTGCTAACAAAGCTTTGTAACATCCTAGCAAAGAGATTTTTTCCTAACGAATATAGATACATCGCTCACGGAAGCCATCCAACATCCAAGTCATGGCGTTGCTGAATTCAGGGCTTACTCAACATGTTTTGGCTGCACAATTGCATCTTAGCCTCTCTGTTGCCAATAGAGTGTATCAGTGTTATCAGGAGAATGCGAGACGAGAGCGAGGAATATGTTTACTCGCCATCCAGGATCTGATAGACATCGAGTCACGTCTAATTGACATGATCGGTCTATTGTGTCAGTTTCTCTAAGAAATCGTCGATTTAACTCTATTTACCTGCGGCAACAGCTTCGTGACATTCAAGGATTGACTGTGAGCGATTGTACCATTAGAAGAAGGTTGATGGAGCGTGGTTTGAAACATAAATTAGCTAATGGCCTAAAATTGACGGTAGATCACCAAAGAGCGCGCCTTAACTTTGCACGTGAACACTTAAATTGGTAATGGAGCAAAGTTCTTGTTCCTGACGAATGTAAGATCATGTTGTATGGTAACGACGGAAGAAAAAACGTATATCGAAGAGAGAGAGCATTTTGCACATTGCTGCATTGAAGAAAGAGTCAGTTACGGTGCCGGTTCATGGTCGGTTTAGGGAGGCATAAGCGTCGATGGAAAACCGAATTTGCGTTTGTATGTAGACCTCGCTTACCGTCATCAAATGGGTTATTTTACATCAAAGAGTGCTTGCAACCTCATGTGGTGCGTTACGCAAATTTTATTGGCGAAGAGTTTATTTTTGTGCAAGACAATGCAAGGGCTCATACCGCAGACATTGTAAATGAATACCTTAACGAATTCGGTATTATGGTAACGGGCTTGCCAGCAAAAAGCCCGGTTATGAACCCCATCGAACATCTACGGGATGGGTTGAAGGGACGAGTAAGAGCGAGAGATCCTGCTCCGGAGACGCTTGGCCAATTTAAAACAGCTATACGAGAAGAATGGGATAACGTCCCACAACACAGGATTGTGACTCATCCGTTCCATGAAGAACCGCATGGAAGCAATCATTAGAGCCCGGGGAGGAAATACGAGATACTGAATAAAGTTTTTTTAAACATTTTTGTGCCTTATGTTCTTGTTTCTGAAAACACAAAAATTCTTTTCAAAGGGTAAAAAAAAACATACCTGTTGAACAAAACATGCTAGCTAAAGAAATTTAATTTTAATTTGAAACATTATTCCTTTAACGAAAACGAAAAAAATCATAAGACTCGTTCAAAACAAACTTCGGGGGTGTTTAGATTGATGATGATAAGAGTAGTTTATTCTATTTAAATGTGAAGTTTCATGAAAATCAGTTTAGTGGTTCTGCAGTTGTCAGCTTTGAAAGGAAAATATGAGCAGAGGTTTTTAGATTATCAATTTCTTCTCATGACCAAGATTTTGGCTAGGTCGTAACGTAATTTATAATTAAATAGCGGTTTTTGAAGGCCTAAATAAAACCAATAGGTACCTTCGCGCGGGACATTGATTTGCGAGTCTCCATTTGTTATAAAGGTGGGAATAAGTGAAAATTGGCGGGCGAAACTTTGATTCGAGTCCAGGACAAACAGCCAAAGTCTACAATTACACCACAACAGTAGTAGCCATTGGATGATCTTCAATTAGTCCCTACATGGCCCAAAAATTCAAACAGCATCTATTTACTTACGGAGATTTTATAGTAGGTATAGACGATGGTCAGGAGAAAAGTGTAGTAGGTAAAACCTAAATAAGAAAAATAATATTTTTTTTCCATTACAGTTAAAAAAAATAGAACAAGAAGTCAAAAAAGATCTCCAGAAAATCAGTGATATCAGCACTGAAGCAAAAAAAGAGTGTGAATGTCTCATGCAGGAAAAAACTTCAATCCTTCAAGAGAAAATAGACCTCGAGCAAAGGTACGTGCTCACTGACTTTAACAATCTATATAACAGTAGTCCTTTTATTTTTAACAAATAATCAATAGTGTGGGTCAATACTAAACTTTGATTAGGTTTATTTTGTAACGTACCTACACATCCATAAAGAAAGGCTTTTTCGTAGTTCGATGGGTGGGGGGGTAAGTTTGTCTGAAAGTACGTCATATTTAAAGTCAAAGCATGAAAATTGGCACTCAAACGTTACGGCAAAATCTAAAAATATATCGAGTTTCAAAATTTTTGGAAATGCAACCTTTAGGTAAGGAAGCAAAAATAAAATGAAATATCGGTTTTTTAAAGGTAGGAACTTTTGTAATTGAAATTGTAGCTATTCATAAATAAATAATGACGTGTTTCAGGATTTATGAAATTTCACATTTTATGAGTGAGTAACGGCAGGCAAACATTTATATGGGAGTATCGTTATTTTTAAACGTAGGAACTTGAGAATTTGCATTGGGGGGTTGGAAGTTGAAAGTTTGTATGATAGTAAGCAAAATTTGTTTTAGCAAAAGTACGCAGAAACCATTTCGAATGATAATAGTAATTTTAACGAAAATGTGTAGTCTACACAGGCGAAACTGCGGGCGGCCGCTAGTGCTTTCTTATTAATATGACTTGAATGTTATTAGATTGTCAATAATAACCAAAATATGTTTGGTGATGGTCTTTGAGTGAAACTCAATTTAAATTTTTATAAAAAATTGGTATAATTAAAATGTTTATTAGTCCCTTTGCCTGCAGTAGGTACCTTATAATATTCAAGTTGCACCTATTTATATGAAAGTAAATATTTTTTTAAATTTCTTATTTAGGTATCGAACAAAAAAAACATTGCATGGCGCATTTTACATTGCTCAAACGAAATGCCATATGTATTATAAGGCTTGTTTTTCTATTTTCAGTTATTTTTTATGTTGTTGGGTTTTCAAATTTCTTATATTATATTCTTTAAAGTGAAAAACGAAAGATCTCTTGGGTTTTTTTATTCAGCTTAGGGCAACTTATGCTTGATTCTTGAAAATATATGTAACTTACGCTAATATTTACAATAGACCGATCCAGTGTGGTGCTTTAGAGATTGTGGATTTTACATTGTCAACATGGTATTAATGTCACTATCACTATCACTCAACATTCAGACGCAAACCCTCAATGACACAAATTCACATACATACACTCCCAAATACTCTCTGTCTTTCTTTTTAATTTTTATTCATTAAACATTTTAAGTTCAAAATTGTTTAAACTAATAAGTCATGGGGTCTGGAGACCTATAAGAACAGGTTCGACCTAGTTTAGGCTCCAGACTCCCACAATTAGCTGTACTATTTATATAGTCTTTATGTCTTTTAGTTATGAGAAATAAATAAATAAATAAATGTAGGTACGATGGTTAGTACATAAATTTGCAAGAATCAAGCTTATGAAGCCCTAAGGTGAATAAAAACACACAAGAGACTTTTCGTTTTTATGTACATACTAACATTTTACAATACATAGTTTTTGTCAAAATGGTACCATAAAAATATTATATGACATATACTTGAAATGGGGTAAGTACTTACTACACCACTACAAAGTACCTACTCTGTGTACTACACCTATATTTGATACCCGTTGTTATAATAATAAAATGTTTTTTTAATCTCCCTCTGTTTTTAGATTCACAGACGCCATATTTAAATATATCCTACGTCACTTCCTAATATTAAGGCGAATCAAACGACATCTCCCATCTTAAAATCCATCAAGCTCTTTAGGATGAGCATGCCACAAAACTATAGACACCTAGGCATATAAACTCGTTCGAAAAACATTACCCTCCGTAGTCGGGTTGTAATGCTTGCAATAATATTGAATTTCTTATTCACAGCCGTGAAGAAATTTTGGATATGATTCATTCATTGGATCGTGATAAAGACGAAGCAATCAAAGTGACGTTCAAAAAATTGAGCGACACTTTCAGCAAACTCTTCAAGGAACTGGTCCCTATGGGACACGCAATTTTGGTACTACTTTACGACTATGACAACGACAGCGTCCAATTTGAACCTCAGGTACAAAACTTTTAAGATTAAATAAATAATAAGGCCGTACTATTTATATATCCTTATTGGTGTACCTGCTTACAGCTTCGCTCGCGTGGAATTCGTTTCTCATAGGAATCACTTTTTTTTATCACAGTCTTATCTCTTTCCCGGTCTTCCCTTTCTTGTTTTCGTTCACACAAATATTTTATCGTTTCCGTTCCTGAACCTGATCCCATCCCCTTTTCGTTTCCATTATCACCAAACAAAGTGAGCGGGTATGGGGGTATAGGAGCTTACACAAAACCAGTTCTATGGCGTTTGTTTATCATATAAGATACATACTCGTATTTAAAAAGATCCTATCAGAATCCGACAAATATTACAAAATCTGCAAATACGCAGGCAAAGCTGGAGGCAAAAGCAAGTGTATTATATACATAAACATTCCGGAAGAAATTCTCTAAATTATTGTCAAAACTGTATCAAAGTTGGTTGCGTGGTTCAGAAGTGGTTAACTAAAAGCATCCCAAGATCAACAAATAAATTAATTCGGAAATTAGAAATACATTTTCTATTGGATAAATTGTGGACCATTTTCGAATCAACTTAAACACACACACAAAATTTAATAGGTCCGGTCGGTTCTATCGTAAACATAAACAAATCTGACATGGAATAGATTGTACCTAACATCTATAAATCGACACATCGACACACGACGCCATTCACTGCATATAGACATTTGTATACCTAGACGTCAAAAGATGTTAAAGTGTTGTGTAGATGAATTAATTAACTTACATCGCATATGTTACGAATTCATAGATTGATAGAATAGAATTTACAAATAAATACACACTATTGTGGAATAATAAACATTTAATAACAAATATTGTGGTCAATATCCCATCTTTAATGTGCGACCAAATTACACATAGTTAAAAAATTTCATCGTGATAGATTTAGGCGGTTCAGATAGACAGACAAACACACAAACATAAACTATCTTATATTTTATTTCTTCAAGATCGGTTCATGGGTTTCGGAGTTAGCCCAGATAAACAGACAGACAGACACAGACATAAGCTATATCTTTTAAGTTGGACCAAATCACACGTAGTTATAACGGTAGAGTATTTTTAACTAAACATTAATTTATCAAATAATATACTCTAATTTCAAATCAAATTAAAAATAAAACTAAAAATACCACAAATTTAAAAACACTATTTAAATAATGATAAACGAGAAAATTTTAAAGAGACGACGGGTTCAGGGTGCCAAGGATACTTGCCGCGTTGCCACGCTGTATTGCGATACTGATCCTCTGAACAAGGTATTCCTTGCTCAAAGGATCCCCTGGCAACATACGCAGCGCGGCACCCAAATCGTGAGCAAGTAATTTGGCATCCTTGGACCAGGGACCCATCGTCTCGATAGAGAAAGGCATGAAGTAACGATTTAAAAGTTCTACGTGCTTGGCTATTTAGCCTGGACTGTTAGTAATTGTATGTTTATAAAACTGTCAATCAGTCGCCAAATGTTTTCTCAAGTAAAACAGTTTTTGAATGTTTGAAAGTTTGGGATCCTTATAGTCGATAATCGCCATGCACATGTTAATAGATTGTTAATACGCAATAGCATCAATTTCTTTCCAATCTATCGGTGGCAGATTGGTACTTGGGATTTTGATGAAAATTGGTATAAAGTAAGAACTTGACACGTAATTGCGCAAACGATATACCTTATTTGGTTACGAGTTATTGTATTATTATTTGCTCCTTCAAATGTTCTGGAGGTGCATAGAGATCGAGAACAAGGAAACAAGCCTTGCCTTTTGCTTGCACACACTAATCTCCGTTTCTCATTAATTTAGTTTCGTTGTGTTCTAGGAAGCATCGCCGAGCGGAGTCGTTGGTGTGTCCGTGAAGGCGTCATTCACGGGCGACGACCACTTGCTTCCGTTGGCTGATCTGTCTGTTGGTCAAAAATCATTGGTGGCGCTCACACTGATATTCGCCATACAGGAGTGCGACCGAACTCCCTTCTATGTGTACGACGAAGTCGACCAGGTAATACCTTACGGTGATACCACCACGATGTGCACGGTTACAACTGTTACACTACTTGTGTGTCCTGCCCCACTTCTAGTCCGACAACTAAGCTGGCGTCTTCTAAGTCGTCTTATAATTTAAATCGCGCCTATAACAACGCGTCGATAAATAAAAGCGTTACACGCCACCTGATGGGAAGCTACAGTAAGTAGGTATATATGTTTCATCGAAACGGCCTTTTATCATCATCAGCCTATCTATAAACATCTTACTGTAGGGCACAGCCCTACTAAACTTTTTTTTTCTAGAATGCTTCTGAATTTTCTAGAAAGTTCTACAATGTTCTGAAACATCCCTTCAGTTGCCTCGGTACGAATGTAAACTCATGCAGGCAAAGCCGCGGGCAAAGCGCCAGTTTAGACATATTTGTATTAATATTGTTTTATAAGTAGGTAATCGCCAAAAGCTTTGTATTGTTAAGTACCGCTGGTACTTTATAATTTTAACATAGTAGTTGATCTGTTTGTCCGTCCGTCCGTTCGTCCGTCTGAAAAAGATCTGAGTTACTCTCAAGTCTCGCATAAACAAGTTTTACTTCCATAATTAAAATAATACGATACTGAAAAATGTAACAAACATTTTAACATGAGGATGCTACATAAAACCGTGTGCCACATTAAAGTGCCACACTTTTAAAACTTAAAAGCTATGTAATCACCGGTACTTCTCAAATTCTTAAGATTTGTTTCGTAGTTTATCTATCAATTAGGTTCAATAAAACACATTCCACTAAAGCATGTTTAGGATATTGGGCCACACGAAATATGCTGTATGGTCCAATATCCTATATGGACTTATTACGTCTCTCATAATGAGACAGGCAATTTATAAAAATTACAACAAATGTAGTACGGAATAAAGAGCATTAATGGGCGGCATACAATTTAAATTTAGTTATTAGAAGAATACGGATGTCAAATGAAAGCTGCTACTCACTTACGGATTGCTGACCTCTGCTCTACTGTAATATAAGCTGCTACCTTTATAACTTCATGATTTGATTTATATCTGTTAGGATCTTGGAGCGGACTGTAACACTTGGGCCGTTGCACAATGACAACACAATTGCACAGATAGACAGAATTTATTCCAGGATTAGCTCAATCACATAATTATTGCATCATGTCCGAGAGTACAACAAGAACAACATATTTTTTCTATTATTTCTTTTATATTGACAGAAAATGACAAAAACAATTAAAAAAGATATATTTCATGTTGCCAGCAACAATATCTATACTAATATTATAAAGCTGAAGAGTTTGTTTGTTTGTTCGTTTGTTTGTTTGTTTGTTTGAACGCGCAAATCTCAGGAACTACTGATTCGAATTGAGAAATTCTTTTTGTGTTGGATAGTCCATTTATCGAGAAAGGCTATAGGCGATTAATATATCAGTTACGACCGATAAGAGCGGAGCACCAACAAAAAATGTTGCAAAAACGGGAAAAAATATTCTTCTTGAGAGGTTCCGTTGCGTGCGCTGCGTAAACGGTTGACGTTAAGCAAAAATCATGTATGACGGGATTGTTCCCCTTCGAAAGTTGTAACCAAAAGTCCGCGACAGCATATGTGTATCTGTTAAGGTTGGTTTACTATAACCTCTTTTATGGCAATCAAATTTATTCTAACATAAAGCACTATTTGCGAAGATGTTTTTTAAATATGATATGAATCCTTATTAAATTAAATACCTTAGCTACCTAGGAATGGAATGATAGGAAAGGGGAAGAGAGGGAGAACGCGATGGGGAACGTTTCTGTAGTCCACCCGGGCGGAGCCGGGCACGACCGCTAATCATAAATAAATAACGACGTGTTTCAGAGTTTTTTATTTTCAAATTTTAAGGGGGAGGTGGGAGTCAAAAGTTTGTATGACAGTAACCAAAACTTATATCAGCAAAAAGTACACAGGAACCATCTCGAATGTTAATAATAGATCACTTTAACACGAATGTGTAGTTTACGCAGGCGAAGCTGCGGGCGGTCGCTAGTTACTTATAAATATGTACAGTTGTGAACAGTCTTAGACGACTAGCAGTAGGTACAATTATTAATATAGGAACGCTGGCTGCAACGAAGGCCTTACAATATCAAGTGCAAGTCCGACTCGCACACGAAGAGTTCCGTACTACAACCGTACAATTTTTATTTTTAAAGTTTCTTGTATGGGACCCCCTTTGATTTTTAACTTTAATTTATTGGTATTTATTGTTATAGCGGCCATTTTAGTACATATTTCATGACAATTTCAAAATTTTTAACTTCTCGTCTTATTTTTGTTATTCGTTGTCATAGCGGCTATAATAATACACACTGTAAAAATTTCAAGTGTCTAACTATTACGGTTCACACGATACAGTTTTGTCACAGATGGACAGATGGACGTACAGCGGAGTCTTAGTAATAAGGTTCCCTTTGGTATCCTTTGGGTACGGATTCGTAAAAAGTACGTACAGCCTGACAACTATCAGAGTCAACGTAATTAATAGATTAAATTGTACAATAAATTATAAAGTATTCCACACACGACATTATCATCATCAGCCCATTTTTACCCCACTGCAGGAACTTAGGCCTCCCCCAGGGTGAGGAGTGGGGCTTGGAGCTTAAGTCCACCACGCTGCTCCACTGCGGGTTGGGAACTGTAACGACCGCCATCTACTGACAGCGTCCGGGACCGACTGCTTAACGTGCCCTCCGAAGCACGGTGTCAGTGATATTGTATATTTAAGTCAGAAAAACTCATTGGTACACGCCCGGATTCAAACCATGGCCCTATGGGGCCTTATAAACTTGAGACAGGTTCGTTGCGCTCTGGGCTATCACGACACTAATGAGTGATTTATTCTGACCAGATTCTGTGTGATGAATATTGCGAAGCCGTAGCTGCTTTGTTAGAGGAGATGTCATCGACCTCACAAATAATCGTCTCTACTTCAAGATCAGAGCTGGTGCCGCACGGTCACAAGTTCTATGGTGTCGAGTTCGAGAACGGGATATCGCATGTCGAGTGCATTTCTAAGGAAGAAGCCTTTAATTTCACGGAGATTCCTGATACTCGAGTGTGAATGATTTTAGATCGTATAAGTATTAAATATTTTACAATGTCATTTGAATGTTATTGCGATAAAAAAAACTCTATGGCTTTAATGTAGCATATCTTTTTTCTTAATTTGTCTATATCCTAGTAATATAATTCTAAATTTATGGATTTATGTTGCAGATAAGATAATCTAATTTATTCATAAAATAAACTTAATTCATAAAATAAATACAAAATTGCTTTCAGCAGAAAAGCCATAATTAATAAACATGAAAATAATTTGTAAACAGGAAAAGCTTTTTTTTACCGTATTAATAATAATATATATTCTCCGGTGTTTACACAACTAATAGCTTCGTGTTTTCATTGGCGTAGTTATTTTTTACCTTCAATGGACACTTCTGTCATACTGGTACTAACATATTGTGAAGGTGTGCCATTTACGTTCATTGTTTATAATCCAAGTGAAAATATATGCTACATTTTCTCATGTTATAAAATAAAATTAAATTTTGTCATATACTAAGTTTTATGTTTTTTACTTGAAGAATATTTGTTTTAGTTTATTTTAGAAGAAACTTATTTAATTTTTGATAATTATAAGTAATGTTTTTGTTTGTCTAATGTTTCATACATTAGCATAGTAGGTACTTTTATGTACTACCTACTATAAGTAATTCCAAAATGGTAAATAAAAGTTTGAATTTTGTATTGTCTTTATTTTGAATGTATCCCAAACAGAATAAGATTAAGGTTGTATTTTCATAGAATATGTTTTATTTAAACAAAAAAATATTATTAATCAAATTGAGAAATAGTTTCCAATCAAAATTGATCTGTCATCTTAGTGCATCAGGGGACCGAAAAAGTTTCATATCTGTTCTACTATGCAACATAACAAAGGAAACATCCCTCTTAATTAAAAAAGACTTTCTTGGTTGTTATACTGTTGTTCCCCATACTGGAACAGATGAATAAAAATTATAGTTTAAAAAAACTAAAAAATACGCTTTAATAGCAAATTGAACTAAAAAGCAGAATACAATCTTTAGTATAAAAATAAACTGATTAACGAGAAAATAAATGTTATTGTGAAAAAACTTGGGTTGCCATGAAATATTTATAACAACTGAAATCGAGCACTCCACACTTTTTCACAATAACTTTAATTTTCTCGTTGATCACTTTGTCCTTATACTAAAGAGCATCATAACTTCATGGTGAAAATCATAGTTAACTATTAGAATCCAATTTAAATACAACGTTTTGTATCTCTGCTACTAACCGTTGAGGAGTGCCTTCATGAGCAGACAATCTTGGCTTCAGCATCAATTCGTGGTGAAAATCATGGTCAACTATCAAAATCCAACGTACCTATATACAAAGTTTCGTATTCGTGCTATTAACTTTTGAGGAGTGTCCTCATGAGTCAATCTTGGCTGAGGCATTGGTAAGGAAAATTATGGTTAACTATCAAAATGCAACGTACCTATATTCAAAATTTCGTGTTCATGCTATTAACCATTGTAGAGTGTCCTCATTAGGAACAACCCTGGCTGCAGCATCAATTGGTAATGAAAATCATGGTTACCCATCAAAATAAAATATATATATACAAAATTTCGTGTTCGTGCTATTAACCGTTGAGGAGTGTTCTCATGAGGAGACAACCCTGGTTGCAGCATCAGGTCATGTTTTTAATTTTAGTGTATTGCCACCGAAGTTACATATGTCTTCCAAATTTCAGCTCGATAGCTTCAGTGGAAGTAGGTGAAAATCGCGTTCTAAGAATCCATTACATTCAAACAATCATACAGTTGGAACTAATTAATATGTTGAAATTGTTTGGCGCTTCTTACTTGGTTATTTTCAGATTTTTAAATCCCACGGTTGAAAAGTACGAGGGCGAGACAAATTGCTAATTATTTACGGAACTAAAGAATATTCATTGCATTCTCATTGATCTGTCTAATGATACACCACATAATGAGGTGTGCGAAAATTGCGTGGTAAACATTGGTAGTGTAAATTATACAGATGTGAATTATATTTACACCTGTTCTACTAGTAAAGTAAGTCAGTGTGTAGTAGTACAGATAGTAATTTTTTTCCTACCTGTTCTACCAATAAATAGTAAGTAGAACAACGGTGAGTAGATCCAAAGAGTACCTAATTAAATAAAGTTGTTCCAGATTTTTTAAGGCATTATATGTAGCATTCATCTCTTAAGAGGGGCCATCCCAGTCAACTCTCCATACAAAAGCTCAAGCGCGATTACGATGTTACACTGCATTTAAATCTTAAGCTTTTCTTTGAATTAGTATTATTTCAGGCAGAACTAGGTTTGTGTTGGACTAACATTTGGAATGAAATCGATTTTTTTTCAAGACTGCTCGAACATGTAAAGGAGATTTTTTATATATGACTTTTTTTGGAATTTTGATTGGCTTCTTGGATTGGATGCAATTGGATTGGAAAAGACGCTAGAGCTGGATCAAGTCGCGATCCCTCGATTTTCCGTCTGAACTGAATTTCGCTCTGTCGCAACACGAAAAGTTGCTGCGGTACGGCGGCGGTGCAGGTGGAGGGCTGGCTTGCCGAGCATGGGCACTCGCTCCGCCGCCGCACGCGCCCAGTTGGAATGTTTTATTTTATTTATCGAGTGAGTAAGTACATAGGTTAGGTACCTACGCGTGGTTACATTTTATTTTGGCTACAACGATCTTTGCTTACAATTACGGACACCGATTTACCTATTGATAGTCCTCCTTTTTTGACTTGTCATAAAAAAATTTAAATGGGTATCTTAGTACCTACTCCTTTTTATTACCTACCTAGTACGTACTTTTCATTGCCTATAAAAACCAATAATATTCATACGCGAATAATAATAATAATAAGTAATAACGTACACAGACACGTAACATTGCGCTAAGGCAGGAATCTTCTATCCCCAAAGTTATTTTCGGCAGTATTAGAAACTGTATTCAGGAACCTCAATTGGGAAGGAGTTGGCATTAACATTGATGGCTACCAGCTAACACATCTAAGATTTGCTGATGACATTGTATTATTTGCCAAAACTTCGGAAAACCTAAACAACATGTTAAACGAACTAACAAAAGAAAGCAAAAAGTTTGGACTAAAACTGAACTCAGATAACACCAAAGTTATGTCCAATGGCAAGAAAAAACCAATCCAAGTAGGAGAGTTCCCAATTGATTATGTCGACGAGTACATGTACCTAAGGCAACTAATGACACCCAAAGACACCATAGGGAAGGGACTAAACAGAAGCGTAGCGAATGGACGGAAAAGGTACTGGGGACCTATGAAGGTAATGAAAGATAATGACTTACATATAAATATTAAGAGTAAGTTATTCAATGCCTGCATACTGCCTGTTCTTATGTTTGGTAGCCAAACATGGGCCCTATCAGCAATGTAAAGAAGCATGATAGGAGTCAGGAAAGCAGATAAACTGAAAAATGAAAGCATAAGGAGCAAGACCAAGGTCCAAAATATCACCCTCAAAATTAAAAGGCTGAAGTGGAAGTGGTCAGGTCACATGATCAGAGGCAAAGATAAATGGAGCAAAAAAGTAACGATGTTGTATCCCAGAGAAGGAAACAGGAAAAAGGGCAGACCTCAAATAAGGTGGGATAACGACATCAGACAAGTCGCTGGAACGGCATGGACCAGACCACAGGACCAGACTGGCGATGGAACGTCAAGAGTGGAAAAGGTTGGAGGAGGCTTTTGCCAACTGGCAAACAGACCTACAAAAAGTAAAAAAAATTAAAATGTTTTAGTATTAAACTAATATAACAAGAATCATAATTATCAAAATTATTCTAACTGTACCAACTATAATCTATGTGTTCTGAATAAAAGGCTATTTAATATTTATTTAATATTATTATACCGATTCAAGAGTGCACAGTCCTGAACCTACGTAGTAGGCAGTATTCTTATGATTGATAATGTCTATTATGTCTGCGAATGATGTACGATTAATGAGTCTATGGATTAATCTTAATGGCCAATGGCCAACATGGACGTAATACTACCTGATACTACCTACTACGTAGGTTCAAGATTGTGCACTCCCGAAAGTGTATGAAACTTTTTTTGTCAGAATTGGAAAATAATTTAGTACAGTTCTGACGTCACGTCATACATGCATCCGCGAGACTTTGGTGTGTGATTTCGATTAGGAAGGGGTTCAGGATTTTCTATTTATCCGTATCTCCAACACACGGATTTTCTGGTGCCAAACGAAAGAAAAGAGTTTACAGTTCCCCACTTAACTAATATTTCTTATCTCTGGTTCCCACACCAGCGCTCAAGTGCAAGACATTTTGGGCTTAGAAATACTGTTTCGGAACCTAGAGTATTTTGAATCCATTTTTGTACGCCGGATCATTGTGGATTTTTGGGATAAATGTTTTTTTTTTAAAGGAAACAAGCTTGGTCACCTCTACAAAATTATATTTTTGAGTTCCCACATTCACTTAAGGCGCTAAAGCGTGACGAAAATTCTGAGAAATATATTTCAAACATTTATATTTAGAAAAATTTCTAATCTTTTATACAGGCTCATTAGGACAATCAAAACGAGATATTTCCTAAGTAATGGGTCCTGGGAGCCCAGCCGTGCAAAAATTCGTAACTTATCGTGCTTGGCTACTAACTTCTGTGAGACTTAATTACTTTGTAATTAGAAGTGGTCAGCCATCCAACTATAAATCACAATCGAGGTAGCTTAAATCGAATCGGAGATTTGTATTCAAAGCAATATTATATATAAGAGGAGCCTGTCGCTAATTTATCAAGGCGATTAAGATACCTATCTATGAAGCTTTAATTTAATATAAGGGTTCTAACTGCTTCACAATTTATTTTGGAGTCGATAATTCCAACGGATCATATTTTAATGCGGGTTACCGCCGTTAGTGACTAGCTTTCTTGAACTTATGTTTTGAAAATTATAAAAAAAAGTTTTCTAATATTAATAGGAAATAGCGTAGATACTATGTACAAAAACTTATGACGAACCAAAATCATAGTTATTGATTTTTGTTTTTTTTTTTGATTACGCACTTGACTTGATGCACTTTTTGATGACTCTGTGATTAATTTTTGATCTTGGTATGGCTACGAAACCACGTGATTCGACACGTAACTGTTGTTCTTTGACTGTTTTTCAAGGTATCGCCAATTTGCTTTGAATTTAGATTTTCTTCAGGCGCCCCTTACCTGCCAACTTTAGCATCACACACATCCGCTATTTAGAATTTGGTCATTTTTTCTTGTTTATTCGTTCTTTTAGTAAGTAAACTTGTTATTATAGAGCACTAGCAACAAAAGTAAAAATGAGAGAAGAAAAAAATAAGAATGAAAATAAATTATTGTCACCCTAGAAGAAAGGAGACAAAGGGACTTCCATCTCGCTTTTTCATCTCCTCATTTCACAAAGCCCAGTGCACTGTCCTGAACCTAATATTACGTCCATGATGGCCGATCAAAATCAGTGGCTATTGGTGGCTATGGCTGTTGATGTCTGTCAATATCTGTCAGCTTCTGTAAGTTGCTGTCAGTCAAATTTGTGAGTCAAATTGTGGTCAAGTCAAATCAAATTGAATTATTATTTTTTGAATATTGTAGAATCATTGTAACAAACAGGATAGTTCTTTCATATTAAAAACATAGTTCAGTACAAAAAGATTCAGGCAAATTTTAGAAACAATACTTCTTGTAAATAAAGTATATATTAAAGTACAAAACTTTATTTTGATGAGAAGAAAGAAAGCAAAATTTTTAATAATAATCTCGACTCGGCTGTTAATGTCCGATTGCATTTTTCTTGTATTGTGATGATATTTACGCTGCTAAATGTTTAGTGATCATTTGTGATTAAATTACATTTTAAAATTTATAACATGAGTACTCCAGCTAATGGAACGTATAATTTGAAAGTCGTGTTATTAGGAGAAGGGTGCGTTGGGAAAACTTCATTATTACTCAGATATATTGAAGATAAATTCAATGACAAACACCTTTCGACATTGCAGGTAAACACCTAATTACATACATATCTATTTTATCAAGGCTGTATTTTGTAAAACAGATTTTAACACATTTTTATTTCCTTCTCCGGAAATATAGACCAATATATATACATACCTTTTGATTTAGATAACATAATAAGAAACTATCAAAAATGTGAGCAAAATGACAGATTTTCTGATTAGACAGATGGTATGTTATTATCATTGTTCTAAACAAACATTTTATGAATTACATGTGAAATGAAATTTCAGAATCTTTATTTAGTTTCCCAGTAAGAATTTTACATGTGGTGCACACTAAATTTTAATTCACAGGGAATATTTCAAAATATTATCTGGTGTATATTTGGTCTGCATGTATATTTTTTAGCTTGCAGTTTTTTTGTCACAACGTAATTTCTCTATGAACATCCATAGACACACGTTAGGTTTAGCTATGTAGACAGTCGTGAGCAACATCAGTATTATAAATGGGAAGTAAATCTGTCTGTTATGTTTACATGGCTGAACCAAATGAGATATAAGCTACTTAGTGTTTTTCATAACTCAACTCACACAAATCTAGTATTTCGATAAAATACATTACT
Organism: Luffia ferchaultella; assembly: GCA_949709985.1. NCBI lineage: Eukaryota > Metazoa > Arthropoda > Insecta > Lepidoptera > Psychidae > Luffia > Luffia ferchaultella. The sequence goes on along the minus strand of OX453243.1, from coordinate 14,237,500 downwards.
GCCTGAAATATAAGTTACTGTTTGTGTTCATCTCTCTCCCTCTGTATGTCCTACTAATATTACAAATGTGGCAAATTATGTTTGGATGTTTGGGAATCATTCACGCAGCAAGGGAGCGACGGGTTGATGTGATTTTTTGCTTAGACATAGTTTATGAGCTGGAGAATACTTTTTATTCTACAAAACTCCTGGTTCCTGTGTGATATTTATCCTTGATGCTAAAATGGGTGAACAGATTTTGATAGAATTTAGTATGAAAGTATTTGGAATAACCCACAGGAAAAATTGCATTCCGAATAATACATGATTCCGAAAAATACATGATTCCGAGAAATACATGAAACACATGATTCATGTGGGGTGGGTACTCTTTATACTGAAATGCCTAAAGGGTTTTGATGAAAATTGAATTCAGAATGTTCGAGAAAGTCTCATAATGCCCTGGAGTATCGTGTCCCTTTAGCGATCCCAGTACTACTATACAATTACACAAACAGTAACTATGGGTAAATAAAACAGCAAATAGGCTCTAGTCCCCTCACTAGGATTCCCTGTGTCGTGGGGAAATGTCTATTTTCGGATGCAGATGAAACTGTGAAAATGATTGAAAGGCAATTATCAAATTGTTTTTATTGATTTTGAATTTAAAACACAGTGGTTTTTATTGGAAAAAAGTGCTAATTTAAAAAACAAATTTTCATTTCAAAGGGCCAGTAGTTATAATGACATTTCCAGTTTAAAACCCCTGTTACTGTAAATATATATGTAATATATTTACAGCAATAGGGATAATAATAATAATACATGGGACTTCCCACACAGTGCCATCTAGTCCCAAAGTGAGCAAGTATTATTCTTGTGTTATGGGTTACTAGACAACTGATATACATACTTAAATATTCTTTTATAATATATACACATTTTTAATTTAATTACATTATAAATAAAAGTAAATTAAATGAATTAAACCGACTTTAAAACTGTAATCTTCTATCTATATTAATAAAATTGTAGTGTCTGTCTGTTACGACTAATCTCCGAAATGCCTGAACCGATTTCAATGAAACTTTGCAGATGTGCAGAGGACATTATCGGGGGTGACATAGCCTACTTTTTGTTTGTCTGTTTGAGCTAATCTCTGAAACAGCTGAATTAATTTCAATGTAACTTTGAAGTCGTGCAGAGGGCATTATCAGGGGTGACATAGGCTACTTTTTGTCTGTCTGTATGTCCGTCTGTCTGCCTGTTTGAGCTAATCTCCGAAACAACTAAACCAATTTCAATAAAACTTCACAGATGTTATCAAAAGATTTTCAGGAGTGACATACAATACTTTGAGGGCATTATCAGGGGTGACATAGGGTACTTTTTATCTGTCCGTCTGTTTGAGCTAATCTCTAAAACGGCTAATCTGATTTCAATGAAACTTCACAGATGTGATTAAAAGATTGTCAGGAGTGACATTAAATACTTTTTTTGTTTGTCTGTTCGAACTGATCTCCGAAATGGATGAACTGATTTCAAGGAAGCTTCACAGATGTGATTATTTATAAGATTGTCGGAATTGACATACAATACTTTTTGTTTGTCTGTCTGTTCGAGCTAAAGTCTAAAACAGCTAAACCGATTTAAATTAAACTTCGCTGACATGAAAAGAAGAGTGTGAAGAATGACATACGCTACTTTTTATTTGTCTGTCTATCTGTATGTTCAAGCTAAACTTTTAAAGATTTTAATGAAACTATGCAGACATTAAAAATAGGTTGTCAGGAGTTATTATAGGCAACTTTTTGTCTGTGTGGTGGTCTGTCTATCTTTTTGTTCTGGCTAATCTCCAAAACGACTACACCTTTTCAATGAATCTTTGCAGACATTTAAAGAAGGTTATCAGAAGTTGGTTTGCCATAAGTTGTTGGTTTTTGTCTGTGTATTTGTCTGTCTGTTCGAGCTAATCGCCGAAACGTCTGATCTGATTTTACTGAAATTTTGCAAACATAAAGAGGGTGTTGTCAGGAGTGAAAAGTAATTTTTATTAATCAATATTAATAAAATTGTAGTGTCTGTCTGTTCCGGTTCATCTCGAAAACGGCTAACCGTTTTTGGGATGGTCTTGTGGGATAGCTATTCTATATGCTAAAATGACTAAATGGATTTTGATGAAATTAGGTACCTGTAGAGATTTCGTAAGTAGTTAAGTTGCAGAATTTTCTAGAAAGTGTCACAATATTCTGGAGCGTCGCGTTCATTTAGCTGTTCCGGTACAACTGTAGTTCACGTGCGCGTAGCCGCGGGCGGAAAGCTAGTTTATTTAATAAAGAACTAAAAAGGGAGAAATAAAAGTTATGTCTTATAAAATATGCCAACTGTTTCCAAATCTAAATTCAACAATCTAATAATAGCAATTTAAAAAATAAAAGTGTAATCGTTAGAGGGCAACATTATAAAAATGGTTTGTCACTTCATGTATTATGGTAAATCATGATGGACGGATAAGTACTTACACTTTTATTGTTAATTTTATTAATTTTACCTAAAACTATCTGTAAAAAAATTTAAAAGAAATAATTGAGTGAAAGAAAAATTTAAAAAAGAAATTAAATAACCGAAAAAGTAGGTACTCATACCCAGTGACTCATACCTAATAAATTAATTAGGTATCAAGACTAATCAATAATAATTTCATCTAAACTACACATAAAAGACATAGAAATAATGACGTAAAGGTACTCAAACGAAAAAATTATTAGTTGGCTTTCCTTTATGTATCTTCTATAAGTACCACATAATAATATGTTGGAACATTATGTTATAGCCATTAATGGATTGAATTTTTTTACAGGCTACGTTTTTAAATAAAAAATTAAACATAGATGGAAAAAGAATTAATCTATCCATATGGGACACTGCTGGCCAAGAAAAATTTCATGCATTAGGACCGATATATTATAGGAATTCAAATGGCGCTATTCTAGTTTATGATATAACCGATGAAGATTCTTTTGGTAAAGTAAGTAAATTGAAAAAATGATGTGTTTAGAAATACCTAAAATGACTTTGCATAGATATGGTACACAGTATTGATTAAGCACGTAGAAAACATCTATTTCTAAAGTGAAGCCATTGTATAAAGGTTAACAAAACCTGTTATCATAATGAAATGAAGTAGGTAATATTAAACTATCTATGCTTGGAACAGGACTTATATTTTTGGTCCCGTGGTCTTCTTCGGATCTGTTAAACGTGTTTTGTCTAACTGTAATTTTCAACATGTCGCAAATATATAGTAAGGGTCTATTTAGTTACACTTTATGTGTTTATAAGTACATTTGTACTAGGCATGAGACAAATATATTTATAAGAGTCATATTAAAGCAATCCAAAAAATTATATACATAAAATTATTCAAAAAAAAGTAATAAGTGTTGTGAAGGTAGATTATAATTATGTCAGTTGTTCCGATTTTATGTGGATCTCATAGTTGGCAGTAAAACTTCACAGAAAATCTAATGTTTTCCAACGAATGAGGTCTTAAGCTTAAGCTTTTAATTTCTATGGAAATTTTATTAATGGAAGAGGTTACGATCTAGACAAACTGTGGGAATGCAGAGTGTAATGAAAAGGGGAATAGAAAAGTGACATCAGAAGTTACCTATGAAAAGCTACCAGTATGAACTTAAATGTTATGCATGACATGGTAGAAATGGTAGGAAATGCTGGTTTATAGTAAGATATATTAGAAAATGCTAGGAATTTACAGACGGTAACAGTCCAATGTTAGGCTCTTGAGTCCTTTTAATTAGATATTATGACCTGGACCGCAACTCGCGTGATGTGTTTTGCATTCACAAGTAAGATTGTTACCGCTCCTTGTAAATTTCAGGTGAAAGTTTGGGTCAAAGAGCTGAGAAGAATGCTTGGATCAGATGTTTCTTTAGTGATAGTTGGAAACAAAATAGACCTAGAGCATGAAAGAACAGTTCCATTTGAAGAAGCAGAAAGGTAATATTATCTGTATTAATAAAATAATTATAAGTTTGTGCTAGTCAGAAAGAGAGTTCACTTTTAACTGCATCTACTACAAGTTGATGCTTTTTCTTAACTATGACTAAATCGATTTGAAAAATCACAGTTTCTTATGTGATGTCTAATTTATGTCTATAGATGAAAGTGTAAGTACCCTTAATGCAACAGACCACTAAAATTCTAAGGCTGATATAATATTGTTGCGTTTCGAGGTTTGTATGGATCGAAAATAAAACAAGGGTAACCAATTTGCAATATGAATATGCACTTTTATTTACTTTGCTCCACTCACAGTACCGCATCCAAATCACTATTTCACTAGTACCTCGTTGTTCGTCTCAGTATTATAATTTTTAGTACATCAGTTTCACATTATTTCAGTTATGCGACGAAAGTCGGAGCGAAGCATCATTATACATCAGCTAAACAGAACCAAGGTATAGAAGAATTATTTCTTGAACTCACTTTGGATATGGTCGCGCGTGCTGCTGTTGTACAGAACCAGAAAAATGCACCAACACCTACCGGAGTGGTGATTGTAGATGATGACCAACCTGCCCAATCATCTTGCTGCTCTGGTACTAGGAATTGATTGTTGTTAAAAATTGTTTTTGCTTAAAAATACATGTTTTAATTATTTAATTACTTTAGCGGAATTTTAGGTTACAATAATTGTTGATTTTAAGATATTATGAAAGAATTTATTGCCTTATGGAGAAAAGAGGCAACAAGCTATTTAACGATTTACTAGTGGTGCATTCAATATTTGATGCATTTATTTCAATTGCAGCATGTTACGATCAAAGTGAACTGAACATAACATTTTGTAAAGTTTAATGAAGTAGATATCATTTTAAAAGAAGTGATACATTAGGATAAAAATATAACCGGGTTTACTAGTGAGCGAAGTTTGAAATGTTATATTAAATATAATGCATTATATCAGATAACAGTATTTTGGGCTTATCAGCTACCTGGTACACTTGGGAAGATTATACTTCCTATGAAATTTATATTTTTTTAAAACTAAGCATGGTATGAATTAAAATATTTAGTGTTGTACAGAATTTATATTCGTGCTTTTGTATTGTTGAGCGGCTATCACAGACAAGTCAACCTTTAGACCACGCTTTAACGGGGAGTAGCATTCGCCAAGGCTATGTAGTGACACTACATAACTAATGAGCCGTCAGTTGGAGGCACGTTGGAAGCCATTAAATCGTCAATTTTGAACGAGCCAATGAAAACTAGCCGACCTCTCCCCGCAACCCGCCACTTTTGGCGATTTCGTTTTCGTACTGACGTTTATGAAAGCGTGGTCTAAAGGTTGACTTGTCTGTGGCGGCTATATACCTCCAGCAACAAAAAAAAAATGATTTTATTAATAATTTTGTAAAAGTTGATTATGAAAGAAACTGATTACACACATAATAGGTTTCCGATAAAATTAAACAGTAATTGAAAAAGTTATGAACTAATATTGTATAATGTAGTATTATTGTATGACATAAAAGATGAAATAAATATTTTAAAACAGTTAATCGAAGGTTACCCCAGTACTATAAAAACTTATGTTTAGATTTTGTTTTACTATTGAAAAAAATCAATTTAAAAAACGACAATTTCATATTAATATGTGAATTCTACAAAATGGGATATACATAGATGATAATTATGTTAGCAATGCTGACGAGTAAAGTTTATAAATTAAAGTTATGATGTAGGTAAAACTATGCAGTATAAACTTACAATGTAAAAGTGTTCATATATAGATAAATTCATGAAAATTATTCTGGAGGTATGTTATCACTCAGTGTTTCAATTATGATTCCAAAGCTTAAAAGATAAACTTATGAACAAATATATTTTCGTAATATTAAGTATCAATAGCTTTTATAAATAATATCCAAAATATGTTGGTTTATGTCACAGTTAATGTATTAAATATATATGTATAAGTTAATATTATGACATTAATTTATAAATAAAACAAGTTCGTCAATGTTTCGTTTTTTTTTTTCTTAATATTAAATTAAAACTAAATATGTATTGAAGCAGAAACTGCGGGAATTTATTTATTCGTTGTTTGTCACGGGCAAAAAGTATATAAGTATATAAAAGCCCCCCCCACCCCTCAGCCTGGGGAGGCCTAAGCCCCTGCAGTGGGGTAAAAATGGGCTGATGATGATGATGAATAGCAAGTACTAGTAGTCCGAGAGTAAAAAATTCTGAAAATATTGAAACACCTTGATTCCCATTCTTCGGCCTCGTGTCGGCGCGCGGCGTCGCGTACAAGTCGTACGCTACTGTCCTTGCCAGCCCAACCCGTACACATAGTCTCGAAAATTTCGTACATAGTTTAAGTTCATAATTTTACACTCAAAAGTAGGTATTAAATTGTTCAAATAATCAAGATTAAAATAACTAGCTTTCCGCCCCCGACAGTTGTACCGGGACGCGACGCTCGACTGCGAGTAGAACATTGTGAGACTTTATAGAACATCCTGAAACTTGACTACCTAAGAAATCAAAATCGATTTCGCAATTTTAGCATTCTGTTAGTTTCGCATTCTTTAGCAATAGCTGTTACACAGAAACCGGGTTTTTTTCATAGATGAAATTTATCCTGTAGCGTGTTATTCCATTCCATACCTTAGATATCGTACTAAATTTTGTCAAAATCCGTTCAGCAGTTTTAGCATGAGAAATAGTTATCCCACAGGAACAGTCTCTTTTTCCTGGATAAATAGTAACCTTCTCCAGCTTATAAACTAGATGTATGCAAAAAATCACGCAACAGCTGCGTGATTAACTGCCAAACATTCACATTTGACCCTCAGTGTACTGATCTGGCAAGACGTTATGATGTAGTGTGCACTTATGGCAAGTTTAAAACTGTTTTCTCTCACAAATTCTTCTGTTATCTTGGCAGCCTCCTTTATAATAGAATAAATAAAATCCTTTCTATTTACCCACTTTGTTAATTTGCCTGTAAACACAATGTAACGGAGTGGCTTATTACAAATAACTATGAAACTACTGAGTGTCTCCTAAAGCCTTTATGAATCTAATTGTTCGTCTTATTTTTGTCTCTAAAAGGAATATATATATACAACTCGTATTATACGCTCAAACACTACCGTGCCTCATGGGTGTATAAACACACATGCCCAAACATGTTCACACAGACTTATACACTTTCCCTACACTTCAATCCCTTACATATATATTCCCCTCATATATACATATATTGATTTTTGTATCATTTTACTTACATTTGCATTATATACTGTGTATACTTTTGTTGCACACTTTTATTGTATACTTTTGATTTTTGTGTTATATTTTTAAATTTATGATTGTCCTAAAAACTGTAACCATGTTTAATCCAGAGATCAGGAGAGGGGTGCTGGTACCTATAATACAGGCTGTCCTAGTTTAGGTGCCAGTAGCCTTTCACTGTAACATTAGGTTTATTGTATGTTCCTTGAATTAGTTTTTAAATACAACTGTAACTGTGATTGGCAATAAAGATTATTATTATTATTATTATTTATATTAGTTGTACCTGTTATATATAACTTTCGAATGGATACAAAAGTTATGTAAGAAAATCTAAGTTTATCATTATTAGAAACTGAGTAGCGAAAGAGTCATTCTTTACTACATTCTCATATTAAGTGAAGCAAAAGCATGCGAATTTGTTCATAATTAGAATTTTAAGTCGTCGTTCGTTGTGCCCTACTACTGTCCTTATACTAGTAATTTTCTAGTGGGTAATTTATTTATTTATTTATATTAAGGAGAACCAACAGTTACATAAATGAAAATAATTAGCAGTGAGTGGCTAACAGTCAACCATTTACAGGTTCCCACTGATAGAAATGACATGAAAAAAATCGGTAATGCAAAATAATGTATTAAACCTGATTTCTTAATTCATTAAGTAATAATAATAATAACACATACAATCACAACAACGTCTAGGTCCCAAACTAAGCATTAGCTTGTATTTTGGGTACCAAGCGAAGACAACACATACATATAACAACCAAGACCCGGTGCCAGTATTAATATTTATCATATAAATACTGACCCGACCTGGGATTCGAACCCGGGACCTCCAGCTTCGCAGGCAGGGTCGCTGCCCCCTAGGCTAAGCGGTCGTCATTAAGTACTTATGAGATTGTTAGATAGGATAATTATGTAATTGTTGAAAAATCTTGGAAACCCTGTATAAATGTCCCCGAAATGAAATATTCAGTAGTCAAAACTTTGAATAATAAATTATTTACCTAATTAATAAATGCTCTAAAGGTGTCCAGAAGGGCGTTTCACGCGCCTATCGAGGCGTCTACTAGTTACTATAGTCTATACATTCCGTCCATTCCGAACCAGTCGAGTTTTACTGCGCAGCATATGGCCAGTGGAATGGAGCAGGATAATTTTGATACTGAATACTCTCTTCTGGACACGGCCCTAGACATTGTTGTTGGAAAGGGCATGTCTTTGTTGTTATAAGGAATTTCAGTGAATCTCATATAAGGTACTAGCGACCGCCCGCAGCTTCGCTTGCGTAGACTACACATTCCTGTTTTAGGTAGTATTAACTTTCCAAATGGTTTATACATACTTTTTTCTGAAACTAATATTGGGTACACCCCTTAAAACTTTCAATCTTCATTCTCCCCACTCCTTTAGGAAAACCGTTACTCCCATACTTTTCACCTCCCGTTTCCCACCCTTAAAGTGTGAAAATCCAAAAAAATAATAAGACATCATTATTTATTTATGTCAATTTTTTAATGTTTCTAACTTTAAAGAACAAAGACTCATACAAAGCCCTTCCGTCCCTCCCTCCTTAAATTTGAAATTTCCAAATATTCCTTTCATAAAAAATTGATAAGTTAAAAAATAAACCACTATTCCAAATTTCGGCTTCCAAGACTTAGTAGTTTCGGCTTTATCTACGTTGATAGATCAGTGAAGACAAACGACAGACAAACACAAAAAGTAGCTGATGTCACTCTTGACAACCTTCTTTCACGTCTGCAAAGTTTCATTAAAATCTGTTGAGCCGTTTTGAAGATTAGCTTGAATAGACACAGACAAACAGACGGACAAAAAGTAGCGTATGTCACTTTTGACCACCTCCTTTTCATACCCGTGAAATTTCATTAAAGTCGTTTTAACCGTTTTGGAGATTAGCTCGAATAGACAGATGGACATACATACAGACATACAAAAAGTAGTGTATGTCACTTTTGACCACTTCCTTTCTATATCTGTGAAGTTTCATCAAAATCAGTTTAGCCGTTTTGGAGATTTGCTCAAATGGACAGACATACAGATAGTATTATTTTATACGTATAGCCTTCCTCAATAAATAGACTATCCAACACAAAAAGAATTTTTCAATTCGAACCAGCAGTTCCTGAGATTTGCGCGTTCAAACAAACAAACAAACAAACAAACAAACAAACAAACAAACAAACAAACAAACAAACAAACAAACAAACTCTTCAGCTTTATAATATTAGTATAGATTTCAAAGAACAAATAAAAGGTCAATGAATTTGTTGAGACAAAGTTTATTTTTATTCAATACCATTAAATGAAGCCTTTACACTGTTGATGACAACACATTGATTAAGTTAAGTTCTTAAATACATTCAAATTGATTGAGCAAACAAAGTTAGAAATGAAATTAACGAAGAATACAAAAATATATGAATCTAATCAACGCCGCCCTGTCGATATATTACTTTCATATCGATTCCACATCCTTGTACAAACCAATTTATTATAGCCTTACAATAAAATAATGCATTATTTCTAACACAATAATTTCTGAATAAGCTGCTTATTGGCTGTGACAGAATTTCCTACTATATCTACCTTAACATATCACGGTCCACAAAACAGTGCATACGAAAAGCTACACCACCACTTGATGCACTTTGAAAAGAATATAATAATAATTGGAAAGTGTACTATTACGTCGGGGATAAAATCTTTTCGCATATAGTTTGTATATACTTTCAAGGAAATCTCTTTGGCTGTACAAGTTGTATCTAGATGGTTTTGATACCATCAAAAAGGTTATATTTCAAAAAAGAAACAATTTATTAAAATATTGTTTCCCGCTGGTTTTCATTTGTTTTTCTTTCTGTCAAAATGAGAAGGAATTTAATGAAGAAATTCGATACATTTTAAAATTTCGTTATTAAAAAGGAAAAAAGACAACGCAAGCTGCGATAAAATTGGTGACGTTTATGGCCCTAGTGCGGTGTCAGTAAGAGCAGCACAAAGTTGATTTAAACATTTTCAGTCTGGGAATTTTGATGTCAAAGATGCGCCTCGCTGTGGTCACCCTGTCACGGCTAAAATGGACGCCCATTTTGAAAAAGTGGAGCAAGATCTGCATATCAGTAATTACGACATAGCTGAAGGTCTGGGAATCGACCACAAAACAGTTTTGATCCATTTGAAAAAAGCTGGATATACAAAAAAGATATTTGGGTGCCACATGAGCTCAGTGAAAGAAACCTAATGAACCCTGTACTCACTTGCGATTCTTTATTAAAACGTAATGAAACCGAAGCGTTTTTGAATAGGTTGATAACTGGTGATGAAAAGTGGATCAAGTACGATAAGAACGTGCGAAAAAGGTCGTGGTTAAAGGTCGGTTAGGCTTTACTAACTGTGGCAAAACACGGGCTAACTTGCAATAAGGTGATGCTGTCTATATGGTAGGATTGGAAGGGTATTGTTCATTATGAGCTTTTATCGCTGAGCAGAACCATCGATTCGAATCTCAACAGCAAACAACTGATGAGATTAAAGCAAGAAATTGAGAGAAAGCGGCCGGAATTAATCAATTGAAAGGGTGTGGTCTTTCACCGCGATAATGCTAGACCTCACATATCTTTAGCCACTCAGAAAAAAATTAAGAGAGTTTGGGTGGGAAGCTGTTAATGCATCCGCCATATAGCCCTAACCTTGCACCTTCAAATTTCCACCTGTTTCGGTCTCTTCAGAATTCCTTAGATAGTAGAGTAAGTGTACCAAATATCGAACATTATCCTAATATCGAACCCTCAAGTATTTCATTAGCAATCAATTATAATATAATTAGATTATAATTTGCGTAGCGGAGTACTCCTCCCGCTGCACTTATCTCAAACAAGTGCATTGCGCCGTCAGTCATGCCGCGTGTGAGACAACGTGTAGTATGTAAATTTTTGGCTGCGCCAAAATTTTATCGTGCTAACGGTGACGTCCTTTTTTTAAACGGTAAGTGCAAATTTTTCTTTACTATTTAGTGTCTGAATACTAAAAATATATTTGTTTTAATGTTTTCACATATTTTGTAGTTGTTTCTTTACTAGATTTTATCATAAAAAAAAAAACATTTATGATTCTTTAAAATCCTAATATTTAATATCGTTTGATAATAGGCGATAGGTGTTCGATATAAGGGTACTAGTCTATAATTTACTTTCTTTACAGATATCAATTAAAGAGACATTCACGTCTCCAAAGACGAGTAAAAGTGGAGTCCCACAAAAAAGGCAGCTGGAGTAGACGCTGTGAAAAAGAAAGAAATGGGATACTTAAAAGCATTTAACATATTTAAATTCACTAAAACAACTTTACAAAATTACGGTAAAAGTAAGGCTTACGTTGGAGTAGAGGGAGCGAAGATCAAAAACATTTGTTTGTGAGATGAGCCATATGTATCATATAGATGGATAAACTCTAATTTCACACACATCAGATTCTTAATATCGAACACGCTCGATATTAAGAAACCCATGTGTTCGAAATTAAGATATACTTGTTTATCCAGGCCTATAACAAAATTTTGTAATAACTTTTTTAAATAAAGTCTTGTCAAAATAATACTTTCGTTATTTTATTAACATTGTCTATGACATCATTTTAACTGGAAATCTTCTAGAAATCTCTATTAATAATTTAAACAAAGCTATTTTAAAAAAAATGTTCGATATTTGGGTACTTCACTCTATCAAGTTAACATCAAGAGAGGACTGCCAAAACTACTTGTGTTTTTTTTTTATCATAAGTCCCAACATTTCTACAGCAACGGGATCACGTCACTACCTACAAAATGGTAGACAGACAGTCATCGAACAAAATGGCACATATATATTGTAATTAAATATTAATAAACTTTGAAAAAAAAAAAAACATTTTGAGTTTACGTATAAAATGCGAAGAAACTTTTTCCCCGACTTAATATAACAAAAACTCTTAAGAAAATTAGATTATATTAATCATTTTTCATATATATATATATATATATATAGAATAATTATTTATTAATTTATTCACCATTCACTGAAAATTAGATTACATCAATCATTTTTCATATTTATATATAGAATAATTATTTATTAAATTAATTCCTCATTCACTGAAAATTAGATTACATCAATAATTTTTCATATATATATATAGAATAATTATTTATTAAATTAATTCCTCATTCACTGAAAATTAGATTACATCAATCATTTTTCATATATATATATAGAATAATTATTTATTAAATTTATTCACCATTCACTACACATCATATTTAATTTTAATAACAGTTTCATTTAAATCACACAGAAATAAAGGAAAATTTAAATTTTTTATGATTTGATAACACAAACAGTAAAAGAATTAAATATCAGAATACAATACAGAATATTTTTTTATTAATTAAAACATATAATAACTAATCAATTTAGAATTATGTAGGGATAAATAAAAATGATTCAATTATGATTCAGATATACAAACTATTGTGGTTATAGATGTAAATAGCCGTAGCAATCGCAAATATTCATCATGAGAAAGATGCATCTGAAAATAAAATCAAATAATGTACAAATGATTAATAAAATTATTAATTACAAATTATTTACCATTTCTTCCTGACTTAGAATTATAAAATTTTAATCTACAAAATAAAAATACAACATTTATAACTTTCCAATAATATAGCTTATACACCAGAATAACACATAGGCTATAATTTATAAAGATAATAGCTTTCTGCCCACGGCTCCGCTCTCTTGTACTATACAGTTGTACCGGGATCGCAATAATTTTAATAGGGGTGAAAGGGTCAGGGTTAGGAGGGCAGGATGGAGTATGTGGCTGGCAGGGAGGTGTGGTGGAGAGAATGGGAATGTATCGACGATGATCGAACGACGGAGCCGGGTACGACCGCTAGTATAAAATAAAATGTGTAAATAATATTTTTTCTTAATATATTAAAAAATAACATAATTGCAACTGCGTGATAATTAATAGTTCATCAGATTTCTAATGGAAAAATATATTAAACGTTAGATGCTTTCAGTGCTTTAAAGAGAGGTCTGAAAGCAATCCTAAAAAAATTATTAAAAACCGGTGACATTATTTTTCTGTCTTTAAGACATATTAACCGAATATATATAATTTTGTATATTTTTATTAATAATTTAAATTGGAAGTATTTGTATAATTTTCCCGTCACAGAAAATAAACTATACCCTAGATTTATAACACGCATAATTGTAGCGTTCGCGTTGAGTAGGGGACTTTTTAAGATGCGCATACTGAACACCACTGAGCGACTGCAGCATGGTACATTTCAATTTGATACACAAAAAAGCAATACTAATAGCAATAAATGTATAATTATTTTTGCAATATTCGAGTTCTTTTACACATGATTTGTCTATAAGTTAAGGAAAGAACGGAAATATAATAGAAAAGATTAATTTTGGTTATCCATTAAATCCTAATACCTTTTAGGTTTAATTGTTTTTATAATACAATCAATTAACATATTAAAGAGGCGTTATGTATATGTATAACATATATGCTATCAGTATATCCTTTATTTTTAAACCATTCTTGAAATTTATTTGACTAATTTTGATGTGGATATGTATACGTTTTCGTTTGTAATAGGGGGTGATTACGTCAACAGGTTTATATCGGTCATCTGGTGGTGTGTAAGTGAACTAAGTTGATAAGTAGATAATATATTTACCACTTCGTTCACTTATGGCGTTACCAGAAGGCGCTAGTATGAGTATCGGTCATCTGGTGGCATGTAAGCGAACTAAGTCAGTTGGCTATCATATTACCCACTTCGTTCACGTATGGCATTAACAGATGGCGTTAGTTCGAACAATTGGTATGACATCGTTGTATGTACTAGGGGACCATCATGATGTACGTTCATATAAACTTCTCCGTATATTCCAATTCTAATAGTGATTGTGTACCACCGAAGCAAGTATAATTATTCGCTTACAATAGTCGCGGAATTTTGTTAGCGTGATGTAAGATAGGTATGATGGTATGGCGCCATGTAGTGAATTTTGTATTAACAAAATTATAATATTGAATGTAATAAGTAATAAATATGTGGTGATAATATTTTCCGGAATACACAAAATCAATTTTTCATGAAGAAAAGTGACTAATTTTTAAATTAACAAAAATAAGGAACAATATTTTTATTACGATCAACAATTTAAGAAGTGATACATCTGGTCAATTCCTAATATTTTGAAATATAATTTATTTATATAAAATAGTCTATTAGTGCAAAAAAATATTATTTGAATTAGAAATTTATTTATTTCCATATAAAATTAGTCCTTATAATACGCCCTTGTCGAATGTACGAATCACTAAGTGAAAGGTGATTACCAGACTTCTGATTTAAAAATAATAAGTGTTTTATATTATTATCTATTAGTGCTAAAAAAATTATTATATGAATTAGATACATAGTTATCATTACCTACCTTATAAAATAAGTCTTATAGCACACCCTCTACCGAGTATTGGAACAAGAAAAGACAAGGCAATATGGACAATCATTACAAAATTAACTTGCATTGTCGAAAAAAATTGGTGAAATTAAATAAAAACCTGAACCCTATAATGTAGAGCGTAACTTTTGTATAGAATATGAACAAAAAAAAAAAAAATTAAAAGTATTTCCCGTGATTTGAACCAGATATTCATCATTCTTGATGATACAAAATGTAGACTTTACACTGCATAGATGATAGATTAAGTGGGCAATGGGAAATGTTATTTCATCTTTTGTGTAACTTGAAGTGTACCTATCCTTCACTTTTTTTGCACAAGTAAGCATCCTTACCATTTATTTTTGCATTTTTCCATCCATGTTTTCATGGAGACAGTCAATCTCTGACTAAAAGAAATGCCGTCACGTCGCGCGCCTATCTGCTTCAGGAAGCTTATGTTTGGCGATGTATGTTGCCCCCGAAAGCGCAGTCAATTGTTTAAATAGTCTTTAACATAGACGTATCCACGTAAAACTTAACGGCTATTGTGTTATAAATTACATCTTTAAAATTACGTACCGCTAAATATGCTCCATTAATACACATATTACAATTAACTTTTTATGTTGTTTCTTCAGATTTGTTGTTTAATTTTGCGACGTCCTCATTTCTGGAACAATATAGCATAAATGTTTCATGAATTAATGTAATGAAACTTAAGAAAAAACAGTTCTAATAGCGCCAGTAGATGGTACTGATTATATCATCATCATCAGTCCAAGTCTCTCCACTGCAGGATATAGGCCTCTCCCAAGGCTCGCCACCACACACGGTCCTCCGCCTTTCGCATCCAACTACACCCGGTATGGTGCTCCAGGTCATCAGTCCACCAGGCCGGGGGGCGTCCAACGCTTCGCTTTCCGGTACATGGCATCCACTCGAGAACTCATCTACCCCATCAGTTATCAGTTCTACAGCAAATGTGACCGGCCTATTGCCACTTCAGCTTGCTGATCGCTTCGACTACATCGACAACTTTGGTTTTTCAAAGGAATTCAGTATTTCTGATTTTATCCATGAAACAAATGCCGAGCATAGCCCACTCCATAGAACACAGAGCGACTTTAAATTTGTGGATCAGTCCTGCCGTGAGAGTTCACGTTTTGGCACCGTACGTCATTGTAGGTAGGACGCATTGGTTGAAGAACTTGGTCTTCAGACATTGTGGTAGTGGCGATTACATGGTAACTGAGAATTAAACTATGTAGTCTGTTGATATGTTAGTATTTTATATACAATTGAAAAACTGGTTGTCAGTCATACAGTCAATATTTTTTTTATTATTTCATTTGATGTACAAATCGCTTTTTAAGACCGAAATATGAAAAGCACAATATATATGTCACCGTAAGATTGTAGAAACCCTAAGTTTATAATCAGTCTAGTGAGATTATAAACTTCCTAATAGCAGATTTTAGGAAAATCATAACTTCTTGAGTCTTTTGGGTGGTTCGTTGCTTTGCTCCTCGCATTGACGCAATATATGCCTAATTACATTTTAATCAGCCTTTTAAACTATAGGGATAAAATATAAATTTAAAAATAAATACCTGAAAGTCATTATATTTTTTTGGGGTAATTATCATTTTATTGATAAATAGAAACGACCGTTCTATATCTATATTTTAAAACTGACACTCAGATGGCAATGTTAATTATATAATAATAAATAATAATAATAAAGACGTATACATCACAACAACGCCCCCCAACGACCCCAAACTAAGCATTAGCTTGTGTTTTGGGTATCAAGCGAAGACACCACTTACATATTACAACCAAGACCTAGTACCAGTATCAATATTCATCATATAAATACTGCCCCGACCTGGGATTCGAACCCAGGACCTCAAACTTCGTAAGCAGGGTTGCTACTCACTAGGTTAAGCGCTCGTCAAACGACATTAGCTGATACAGGTACAAAGTTAGGGCATTGCAAATAATATATGTCGTTTGCCGTTATCTGCTTCAGAAAGATACGTAAATGAATATACTACTTGACCAAAATATCTGTGAACCTACATAGGCGTGGTAGACATCCTCTTTCCCTTAGTTCCCCGTGCGTCCGTGATTCTTGAACTACCAGTGCCAATAGTAAGGATACTTTGGCCGAGTAGTAAATACAACTTACTTAATATTCGCAATACGTGCAAACTCCGCAGTAGCCGGATAGCGCACCGGGTCGAAATCTTCAGATAGAGCGGCGCGAGCCCTTGTGATAGTTCTTATGTGCTCACCGAAAGCGCTGCGAACCGATCCGTTTGTTTCGGAAAGAGTTCTTGCCCCACCAGATGCGCCCGCAGTTGCCGCTGCCTCTGCCAGACTCTCTATAGTCACATAAGTTATTTCGTCCGATCAGTCATCGAAAGTGGTTGTGTTGCTCGCTGCTTAATAATATCTAATTAACAAGTCAAAGAAATAGAGTACTTATTTAAATGTCGCGTTAAGCAACTTTTCGCTTCAAATTGTTGACCGAACCGGTCTCAGTGCTGTGCGCTGACACTGTGACGTCAACGGGTACTCCGCTTGCATGCTGCCCTCCGACCTCCCTCGAGGGAAAGAGCCGGTTGACATAATTGCCATCCCGTTTCGGCATCGCTTGCGAAGTACCGTTCGTAGCTGCTGTTGTCGTCGACACAGCACAGTGCTACAAGGTGCCACGATACTGCTACGATATTGTTAATTGAAGTGCTACGATATTCGCTACGAGTACATCGTATAATGGATCAAATGCGTACGCCACCTCAATCTTTGTCCGCTTCTGAGCCTAATGTTAGCAAAAGCGAAATTGAACGAATTACTCCCAACATGAATATCACCATGAGAGCCAACACTAAAAGATTATGTCTTGAGGATAATGCTGAACTTGAAAATTTGGAACAGTTCAAGGCTGACATTATGGAAGTACTCACTAAGATGTTAGCGCCTCTCAACTCAAGATTACAATCTGTTGAAAAAAACTTAAACGATATTAAAAAACAGAACACTAACATAAAATCATCAAGTACTGAAATTGAAAAATCCCTTGATTTTTTGTCTATGAAATTTTCTGAGCTCGATAGTAAAATTGATAGATTGGAAAAGCAACGAAATACCACCAAGGCAAAAATTGAAGAATTAGAGGAGAGGAATGAAAAGCTAGAGTGTATTTATTATAAAAAAACATGTGTTGAGATAAGAGGAGTTCCAAAGAGAAAGAAAGAGAAGAAATATTATATTCTTCAGATGTTTTCTACTCTTATGAAAACAATTGATTTGGGAAATACATCGATAAATATCAAAGACGCCTATCGCCTTCCATCTAAAGCAACTTCTCTTACATCCACAATTGTAATAGATTTTCCTTACGTTTTCAAGGACAAGCTTTTAAAAGCCACTAGGCAGAACAACATTGAACACAATACTGCACAACTAAACTCTGTCACCTTGGAATGGAATGTGATGCAGCTCCCCTCTTCTTCTCTGAAAATCTTACCAGCAAGGCCAGGAGGCTATTTTTTCTTGCACATGATTTTGCCAAAACCCAAAACTATCACTTCTGTTAAATTTCAAATGGCCAAATTTATCTTATAATCTATTTTGAGTTTATATTTTTTAATACATATATGTGTTTAATGCTTTTGTTATTACCCACGTTACGTCTAATTTAATTTTACTAGACTTAAATAATTATTACATCCTCATACACACCCAAAACCGTAACACAACCTACACATATGTACAAAATACACACACGCGCTATATACATTAATTTCTCCCACACTTTCACTGCACACACATCCACACATCCGAAATTATTCGACACGAGTCACTATCCAACCGGTTAATTATCTCATACAGACCAAACTTTTTAATACCTTCAAAACTAAGTTATTTGATCAGAGCCCCGAATACTATTATCTTTAAAAATGGTTAATAAATATGAACTAATTAAGAACATTGACAGTACTGACATTTGTTTTAGTATAAAATAAAATTCTCCAGAAACATGCATAAATTATTTGGGGGATGGTCAAAATATAATAACTATAATAAATCAAAATATACACAGTTCAAAAAATTTTTGACAACTTTACCAACTTTCTGTCTAGATTAAAGTTATTACTTGATATAACAGTAATAACCGAATGTAGACTTAATGATACAACTCCAAAAGTACAACTAAATGGTTACATATGTCACTACTCTAAATGCCACTTGAATCAAAATGATGGGACTTGCGATTCTTTATGAATCTCACCTTTTAATTACAATTAGAGAACCACCTGTTATGGATGCAAACTCTCTGTTGATTAAGATAGGAACAAAACTTACATTATGTGCTGTATACAGGCCTCCGTCATTTAATGATATTAAGAGATTCATGGACTCTCTTGACAAACTCCTACTTGAAATTGATACACCTAACTGCATATTAACCGGAGATTTGAATCTAGATATAAAAACTGGCACCAATGATAAACGCGCGAACGACTATCTAGATTTGACAGGTCTCCATGGATACTACGCTGGTCATCTTTATCCAACACATGATCATACATTTCTCGATCATGCTTTGATAAAAACAAAAAATAATGTAAATGTAGTAGTATGTGAAACAGGATTGACAGATCACTGTGCTAATTGGGAACATACTGAAATGATAGAAATACCATCCGCTTCAAACGACAACAATTATAAATTGAAATTAGATTATGATGCTATATTAAAAGACATTGAGAACACTGACTGGAATCCTGTATATACTTATAAAGACGTCTCTGATGCAACGGAGCTATTCATAAGCATTTTAAATGTTACTATACAAAAACTTAAGCTCCAAGCCCCCTCCTCTCCCTGGGGGAGGCCTAAGCCCCTGCAGTGGGGTAAAAATGGGCTGATGATGACGATGATACAAAAACATTCAAAAAGAGAAACGCTGAGCAATTCCAAAGCAATCAGGAAACCTTGGATGACAGACAATCTCCTAAATTGTGTACGGAAGAGAAATACTTTACACATGGAAGCAAGGAAACTGAAAAACAAAAGTAATGCTATATATTACAAGAAAATTATAAAAACTACAGAAACTATTGCAGTAATATTTTGAAAAACTTTAAAAATGCCCACGACAAAAAGCTTCTTGATAGCGCCAAGGGAAACAATAAAAAAATGTGGGCTGCCATAAAAAAAACATGCAATTTAAAATCTAAGGAGGCTGGTAATGTTGATGTATTTTTAAAAGCTCACGAAAATCCGGTGACTTCACTAAACTTAGCCAATAACTACTTTGTCAATGTAGGTACACAGCTAGCTGGGCAAACTATGAAGTGACTTAGCAAAACAGAGTCTGAACTTGTAACCATGACCTCATCCTCAGACGTCAAAACCATGTCAGTCGGATCTCTTTTTGTCTGTCCCATTAATGAGATTGAAGTAAGTGCAGTTATTTCAAAGCTAAAAAATGATTCCGCTCCAGGATGGGATGAGATTTCAAACCGCGTTCTGAAACTTGCCAAGAACTGCTTTGTAGAGCCAATTACATTCATATGCAACCTAAGTATTGTTACTAGAATGGTACCGAAAAGTATGAAAACTGCAAACGTGTGTCTTATATACAAATCAGGAGATAGTTCATTGTCATCTAATTATAGATCGATGTCCCTTCTTACTTCTCTGTCTAAAATTCTGGAAAAAAAATAGTGAACAAGAGACTGTTGAACTACCTGGAGAGAATGAACTACATGGTCCGCTATTCTTGTGACAAATCGTCAGAAGTTACATAGTCCAAGTAGTCGTTTTGATAGGCTTTGTTCTTCTGTTTAAATAAAATTTGACGTATACCTAGGGTTATCTACAGTTAAACCTTTCTGGACTACTGTAATCACAGACCCATAACAAAAATTAAACGACCGTCACATCTGTATTGTCAAGCTTTGAATTCTGACACTAGAATGTTAACTATGAGCGTACCGGTAAAGAGATTGTCGAATACGTTAGCCGGGCGTTGCTGACGGGTGCGACGACGTTTGCGTGACGGCATTCCAGACAGGTAGGCGTCGCTGTAAGGCGGCTGCGGGGGCTGCTGACGTTGACGTTCCTGATCAACTTCCAATATTGGTATTGCCTCCGCTTCGAAGTGCGTTAATGCAAGTGGCATTGACGGAATCTATAATAATAAACAATCTTATTACATGTTTAAATTTTTTATTGAGAATCATGTTGATACAAAATGCCAGTTTGAATTATGTAACGAACTTGAAGCAAAATGACAGGTGTAAAGGCGGCGTGCGGGTGTCTGCTGCGATTACTGATAGGTTCTGTTATCTGTTTGGACCGGTTTTAAAAATTGTTTCATCAGACGAGCTTTAGATTTATGGAAAATGAAACTGTAAAAACACGAGATGTTTTTTTGTCTCTCAGCTGCGTGAAAGTTAAGGTGATAAAAAAAAATCTTTTCGTTTGCAAGGTAAATTTTCGCTTTTGACCTTTTAATTTATTTTCATATTCTATAGTGTCCTAGTAAATTTAATTACCTCAAATTACTTAGGTATATAAAAAAAAACAGTTTTCATAGAGAAATTTCTTTTTGCTGTCAGGTATGTACCCAGTGTTTGGGAATTGTATGAATTTTTGAATGAATGAATGAAAACTGAATCAACTAGACGCCTTCCTTCTATAAGTTGGAATTACCTAATAAATATTATATATATTTCATATTTTCCTATTAGATATCATACTGATTCTTCAGAAATTAAAAAAAAAAGATATCTCTATTATTTTAACATAAAGTGACGTATTTTATTTAAATTAGGGTATGTAAATTTTTTCGGAAAGTGGGGTATAACCTATTGTATCATCAATCAATCAATTTGTTCGACTTTCAGCCAGATGAAATTACTGATAGGGACAAGTCCCGGTACACCAAAGGGAACGTAGGTATACGACGGAGTGTAGGTTGTAGTTTAGATTAGGTGAATCGCATTTTACCTAAATTGGGCACATAACATATTATCGCAAAGTGGGGTAACCTATTGAAAAAATAAAATTTCCTTTTTTAAGCATGAGCCTAGTCTAGAAAAGTGCGAAATCAATTCTACTATTTATACACGTATAGCATTTTTAGATGCACATATAGTATAACCTTGTTCAATACTCCCAGTGTGTTTTCTTATTCGGCGCATAGATAAACACACATAGACATTCATCATGGTAAATAGACAAAGTTGAACTAACCAAACTCAGCGGGCTCCTTTGGGTGGGTACAGTGACCTCTCTCTGAACAGCTGGTGTTACTCTAGTTGTTTCGGTCGTTCTACCTGGCGAGCCAATTGGTGGGCTAAAAAATAAGTTTATCATTTAATTTTCTTATTATTAAAATACATAAATTGTGATTATGTGGCAAGCATGTTCTGTTTAGAGACACGGGTATGCTCTGTACAAGGACTGGAAAATATTCTGGTAAACAGACTTGTAACCTAGAATTTCAAATTGTTATATTCATTCAAGCTATTTCTCGCACAGGTGCAGTAGATCCACAACATCACAATCAGCTGAAGTTACAAATCACAATAATGATATCTGAGACATCCCACACAGGGTCATTTAGTTCCAAACTAGACAGAGCCACTATGGGTATTAGACAACTTATATAAAAAAATACTACATAAATATTATTTTTTAATATTTTATTTATTAATAATTATTTTATAGGGCGAAATAAATGTTTATTTATTTTGCCCTTACCAGCGCAAAACACATCCATCAACTTTAAAACGAACAAGAAGTTTCGTGCGAGCTGTACACTTTATTGCCAAAATACGATAAATTTTATATTTTTACGAAGTGTGAATTTATAAAATCCGGCATATTGGATTTAGATAGAGGTCACAAATGCTGTGACGGAACTTGGAGTGTCAGGGCGGATAGAATGACACCTTATTTGCGATAAAAAAAATTTATTTTGAGAAGTGAAATCAACTCATAAAATACTCGTACGCCATATACCCTGGCCGTGGAGTGTTATAACGCATCTACTGATCTCTTAAAAATGTCAAAATACAACCAGTAGTTCAAGAACAATAAAAGAATGGATAAAAATACCTATATACTTAGATCGCTAAAATCATAACCTTCATTTAGCATTTCTTTAACATTGCCATAGTCAGGTAAATAGGAATTTTAAAACTTATAATAAAGTGAAAACATGTATAATAGAATAAAAGGATTCCAATTTACTGATGATTTAAAATGTTCATATCCACAACCGAAAATCTTTAAATTTAATGTGGGTACATACCGTATCACTCCATATCTAGACGGGCGGGTCAAAATACGTGATCGCATGGAGCTTCCAGACGAACGGGACGTACCCTCTCTTGGCAGATCTATAGAGATGTCCATATCTATAGGCTGAAATAATAAAAAAAATTATGTGGATCAATATTTACTTGTAACGGATCATGTAGTTTTGGACAAAATTATAAGGAAATACTGCACACAGTATATGCTGTTTATTTTGCACCATCTACTCCGTCATTCATGGGCACAGAGCTGCACTTATGTTCATATAATTAAAGAGGCCGGTTGCAGGCCAATTTCCCAAAGTTTTGGTAAAATTCAAAGTATTTCTCTAATATATGTTGTATATTTTATGTGGGATTAAACTGATACAGGAGAAACTGAAACGGAATCAATTAATCAAATTTTGAAATTTAACAAAAATGCTAATTGAACATTTTTATTCACATAACAAAATTGTTTATTGAGAAAAACCACCCTACACTTTGAACTTAAAATATTATACTTAATTACAAACTTGGCTTACATCAAGGCCTTTTTAGACACAGACAGAGGGAACGGATTCAATATTAATTTTTCATTTTAATCATGTATTTATAAAAGCGTATTTTAATTCATTTTATAATACAATTATTTTTTCTTTTGCACTAAATGATATTCATGACCAGAGTGCATCTCTGGGCAATTACAACAAGCCCAAACATAGAATATGGTGTTCCAGTGCCCATTTTACGGCTCGATTTGCAGATTAGTCCAATAGTATTATATCATTGTACTGACGTCAGAATTTCAAACAATTGCCAAGTTCCATGATAATACAACAATTAGACATGGGTGGAATTTAATTCTTAGATTTCAATATTACATAGATACATACAATATACAGGTTAAACTAATAAGTGTATAACATTATTATAAATTTAAATTGAGCTAATATGCTGATAGTAAATGGTTAAAATCTGTACAGAAATACAAAATTTTGTTAAATAGATGCACAGATTGCAATCTATATTATATATTTTGACAAGATAATAAACTCTGATGATGAAAAAATAACTCCAATGTTACTATAACTTTATAGTTAGTTTTACTCACCCCATTTAAATGGCTCCCATCTCTTGGAATGACGTAGCTTTGAATGGTGTCCATGCCTCCACATAAATTGGCCATAACTATGTCCAAATTATCCATGCCCAACTTCACTAATTTTTTCTGAACCGAAGAATGCGCTTGACGTGTTATGTCATGCTACGAGGGAGAAAATTTACTTATTGATACTGAGATTAGAAATTCTAATATAAAAGTATAAATATCTATGTATATCTATAGGGTATGTTGAATTGAGCAGCAAGTCTATCTTCAGTAGAACGTTCACTAGGCGGTTTATCTAACATATTAAACCTGTACCTAATACGCGATCAAATAAAAAACATATTTAGAGGCTGTTGATTAATTAAGTTTTATTTAAACCCCCTCCCCTCGTAAGATATATACTTATAATAAACTTACGTAAGATAGTTATCTACCAAAATGACAAAAAAATTGTTAGTTTGTATTATAGAAAAGTAATGTTTTAAAAGTAGTCCACTTTAACACTTATTTGTTTAATGTTTTATTTCTAATTATTTGAATCAGTCCAGGGACTCAACAACCATATGGCAAGTGGATCAGCGACTGCAACATAATCTGCTCTGCGTCGGATCCTCGGTCTCGTTCGTGCCAATAACGTCACCTACTCATTCAACTATGTCAACATTAATGTGATTCATGTAGCACTTAACTTCATCACCCCGCCTCATCTTGAATATGCTGTTAAAGCCTGCTCTTTTTTAATTTTGGTAGCAATGCCATGAACTTTTTTGTGTACAGGCACAGCCTTTTTCGACGCAAGGTATTTGGAACACACTAAATAAAATTTTCCTGTCAAATGCAATTGGACATGGACAAAACTCGTAACTTTTTGAACAAAGTGTCAATTTTAATCTTTAGAAA
This sequence comes from Luffia ferchaultella, assembly GCA_949709985.1. Taxonomy (NCBI): domain Eukaryota; kingdom Metazoa; phylum Arthropoda; class Insecta; order Lepidoptera; family Psychidae; genus Luffia; species Luffia ferchaultella. Next base: position 14,212,313 of record OX453243.1, on the reverse strand, counting down.
CAGTTATAAAGGATGTTAAGTTTCTTGTAGTCATAAATTATATTTGTAATTTACTTTTTTGATCTTACGTAAGAACTATGTAGAGCCCCTCCCACCCCTACATAAAAAAATAAGATCTAGTTGAACCTCTCCCACCCAAATTGTCTTACGTAATTAATTAACAGCCTCTTAGCGGTGAAGTGTATAAAACATCAATTTATATAAATTCTCATATATAGTTTATTAATAGTTATAAAAATATTTACAATTTTTTTAAAGATGATTTAATTGAACTTTAACACTTTGTGCGGTAGCTGATATACAAATAACCTACACGGACTTTCTCTGATCCATGCTGCTATTGGCTGATGGAATTTTTTTTTGTACCGAAGCAAAAAAATAACTGAGTTTATTTTCATTGAAATAAGAATATTATTTTGAAGTTTATCAAATAACTATCGATCATCTACAACTTCGTTCGCTTTCAACAGTCTCTACAATTATGTAAGTTAACTCAGGAACCTAAAGCATTACCGAAATGAAAAGAATGTTTTCGCCGCTTAGGAGATTAGTTCGGACAAAGAGACAGGCAGACAGGCAAAAAGTAGCCTTTCACTCCTGCCAACCTCCTTGTCTGCGAAGTTTTATTAAAATTGGTTCAGCTGTTTTGTAGATTAGTTAGAACAGACAGATAAATAAAAAGTAGCCTCTGTCACTCCTGACAACACCCTCCTCTTAATGTCTTCAAAGTTTCATTAAAATTGGTCTGGTCATTTCGGAGATCAGCTTGAACAGATTTTATATACAGGGTAATTTTTTCATCACTGTGCATAATTTTTTATAGATCCAGTAACGTGAACAAAACACATTACCTTAAAAAAAACCGAACTTTTCATTATTTTTCCAACCTGTCCGATACATTGATCTTAAAACGTGGACATAATTCCTGATATCAACAAAAAACACCGCATAGAATGATTGCGGCGGATGGGCGCGCAGAGAGCGCGGAGGAAAACTTGCGCCAGCGACCCGACCGCCTACCGCGCTACTCCGACCTGCATAGCCTAGTGGGTAGCGATCCTGCCTATGCAGCTGGAGGTCCCGGGTTCGAATCCCAGGTCGGGTCAGTATTTATATGATGAATATTGATACTGGTACCGGGTCTTGGTTGTTATATGTATGTGGTGTCTTCGCTTGGTACCCAAAACACAAGCTTAGTTTGGAGCCTAGACGTTGTTGTGATGTATACATTATTATTATATGTTACTAATTAAATTAGTCCTTTACCCGCCACGGTCATTATTGCACATGTTTGCTCTCGGGTCTTGTTCCGTGTTTGTACCGCGTCGCCGGCCGCCACCGGTACTCACTTTATTTACGATGGGTGATTATCGATATTCAAGTCGTGATTTTTATGAAATGGTCCGTGTGTACATACTCAGTGGCGAAAATTTAAGTGGCAATGTTTAAAAACGCGCGCAGTTGTGCTTAGAGAGAAATGGATTCCACTTAGAACAATTATTAAAATATGTATGAATGACTGATTGAATTGAGAGACAATTTATTAGGTAAGATTCAATTTAAATTATTGTAAATAGTGTTGATTCCAATTTTTTAAATACGCCTGAATGTAAATTTTGGTGTTGACCATTTGGATACTATTGTTCTTTTTTGAAATTAACACCTGCCTACATATTTAATTTTTAATTACAAACTCAAGTTCAATCTTCTGCATTTTGACTACCCTAAGCCCAATAAAGTATGAAGAGAAAATTGGTTTCTTATCAAAGGCAAAGAGACGCGCGATCCTGTGGTGGGAGAAATCGGTCGATGCCGAACGGCGGCTCTCGGCAGTGCGAGTAGGGTGATACGCCTCGTAGCCCTTTTATGGATACATTTCATCAATTTTTTTATTTTAACTAAAGTACGAAATAAATTTTTATGCACAGTGATAAAAAAATTTCCTCATATAGTAATAAAGTTTTAAAAATATGTATGAATTTATATCAGTTATAAGCTTTCAGGTCACCATATAAGCCTTGTATATAGTATGCAATCCATCAGTTCCGCAACGGCAACAATACAGCAACAGTTGGCATACATCCGCCATCAGTCGTTTAAGTAGAGCATAAAATGGAGCCGATGGTTCGCCTCGTTCATTGTCCACCATGATGGCGCTCACAATTGGCGGAATACGAGCTAGGGCCAAAGCTCTTATCGAACGTTCTATGTCCACGTCCGCGCGAAGCTGTACCGTCGAGCACTGGACAAATAAAACTGCATTAGTGAGCGGATCACATTTTAAAACCATAAAAGAATGACTACATAAAGACCACACATAGACGAACGCCCGATTGTATTTTGTTTTGGTTAGGCTAATCTACTCTTATAAAAACTAATTTACAAAATTGGTTTCCAGTAAGATATTTCTTCTAAATAAGGTTAACAGGTTTGACGTAAGTTCTGAACCAAACAGATTCATTTATTTAAAATGTGAGCAAAATCCAGTTGGATAATCTAGGGTATCTATTTAGAGTAGTAGGGTAAATCTAGGGTACAATATTGTAATTCCAGCCATGAAATAGCCGGCGCGCTCGTGGTACCGCCATAATGGAACAGTCCCGAAACTTGTGCACAATAACGTTCAACTTAAAATGTGATAAGTACCAATCAGTAGGGATAAGTATAACAAAATTGCCCATATAACCCTATCAGTCGGAATAATTAGTAGGGCCAATAACAGACTCTTAAAATGCATTTGACACATTTCGTTCGTTTGGTCGACATTATTACAACATTCGTTTGCAAATCTTATTCCAGTTATGAATAGTATGAGATTTTTTATTCAGTTAAAAACTTACCATTTTACGTATAAAATCCATGTGCATTTTCACAAAGTATTCATTGAGCCGCTCGAGCGCTACCTCCTGAGGTGGAAACTCCAGCTCCTCGGGGTCTAGACGCCGTACTAAGTTGCGGAGGTGGTGACGTAGTATATCACGAAGTGGGGACAAGTGCGTTTCATCCCCTTTCACCGCACTCGTTAGATTTTCAGATGGGATGTCTCGGGCCTATGAGTTGAAAAAAATATTTAGAATATTGCACAAAGCTGTCTAATCTGGTGTCTATTACTACTAAGTGTACCAGACAACAGCTTTCATACTAGTATTTTTAAGTAAAGGATACATGATTTACATATCAAATACTATTTAGAAGATGACTCATTAGTAATTTTATAATGTTTAAACCATGCATAAATTCAGATTTTTAATAATGAAGTTACAATTACATCAAATTGCGTCCAAGGTTTTTGTAGGGATGTAACGATTCCAATATCGGCATCACCGATTATAATATACCGATATCAAACAGTCCGAAAAGCGCGCGAAACGAACGACGCGCGCACTACGTTGCTTGCTATTTGGTCGCAGGTGGGGAGGGTGGGAGGATGATGCGCCTACTCTAGCAATACCGCCGCCGCCGCGATGGACAACAGGCAATGTTAGCTTCTCTTTGGCTGATCGATGTATTATTTTGCCGTCGCGCCTGTATTACGCTGATTCTGTTTATTTATTCAAACAAGGACATATACAAAATACTGTTTTATTTTAGGTACGAAACAATGGCGACGCCTTTAAAACGTACAAGTGCTATCTGGAAACATTTCATTTGATATCAATATAGGCAAAATTATGTACCATTACATCCCTAGTTTTTTCTGTCAAAATATATATTTCAGCCTGTGTAGCTACAATTATAATATGCCCTTTGATGAGGGAAAAAATTAGACTTTTCCTACATTTCTGGTGAGTTAATTTAAAATACAATATAACAATAAATCAAAATATGCACTTACAATTGTTATCAGTAAATCATTGATCCAGGTTCCTCCTGTCGGTTGAACTTCATTAACTGTTTCAGCAATAACTTGGAGAGTGGTCTGTTTGCATAAAAAAATAGCAATTTCACTAAACAATCACTCATTAACTAATCATTACATAACAATATCTAACAATAATCTGGTGCTGTCTGATAACATGTTAGGAATTACATATATGTCTATCTTAGTATTGGATCTGGTAAGGCAAGGAATGCACTTTTGTCCTTCACTTATAGGATCAAACTCATATGTTACAATTTCCAACTAATCTATTCACCAAGTTAAATAAAAAATTGTTCTCATTATTACTGTTTCTTTGTACCTTGCTTGCTACTATGAAACACATTTAGCAAATAGTTACTGAACCAAAAACATATTATAAACTTACAACTTTTGTATTCCAATTTAATGAAAGGAAAATAACAAAAAAAAATGTAATCAAGCATTTTTTTCTTATTTTTTTTTTAAATCTATCCACAAATATGTTTAAAGTTCATGATATAGCTTGGACCCAATATCTTGTTCGCGCTGAAGTCGAAATGAGTAGTATCGTAGTAGGTGAAATAGGTATCAGAAATTGGAGACCGGGTCTCGTGCCTGCACAAAATGCACTTGTGTCAACTTCAGAGTGAACAGGAAGTTTGGGGCTAAGTTTATAACTTTATACAGTACTTATCACTGATCTGTGCGGCTCTAAAGTACGTTGCGCATCCCCGTTTCCACAGCTTTATTTCCCGCCGCCACGCTTTTATGAAATCATGTTATTGTGATGTTTTTGTAAATTACTTCAGAGCCGCACAGGTCGGTGGCAAGTTTTGTGGTACCTGTTCAGGAGCTATAAGGCTATAACTGTCACAGAAGCAAGTACTAAAAATAAAAAACTTAACAAGCAAGTTGGATCGTAAAACGACGGGACATACTGTGTATATATAAACCAATATGCCTTTATAGTTATTTAATAATATAAGATTTTGCTATGTTTTGATTTTGTTTTTAATCACAGAGACATTTAATTCGAGAGCCCATGTCACAGATAATAAACTTGTATCGTAACATCATATTTCATTTGGAAGAATTTATTAGATGAAACATTGGATGCTTTCTATACATGAACAGAAATATTTCTTAGACTCATAACTAGGTTCATTGTTAAGACCACTTCTTTGGATTTTGCAATCATAGCTTCTCGATGCAATTTTAACAATAACTTTTTCGATTCATATAATATTTAGATAAAGTTTATTCATTAATGTACATAAAAAAAACCTATTGAGAATAAAAAATTGACACTTTACCAACAAAGATGGCACTGTTATTGTTTCTGCAGGCTGGCTTTCTGCTTGTTGCGCAGTGTTTGCTTGTTCTTGATTATTTACCCTAAAACATATATTCAATTAGGCATACCAAAGCGAATAAAACGTCTTGTACAACTTAACTACTAATATCTGATAAAATACAACATTGAAAAATATTTTTATTGAATTTGGAATGTTTACCTGCGTCGCTGGAATCTACGACGAGCATGGTGGCTATCGCAAGGCAAAAATCGATCGAACGAAAATGATCTCAGTTGAATCGGTTGAGCTCTTGCAGCAGCAGGGCTTCGTCTAGCGTTTGTACCGCCAGACGGCGCTGTGAAATATTAAGTTAAATCTGTAAGTTCATTTTACGTGCAAAACAAATATAGACCAAATGATGTAGCATGCTATAGATAGGTTTCCTAATGTTTTCAAAAATTAAGTTCATGTACAAGACCCTTGTGCCAGATAAATCAGTCCTTTAGAACGATTTTCAGTCTTGATTTACCACTCATACTACTTTATAAATATTGACATTTTATTAATTAATTAAAAAACAATATTGAGGAACATAAATTACATTATTTTCAGCACTTCTAACTGTAGTTGCATGACAGAAACATTACATGATTCAGGTAAGTTCTAATATTACTTGTACAAGTACTTTAAGTGAATACTTTTCACTGTACACAAAACTCTTCGTTCCCTTTGAAGTTCACGCGAGTGCGCTTTGCGCAGGTGCGGCGCCTGCTTTCGGCCATCTGATACAGTTCGCGTCAAACTTTATGGGGGATCTGAATACAACGCTTTATGCACGCTTGCGCAGATGCAGTCATATACCCCTCGCTCCACTGCGCCCCGCTACACCTAAACTGGTTACTGCGATACGACTGGTGCCTAATTTCGGATCAGCCATAAAGTTTGATTGTAACTGTACCCTACTGCGACGCCACTCGCTTCAACTTCAGAGTGAATAAAGTTTGGTGCAAGCAGTACGATTATGTGAAAATCCGCCGTCAACCGATATAATCCATCGATATACCACCGAATAACGATATTTTGTGCACTCAAAGCTTCACACATTTGCAGGCTAAATTTTATTGATATGACTAGTAGGATTGTATTTAAACGCAGTAATGATGAGATGAGACTCTAATATAAGTGATTTAATATTGTACCTGAATTCCTGGCTTGCTCTTGCTGATTACCAGCTTGTTGGTTTGTAGTTTGGTCTGAAGCTGGTTGATTCATAGCAGCTTCACTAAAAGCCTGTTGGTTTGTAGCTTGGCCCAAGGGTTGCTGGTTTGCAGTTTGACCTGTGACCTGTTGGTTGGCCGGTTGGGCATTACCCGTTTGATTAGCCGCTGCCTGCTGTGCCATCTCTGCGAAATCAGTGTTGAATCCGCGACGAATCACCGTCGACACAATATTTTCTAAGAACTCCGCAGTCGGTGGCCCGCCCCACGGGAATGGCGCGGCCAAAACTGGAATATTAATCAATTAACGTCACGCATCTACCCACCAATAAATAGCAATGTGTTTGCGATCTGGAATAGACAAGATAAAGCTTTGCGTGGATTAGTAACATAACACTTTTTATTTATGAGTTTTAACATCAGTGATTAATGTACTTACTGCCTTTGAATTTTGGTACAGAGTTGTTTTAACATGTCAGTCAAGATCAAATTTGTTTGCGATTAGTAAAAATAAATACTGGAGCAGTTTATAATTTTAGGATTTTATTTTACTACAGTAAGTATTCAATTTATATTCTGATTTCGTCATTTTTCAACAAAATCTTTCTTTTTTTTTTGTTACATTTTCACCATTTTTAACTTCCTAAAAGCACACATGTTTATTGCCATTAAACACACCTTTTTAACCCAGGCACTACACATTAACCCATTTGGGTTAGGTCCAAGGTCACGAGCATTTGAATGACAGGGACAATTGATTGATGACAAGTTAATAGTTAAGATAAACATACATTAGGTAGTTTAACAAATGAATCTTACTCTCAAAAATTTCCTCACTAAAATTCAAAAACAAAATTTTGACTAGTGGTTTTGTAAATAAATCGGCCAGTTGACCAGTTAGAGCAAGATTCCACTAACCTACAACAATACTTTGATCATTGCAATTGGATTCAGTCAACAGAAGTTATTAATTTTTTCAACACCATCAAATTCTATGAACTTGACAACACAAATACATTCATGACGATGTGTGTGTGTTTAAATACATTGTTGTGAACTTACTGTGTGCTTGCTGAAGGCCTTGGTGGTTTCCAGCTTCGGCATTGGCAGTAGGCGCGGTTGCTCCGCTTGAACCCGGTGGCGGTATCTCTTCCATGCGCATAACAACTTCTACTCCAGCAGTCTGGCCGAAATTGCGAAGGATCTGGTTCTCCAATTCTGATCCTCCATATTCTGCTACGGTAATGAAAATACAGATTAATATTAAAATATAAATAGTATGGTCATTGCTAAAAAACAGCCGTATAGCTTTTAGAAGTATGAACGTCGTTGTCACGCGTCGCACCCTGACATAAAACAAGTTCGATGACATCAAACAAAAGTGAAATTTCACTCACTAATAATGGCATTCTATGATAGCCGTCTTGTTTTGTCCATGACAGGATCTTCTATTGCATTTAAAATCACACTGCACAGATTTGTTTTTGTATGAAATTCACCTCATGTTACCTCCATACGTACGGCGCGTAAACTATCATAGCTCGATGACTAAAGTTTTCAGTGCATATTGAAAGCAAATACGAAAAAGAAAAAAATACATTGTGATAACATTTTATGATTCTTCAAAAGTTAATGTAAATTGTTCATTCAAATCAAATCAAATCAAAATATCTTTATTTCGTAGTTATGTAACATAATCTTGAAATACGTCTTAAGGGTGAATGTTATTACTTTGTGAAAAAACGTCACCACAAAGGCGCATTCAAAAATGCTGGTACCTCTCAGAAGAATACGCAAGAAACTGAGGGACGCTCTTTGTAACAAAATTATAAAAAAAAAATTAACAATAAGTGCTTAAAGAATAATATTATTGAAACAAACTGATAGGGGAGCGGCTTACACCCATGGATTTTTATCATCTAAGTAGTCTGATACTTTATAATAAGCTTTTGCATAAAGCTTTCGTGTTATTGTAGTTTTAAACTTATTAAGGGGTAGATCTTGAATGTCAGCTGGGATCTTATTGTAAAAGCGTATACATTGCCCTTTAAAAGATTTCGTGATTTTATTGAGGCGGCTGACATGATTAGCAAGTTTATCTTTGTTTCTTGTATTAACATTATGGCGATCACAATTTTTTTTAAATAATGTAAAATTTTTTTTTTGACGTACATAATGTTTTCAAATATGTATTGAGATGGCAATGTCATTATATTAATTTCCTTAAACTTTTCTCTAAGTGATACTTTAGATCCCAGTTTATAAATTGCTGTTACGTTTGTATTCAGGCATACACCGAAAAACAAAAGATTACCTATTGTTTTTTTTTTTAATTTATATTTACTAGTGTGGAATTCTCATATCTAGGCATATTTTGCACAAAAAAAAATGTCAAATTAACTGAATTATATTATTTATTGTCTATCATTATATCATTGTCTATCTTTGTTGTCAAGTATCAGCAATGTCACTATCATTATCACGGGTGTTTTTAGCTAATCTATCTAGGTAATTCTCGAATTCTTCGAGTTTGATGTTTTAATCTTCGAAGTTTATTTTCATATTCAATTGTGCGTTTGCAAACCTTTGTCCACTTTTCGGAGTTGATCAAGTTTACTTTCTAAGCAAATAAAGAATAAAAACCCTGACATTATCTAAATTTTTTCATATTATTTGTAGCACTGACAAATGCTGACAATTTAGGGAAGAAATGTCATAAGTGACAGAGACAACACTCTGTAAAGCCTAAAATACCCGACTGCCACTTACTAGAATTCAATGTGCATGATTTATAAACGAAAACTGTAAAAACTTGAGTTATGCATTAATAGTATTATACTTACATGTCAACAAGTTCATTTTATTATGAATATGAAAAAGAAATTATATGAACAAACTCTGTGATCTAATGATGTACTGGAATCATTGCATTCAAGACTTAATAAACATACAAAAAAAAACTGATTGGCAGTTATAAGAACTGCCGACTGAAGTGAAAACTTAGAACTTTTAGTATTAAAATTTGAATTTTCATGATGTTATTAAAATTATCATCATCAATCTGCTTTCACGGTTTTCACATCTACTGACATTCCGAGCAATAACGCAGCTGCCAGCAACACGAAACTGAGTAACGCTCTAGCCTTACTCCCCACACTCAGCACTTAGTAGTGGGGATATAGGGAACAACCTGCTTCTCGTGTGAAAGCCGATTGTTCCTTATATCTCCCCCACTTATATAACGTGACGCATTTTCGTGTCGTTTTAGGCTCACCCCGTGCTATAAGAAGTTTCACTTCAATAATGTAAAGATTAATAATAATGTTAAAGATTTTGCATCAATATGTTAATGTGACGTTGAAAATGATGGATATCTTCGTAAATTAAGCTACAATTGATAAGTGTTAGGTTATTTGTGATTGGTAAAATGGGGGGTTGGGGTTAATTTACGAGAAGGGGGTGTGGACTGTATATTCGACGATAAATTGTTTGAGAAACTGGATTCTCCGACAATGTGCGCTACTGAATGAAATTGTATGAACTCACCGCTTTTGCAGATTCCTCCTTAGGCTGGCTTCGGTGTCATGGCCAGGCTTCAGCATACGTTGGTTCGTCAACTTACCTTCGAAATACCGTTACCCTTTCACGCACCTAGACCAGCGATATTTGCCGAAGTATGGAATCCGCCTTTGTTGAGTCACACACTCACCAGCAGCACAATCTCAAATCTCCGGTTTTAAATACGACACAAACAATAATTTTGAGTTACTTGCGACAAATTTATCTCTCAATTCTTCGATAAACGACAATATTATACGACAATTCTTCGAGAGTACGAACGACAGAATACGAACGAGAGAATACGAACGACAAGACAATACTAATACGACACACACGAAAACACGAAATTTTGTTAGTTCTCTCTACTACCTTCGAATAAAATTATAAATTTTTAATGTATTTTATTTAGCCGCGAAATATTTGAATTTAAAACTAAACAATAAGTAAAGAAAACACTGTAGGTTATGCATTATAAAAACAGAGATTAGACTTAATGTAATTTTTGGTTTTCATTTTTTTAACAAAGTTGTACCATGGCCCCTGTTAAAGAGTGGTGGTTCAATTTAAGATAACAGTTGTACCACAACATAGTCATGAGATCAGCAACCTCTACTTACAACAATGTCCTAACTGGCTTGCTTTTTTATTAATAGACACCTTATACCACTGTCCCATGGATACATACATATTTACAAATGAAATTTTCAACTGATGATGGGGTTAAAATAGAGTTTGTAGGTTTATGGTGTTGGCACACAATGGTTGATTCTGTTATGACATTGTGTAATAGAAAAAATTTAGAGTTAAAGTTGATAGGAGTCATTGAGAAGTTTTGCACTTTAGTGGTTAATTTTTGAAATATTCGCTTTTGGGCTTGACTCTGACTGCGTAGTTAATGTATCTTAACTATTTCTTTCTGCAGCTGCATTATTTGTATTTGTGTTTCACTCATTGAGTTCTACTCATTACTACTATTTCACCTCACAATTTGAAGTTTTGCTCGTCATTTCGAATTTTGTTTAGTATACATAATAGTTATGTTTCCCATGGCCACTTTGGATCAGGATAAATAGTACTCTATGAGTGTGCTGTCCCCAAAAGTGTCTATGCGAAAAATAATGTCAATACGTGGCTTTGCCATAACGTGAATAAAGGACTAACAAATAAAGAAACATACTTTCGCATTTATATTTTAGTATGAATTGTTGACATATTTGGCTAATATCCTTACCAAATAGAAAATCACGTTGGTTTTGTGGTCTCGACTGCTGAGGGGCGGGTTGAGATTGCGGTAGCGGCTGAGCCTGCGGTTGCGGCGGCTGGGCAACCGTAGCGTTGTCCCCGTTCTGTTCGGCCTGCCTGGGTGTTGCCGCAGGCTGATTGTTACCCAGCAGCCCATTCCAAAGCGTGTTGTCTAAAGCGAAAGCTATGGGCACCCTTGTTTCTATCTCTACTTGATATGTTATAGGATCTGGCTGTATGTTTACACTGACAGTCGGGTGTGTAACATTCCTAGCGGATGCACTCCCCTGTTCAGGCGTCTCCATAGGAATCTCAGCTTGATTTTCACCTTCTCCTTCTCTGTTAGCTTCGGCCTGAGGAGGCTGCTGACCTTGCCCATCGCCAGTTGGCTGTTGTGGACGGCGGTTGCTTATGACATTTATGTGAGCCTGTGCAATGACAAATAATTTGTTAAATAACACTGAAATATACCTGTAGGTCATCGTTTCTAGAAATATAATAATAATAATAACACACACAATCACATCGGTCCCAAACTAAGCATTAGCTTGTATTTTGGGTACCAAGCGAAGACACCACATACATATAACAACCAAGACCCGGTACCAGTATTAATATTCATCATATAAATACTGACCCAACCTGGGATTCGAACCCGGGACCTCCAGCTTCGCAGGCAGGGTCGCTGCCCATTAGGCTAAGCGGTCGTCTATTGTTTTATAATATAATATATAATTGTTTTTACTATTATTATTCCATCAAGTTCGTACAACAGTAGGTACTAAGTAGAGGCGACCTGAATGTAAAATCCAGTGTTCAAACTTATTTAAAATTTTTGTGCCAGTCACCACCGAGTTCTAGTAAATCAAGCTGTGCTCTAAAGTGTTGTAGAAATCAATCACTCTTGATATTTTGGACTCCAAAACTGTCAAAAGCAGAAAATCATCATCTCCGCCCATTTCCTCACCACTCAAAAGCAATGAATTTGATAGGTTTATTGTTCGATACAGGCTCTATCCCTTTAATGTATAATATTATTATTTTACTCACCTGCATCGGCATTGGGTGTCTCATTAAAGGTTCAGAGACAACACGAGGCATCCTAATGCCCATTTGGTAACTGATGTCACTCAAAGCATGGTAGGCATGTGCGAAGTTATGCATAACCTCGCCCGTCATATCAGCTATTTCTTGTGACCGTTGCCTCTCTTGTTCATCGGGCATGTCCTGATGATAAACAATTTTTAAATCAGTAACATTTACCATTTCATATGTTTCAAAATCATAACTAACTTATTTAATTTTCAAAGATCAAATATATTCAAGTCCTACGTTTAAGCCCGTTTGGCATTGCATAATGTGAAGTTTTTGGATGGACGTTCTGTTATTAAGACAAACACAAATAATTGAATGTAACCACTGTCATGACACAAATTGTTATAACATGTAAATTACGAGTGTGATTGGAAATTAAGTTTTATAAGATTTAAGTATTGGAACATCAATAATGCACCTAATAATGCTATAACTTATATTATTTAATTATTTAAGTGGAATCGTCAGAATTCTTTGAAGCAAAAATTAACTTCAAAAGGAATTAAAAAGTTACGACCTTTCAAACACCCAAAAGTGGAGACAATGGATTTTTGAGAATTCCAAGCACATACACACGCATACACACAATTCTATGTTTGTGCAAAACTGCACCTTTCTAGATATAGTTTTGGTGATAAACTATAACCGAATGAATGTATGAAACAATGATCCTACATGGATTCTGTTGTTATAGTATTTAAAACAGATTTCCTAAAACACACCTTTTATAGTGTACCTTTGACCCTTAGTCAGTTCATACAAAAGATTACAACTAAAATTACCTCAGTGGTGTAACTAGCGCGTAGCAATGCCATATAATAATGTTTGAAAGGCGCAAAAAGCTCTTGTAACATGTCCAGCTCTTCAATTAAATCGGCAAGCTCGCGCGGCCCATCACGGCGTGTGCGCATTCGTGTAAATCTTAAAAATTGAGCATATTACGTAATTAATGAATAAATAATAGAAAAAAAAAAACAATTACATGAAAGAAAAAAGATTTTCTCCATAAATACATACCGACGACGAGTTTCAGGGTTTTCAATTCTGGCCTGGCGATTAACTTGATTCTGTGCAGAAAACATATTACAGTTTTAAAACCTGGTTTGTAATTGGAAATAGATTGTCCAACTCTCTAACATAAAACATATACATACATTTTCATACCCCATTTGACAAACGTGACTAACATTGTACTATTTTCCTTTGTTTACATTCAAATGTACTTGTATGGAAATTTAATTGTAGAAATAGGTATGGATGGTGAACTGCAATTGGGTTTTATCACATTTGCATTTCACACTCAATAGATAAATCATTCAATTTATATTATAATTTTTACATTAGGGACATTAACAGCGAGTTGCCAAAGCGAGTAACCAAAAGAGATTACGTCAACATATATCGCATAAAGTAAAAATTGACAGATATACTTTGATCAGAACCATAATGTCTTTTATGATCGTACTTGGTTGTACCAGACATGAAAATCATAATCGTTCCAATCAAAGTATAGCGGTCAGTTATTACTTTATGCGTTAAACGTTTACGTTATCTCTTTTGGTGCAACTCGCTGTAAATGACATCTAAATAAATACACAAACATATTATATACAAAAATTATTTAAATTGATAGATTCAAATAAGCATTCATTATTAAGGTACAAAACAAACATTCAGGGACAAAAGTGTGAATTATTACTATAAGGTATATCAATCACATGACATGCATAATATTGTAACTATACTAAGAATAAATCAGAGAAACATATTATTATCGACCCTTTATTTTTTATGCAGTTGCTTCAGATGGTTTTATCTATATTCTATCAAACACCTAGATTAGAATAATGTACGTTCTTGTTTAGTAATAAATTATGCACATTTTTTTCTCATTCTTTCTACATATATAGAAATTATGCAGCGAAGTAAAAAAAAAATAATACACAACATATATATAAACTGGTGTTACATGTATTAGTTGATTACCTGGCCATGCGATATATTTCGTCCAAGTAAGAATCCCTACACAAATAATAAATCAACTGTAATTATTTATACGAGTAGAGATACACTGATTATTTAACGATTTATTAAAGTTATATATCATTACTCCATAGTAGAGTGCATACTAGATATAAATTGACTTTAATTTGGCTTATGTTTAACTTATCACCAGATATAGTAAAATATTACGTCAAAAATAATAAATGACCACCAAAATTAAAATCGCATTTAAGTGTGAAATTATAAGCAAAGTTTTTACCTCTTGCTATCCTATTAAAGCAAATGACTCCAAACAAATCATTGTTACCCCAAAAATAGTAAATGATCACCAAAATTATAACCGCATTTTAATGTGAAATTATAACCAAAGTTTTTACATCTTGCTATCCTATTAAAGCAAATGACTCCAAACAAATTATTGTCAACCCAAAAATAGGTAATGACCAACAAAATATTTACTACATTTTAATTTAAAATGACATGCAAATATTTTTATGTCATTCAGAAGATTATTCATCCATTTCAAATTAGTTTTGTGTTGGGAATTTATCAACAGACTTCTAAATAGACCATTAACATAAACAAAACTAATTCGAAATTGATTAATAGGCTTCTGAAAGGCTCGTCGCTCCGCTCCGCTTCGCTCCTCGCATTGACATAAACCAACCTAACCTAACCTAATGATTTCAAAAAATAGACCATTAACCTAAATTGACCTGATTGGAAATTGATTATTAGACTCCTAAATAGACCATGGATAAATGACATGTGTAACACAAAAAAGAGTGAAAAATTACAAAAAGTAAGAAAGTCTTGAATACTACACCGGAAACCATACCCAAATCTAAATCCCGGGAGGGGCGGTGTCGCGGGAGGGGCTTTTGAGCTGGAGACATAACTTAATTTGGCATCATTATACTTTATTTGGTAATGTACCAACATTTTATGGCAATCATGGTGGTTTATATTGGCAGTAATAGCGCATTAATTTGCTCGCTAAGATTTGGTGATCATTTACTAAATTTGGTCTTTGAATATAATTTTGAAGTGCAGTCGTGACTAAAATAGCCAAAACTATTGTAATTTTAGACTTTATTTTTTGGTGTTAGTTATATTTTTTTGGTAAAAGAGTTTAGGGTATTAAAGTATTTTTTGGTGGTCATTATATTTGTTCCGCTTTAATTTCACAGTGAGGATCAATTATGAATTTCCTATTGGAATATATAGCCTAATTAGGCATACACTCACTTCAAATTACTAATACACTTAATTATATATTAGTTAGGTAAGTTAGGAAAAAGACTCATCAATAAAATATAATTTTAAATTAGATATATTATTTACCGGAACAGCACTTTGAGCTGTTTGACTCAAATTCTGCAATAATAGTTTGATTTCTGCGATCAGCCTGCGAATAAGATCCATCCGTGCACCAGTTGGAGTCAATGAAGGGCCGTAATTTTCTGTAATTTATACGTATTTATATAGGTATTATATAATTACTAGTGTAGACGTGGAGTAAAAAGAATTTCGTATAATAACTCTTATGCTTATTATCCGCGGTTAAAAATATTTTAAACAGCGGTCGTACCCGGCTTCGCCCGGGTGGAATACGGAAACGTTCCTCTTCCCGTTCCACGCATTAGTACATTGCACCCGT
Source organism: Luffia ferchaultella (assembly GCA_949709985.1). NCBI lineage: Eukaryota > Metazoa > Arthropoda > Insecta > Lepidoptera > Psychidae > Luffia > Luffia ferchaultella. The sequence continues at coordinate 14,196,398 of OX453243.1, read as the reverse complement.
GCAAAGTCGAGGTGGGTCGCTAGTCCAACCATATAATATCATTACACTATGATATCATCGTTATCATCCAAACAAAGAAATTCTCTGGCGCGTCTAGCAACAAATTTGAGACAGTTTTTTTTAAATTATGTAGTTAATGTATATTTTTAATATAATTAATTAGCTAAATATAGTGCAACATTACATGGCACATTTTGTATGTACATAAGACATAACAAACCCTTGGTTTCATCATGAGATTATCTAAGGTATTTAATAACCTTCATGTTATTAGTCTTATACTGTACTTTCGTACGCAGCCATCTCAAACACGCATCTCAGGTATGGAATCCCCAGTATGATGTTTATGAATTCCATCTTGAAGGACTCCAAAGAAGGTTACTCCGATATCTGGATTGACATTTTCTGTACCTGCACTTTGTCGCTCAAACAGTGATTTGCAAGGGAATATTTTGAATAGGCTAGTCACATCAGTTACTTGAGCACTTATATTAATAAGAGATAATGATTTTAAGTATAACGGATTTTACCTTTTACTTTGTGCTTTTTATTTACATTTTCTTTTTCATCAATATATTTCATTACTATTTTGTGCATTCGATTGTTGTTGTATCGCTCACATTCATTTGTCTGTTATTTTTCCATTACTTTGACTATACCTTACGTTATTTTGTTTTATGTGGATACTTATTACCGTCAGACTAAAATACAATCTTGTAGATTATTTGGTTGTTTTAGTCTCCCGAACAACAATAAATAAACAACCTACATATAATATTTAGGCTCCACCTGACACTTGGATTAAGTGTAGTTGAGGAACAAACGAGACTGTAAGTGTGAACACAGTAGAAACAATAACAGCTAAATAGGTAGAACAGTACTTACCTTCAACAATATTTCTGCCAGAAAGTGCATCGAAGAATAGAGCATTGTCTATTTCTTGTCCAAGAGGCATCTACAAAGATTAAACAAATATAGTTTCATAACATTATTAAAATTTAATAAATCCAAATGATTCTATTTATATCTTATTCTATGAGTCACTGTGTATTATATATTTTAAACTACCATAAAATGTTTCTAACCATTACCCTTCTGAATTGATTTGTATTGTTGTCGTGCCCTGCATTGCTTGATGAACTCATAACATGACGTGATGCCGGACTGGGAGGCGCTCGTTGCACCAGATGTACTACTTTGCCTGCTACGTCTAATTGTAAAAAAAAAGTTATTTTAATACTCTTCAAATTGTACAACGTATGTTACATTAAAAAAGAAATGAGTTGCTCATTAACCATATTCTGCGAGCTTCTTCTCATCCTGCATAACTCTCCCACAGAATATCAGACGTTGCAGATCAGTAGATATTCCCATTTTTTGCATAACAATTTGCTTGAGTTGTTGTATGGTGATCTGGATTTTAAAAAAAGTTTATTGTAATAAGATAATACTTTCAAAGAAAATGAGTAGGGATGCATAAATACACATTTTAGTTAATATAATATTGATGATTTTAAATAGCTGACAATGACACAAATCAAGTCGCTTTAACATTTAATTAAAGTTAATATTGTATTTACAATTAATATTACCCAGATTTATATTTGAGAAATACGTGATTCTTATGTTATGTGAGGAAAGGTGATTCAAAAGTCTGAATGAGAAAGTAATCTTTCAGATGTGACAGAACTCAAATTTTACATTACGTTTGAATACTTTATGATGTGGGTGTGAGTTTTATTGAGTAAAGTCACAATAATGTTTTATGTTTTCTTTTTACATAACTGTTATTATGCCTCCAAAAATGTTTATATATTTTTTGTTGAACAGGGACATCAACTCCTACAAAACAAAAAAACTTTGGACCTTGTTGTAAAGTTCTGAAGAATGCTCATTCAAAATTGTATCCTATACTGCATTTAAAATATTTTAGCAATTTCATGTTTACAATTTACACCTGCTATTTTTATTTATGGCAAACCTTCGACATTTTGATAAATCCTAATTTACAAATGTACATACAAAGGATCATGTAAATTTTAAAACGCCACCAGATATTTTTCGCATTAACTCGCCAGCATAAATAATATTTAAAAAACTTGGTGAAATAGAACATTGCACCTTCAGTTCGCATGTGACAACTCGCAATATATATTATTTAATAAATCATATATCCATTTAAATAACAAATTTCTAGTGATGAGTTACTTTTAATAAAAGTCAGTAATGATTGGTAAATAAATATAGACTTTATCAAAGAATTGCTTTAGTAATGTATGAATTAAATAATTTATAAAAAATTTTGCATGTTATCTTCCCATTATGTTAACTTTTGAGTAACTTAAACTTTTGCAATAAAATATCTGACTTGAAAAAAATAAACCAAGCAATACTGAACATATATGATAGGCATTGGAATGTCAGCAATTATAAACTAGATGTGCTATTCAACATGAAGGAGTAGGAATGAATAATTAAGGCAAAATTACAGGACAGATTGTTTCAAAAGAAATGTTTATTCAATAAAGCTAATCCTAGCTTCGCTCTACTGAACTATGATTTAATACTAATGAAAAGAACTTATTCTGTCTGGACAACAGTTTGCCAAATTAAGTATGTTAAATATTTTGGATATGCCAATAGTAACCTAGATTCTTATTCTATTTGTCATTTTACTATGTATTATTTTGCAGTAATATAGTTAAAACAAACTTTATTTTAATGTCCATGGGTTTGCTATCTAGCAGCTTAATCTCTAATTAAATTAAACTAATGCTGTTAAAACTGCCTTAAGAGTATTTAGGTTACACTATAAATTTTGACATTGTTATGTTTAAACTTCACATAAATTAAAATTACAGTCTTTAATTACGCATGTATGTATTCCGTTCCTATCTAAACTAGTTATAATATAGAGAAAAAAAATTAAAATTGAATTACAGAGTTATGAGCTTTGATCTACTAAGATTTTGAAGACAATTCGAGCAGACCAGTATATGTCGACCAACTGCAACAAACATTTGGTGAAAATGCTCCATCTAGCGCAACATCCCATCAGTATGGCAAATTTAAACAAGGACATAGTTCACTGACTGGTAAAGAGTATCAGAGTCGATCATGTTGTACCATAACTCTAGAAAATATTGCGAGTTCAGGATTAATTGAAGAAGTTTCATTATTTACATTTCATAGGATCGAGAACACTCCCGGCGTAGGATCTGCAATGATGTACACCATTTTACACAAACACCTTCATTCGAAGAAGGTTGTAATGAGATAGGGTATCCTATGATTTCTAAAATGATATCTGGTAACGAAACACACATTCAGTTTCATGACAGGCCTGCTCGTCAAGAAAGCCATGTGTAAATTCATGAAGATGCGTGAAAAAGTTAGAAGTGGTGAAAAAAGTAATGTAGTTTTCTTTTATAGCGCTGGTTGAGTAAAAACAATTAAGCTTAAAGTGCAGGACTGTTACAGCAAATTGACATGTTAAAAATATTTATCAGAAGTTTTTGGAGGAATTTAATGAAACAATTAATTAAAGGTACAATTTTTGAAGGTACCTATTCCAATCACTGGCTAGAGGTATTCCACTTGTGGATTGTGTTGCCTTTGGTAGATCACCATTTTTGGCACCTACTAAACAAGGAATCAAATTTTTTGATACCATGAATAGTGAAAAACATGAAACTTGTCAGTTGTGGCTTAGGATGCATATTTGAACAACATTCTGAATTACCGCGCACTTACAATTTTCACTTATACTCGGGTTTTCTGAAGTAATCGCTATGATTTTTCTTTTTTTGCAATACCTAGTTTTTTGTTCTGTAAAAGATGAAATTTGACTCTATGTCAAAAAAATGCAAAAGAGCATGGACGTTGGGAGACATTACTTCGAACAAACAAATACTGGTAGTTATTCTGAATCTCAATATTTATTGCATGATTGGGGGAGATTACATTGAAAAAACCAAAATATTCAACACAAATTACTGGTAGTTATTCTGTATCTCAATATTTATTGTGTCGTTACGAGAGATTACGTTAAACAAAAGTAACATATAAAAAAAAATTGCAGTTATTTTGTATCTAAATATTTATTGCATGGTTCAGAAAGAAGCCTACAACTAACAACAAACAATTTTATAACTTGTCTCTAATTAGACACAAGATTATATGTTGAGAAAAGTAATATCCTGAATTGAGTTGATATGCAAGGCGGAAAGTAAAATCTAACCACAAACTGTAAATACAAGGGGAGGAACCGACCCTTCTTGGTCTCAGTAGAATGGACCCTGGTTGTCGCACTCGTATTTTATTATTTTATGTATTATTGTTTTCACCAAGGCCAAGTAAATATATATGGCTGACCAATTGGCCGAGCGATTAAAGACAATAACTGCAGAACTAAAGGCTGCAGGTTTAATTCCCGCCCGGGGAATTAAAAGACGAATTGAAATCGAGATTGTTATTCAATATTCTACTTCTATTTGAGGCGAATTGTACATTCGCAAGTGTTAGTTTTTTGTTTTTTTAAGCTTAGTTAAAGCAAGGGACCGACGAAGCAAATGCTCGACAGAGCCTACTCATCTTATCTGTGAATTATAGAAACCCGTAACCAGAGTGGTTCGAAGCAACAAACCGTCAACATTTAAGTACTCGCTAGATTAACTAAAGGGCACCATTTTGGACATTATCTATCTTATCAAATTTTTAAGAGGACTGGGTTATGCGTGAACTTCACTATATTATACACCCGCGGGGGGTAGTGGGAGTAGCCACTGTCATATTTTCCGCGCAGAGTGAAATTGATGTTACTCTGGAATTTATGAATTTATCAGTCCTCTTAGCAATTTGCACACATTATGTTTTTTTATTTATTATTCAATTTAAACATGTAACAATGCACTAGATTAGGTTTTACTCGAAACACCATAGTAATTTAAGTACGAATAGCATATTAAACAATGATGCAATGTGGCGTAGGTACATAGTTTATGCTTACATCAGCTTTAAAAAGTAAAATGCGTAGGTAACTCACCTCATCGTCCACCGAGAAAGTGTGATTATTGGAATCAAGCGTTTTTATCGTAAACTCGATCATTTTAACTGTTTTTTCTCGTCGTAACCATTAAAATTGTTCTGCAAAGTGTGAAAAATACAATGCGTACATGCCATACGTGTAAAATATTACAATGACGCATTAACTCTAATCAGTAGCCAAAATAACAAAAGCATATAATGAATATTAAAATAAATACGACTTACAGTAACGACCCTGACTGAATAATTTTATTAATCCACAATTTCCGATTTCCACTGTATTTTAGAGAAGGAAAAGAAAGAAGAAGGCAGCTGGTGGACCGTACTTCTGTTCTGTCTATAGTCTATACGTCTATACTCTATGGATCTGTCCTTTCCAGTCCCTTCTGTTCGGTACGCGTTATGGTACGTAACAAAATGTTACCATGTACATGGAACTAGTACGTTTGTACGTAGTAGTTATTAGTTCCATGACCATGTATGTTAAAAAGTACATATTAGCATATCGTCGCTGTCATTTCAAAAAGTCGTATGTAAAATTTTTGTTTTTTTTTTATTAGCTGTATGCGTAGTTTGGAACGCTATCTTCATTGTGTCAAAATGCCATTAGTTTGTATATATGACGATTTTTGACTTTAAGCTAATAGTCAAAAAGTCCTAATTAACAAGTTTTTGTCAAATTGCCTTATGTCCAACATACGACATTTTGAGTTACTTTTGACAATTTCACGCCATTTTGTTTGACATAATTTGCCGTTTACCAAAATTGTCACAGGATGTTTCTAGACATTGAAAAAGTTTTTTGTGTTCAAGGAATAATTGTTGTTTTACAAAAACAAGGTAAGTTAATATTTCAAACTGTACCTATCTAACTCCTAGTAGTTAATACTTAAGAAAAATGATGTTTGTTTGTTTTATATTTGTTTTTTCGCGGAAGATGAAGCCGGTGTAGGTAGATTGCCACTGGAACTCGCTCATGGCAACTGCTAAGATGAGATGAAATAACTGTTCTAAGCAACAAAGATGTATAAAATATTATGTTGATCATAAGTTTAAGTAGGTAAATAGTATTATTAAATTTAAAAACAAAAATTCATTTCAATAAAGTCTTCGCTTTGCGAAAATTATGGGGAGATCCGACTTCGTTGAAGTCGGTTTTATGTTTTAAGCAACTTCAAAAAAGGAGGTTATTAGTTTGACATGTATGTAAGTACCTATGTGATATTGTTGGAATTGGATAATATTTGAGTAGGATGATCTATTTTAAGTTAGGCTAGAGCGTCGGTGGCCTAGTGGTTAGCGAGTTTGCCTCTTAAGCAAGAGGTCCCGGCCTGAAATAGATCATCATACTCAAATATTATGTAATTCCAACAATATCACATACATACAGGTTAAACTGATACCTAAGTACTTCCTTTTTTAGAAGACGGATAATAAAAATACCCTCAGACTTGGCTCTACCTTTAGGCTCATATATTTTTACAGGATAGTTAGGAGACTTCGTGAATTTTTACATAAAAATGTTTTTGATGCGATTAACTTACCCACATTTTAAAATTACAGGTCGGCACTATAACTGAAATGAAAAGGTACAGCAGAGGAGCAGATCTTCTCCAAAGAGCTCTTCAGCTGTCAGGTGTTAGTTCCAACGACAAAATGAACCCAGATAGGTATTCTGATGAGTCAGGGACGCAAATTACACGAAGAGGAATTAAAAGAAAAATCAAAGATGCTACGGTAATGAATTATAAACAAAACCTTAAACATGATAAACCTCGCTCTAATGTGAATTTGAATGAAAACACAGTAGAAGTTGTTGGAGGTGTTAATAGAATTTTAAGTGACACGACAGTAGAGTTTACTATGTGTGAGAATAGAATTTTGGATGAAATTACTGGGGATTTTATTGAACTAAAAACAGTCACTTCTTCCTCACTGCCACAATCATCACCGCCGCCATTGTCGTTAATTTCTAGTTCTATTTTTCTAGACGAAACTACAGGTGAAATCCGAAGCAATGATATAGTTTTGCCTGACATAACTAATACACGCACTAATACTCATTTGCCAGCAGAACCAGTGTTACAAGATGTAGAATTGAATTGCAATGATGACGATTGTGTCTTGTTAGCAGAGACTGCTCAATTAAAAGATTTGAATGATCAAGATGAAAACATGGGTAAAGATTTTGTACAGGAAATAGCAACTCTCATTCAAAAATCACCTTGTGTCAGTCCTTCTTTGTTAAACCGTACTTCTATTTCAAATGCAGATAAAGATCAAAGTGAAAGTCCTTGTTCAGTTTTAGGTAATAAAATAGCCTTATCTACCCCTATAACACAGACAGTTTCACTAGAATCAACCCTGGAAAGTAATAAAGCTAAGGACGCATTTAGATTACATGACGACATTGAAAATGCATGTTGTTCGAATTCATCTCCATTAATTTCTAATTCTATTTTCCTAGACGAAAGGACAGGTGAAGTCCGAAGCCATGATTTGATTTTGCCTGACACAACTAATGCACACACCATGACAGCAGAAACAATGCAACAAGGCTTAGATTTTTATTGTAGTGATGATGATCAAGATATGAACTACGAACCAGATCAGGAAGAGACTACGGATTGTGATTCCGAATCTGAAAATACACCTATAGGGAAAAAAAGACGTGGTATCAAGAGGCAGCCACAATGGGACAGAAACCAACAAAAATTACGACGAATGCAAGGTAAAAATTATAAGGGATTAAAAAAACATGAAGGTAAATGGACTCAAAGTAATTCAAGACCAGCTAGAAAAATTAGGAATGCTTGTGACTGTAAATCTGCTAAATTTGAGTGTGGAAAGTTGACAGAAGCTGCAAGACGAGAGATTCATAACAACTTTTGGCAAAATTTAAATTGGGAACAACGAAAAGTTTATGTAGCAGGTTTGGTCACCAAAGTACAGCCAACATCTAGAAGGCAGAATATTGAAATTTCTCGTAGAAACAATACTCTGAATTATCACTTGCGATTTAATGAAACGAGATTTCGTGTCTGTAAAAAAATGTTTCTGAGCACTTTTGATGTGGGTGAAAAAAGTGTGAGAATGTGGTCTATGAGAAACCAGAGTGGAATCCCTAATTCTATGTCACCACGTCCATCACAAACGCATACTGAACGTGATAGTCATCTTCAATTGTTCCTAAATGTCTTGCCAAAAATGGAATCTCACTATTGTCGTGCCAACTCTACAATGATTTATCTGGAACCTAATTGGGCATCATTAAAAGAACTCCACAGTTTTTACCAAAAAAAAGCTGTTGAAGACAATATTAAGCCTTATTCATGGACCCATTTTGTACAAGAATTAAAAAAACAGAATATAACTTTGTTTCAAAACCGTAAAGATCAATGCGACACCTGTTTTGCATTTACTGAGTCTAGAGTGGATCAGAGTACATATGATTTACACATTTTGAGAAAAACCATGGGTAGAAATGAAAAATCAAGTGACAAAAGACTTGCGGAAATGGACAATACTATGAAAGTATTTTGTGTGGATGTGCAAGCAGTGTTGTTGGCACCGAAACTAAACGTGTCTCTAGCTTATTACAAGATAAAACTAAAACTTCATAATTTTACTTCATATGATCTTGTGACACGAAAAGGTAGATGTTATTTGTGGGATGAAGTAAATGGAGGGTTAGAAGCAGAGGTTTTTGCGTCTCTATATGTTGATTTAATAAATACCGAATTTGAGAGATCGACAACCAATTTGACTAAAATTGTGTTATGGTCTGATGGTTGTTGTTACCAAAACCGAAACCAAGTTGTAGCAAATGCTATTTTGAACTGTGCTGTCAAACTTGGCATAACTATTGAACAAAAATACCTAGAACATGGACATACTTTTATGGAAGTAGACTCGGAGCACAGCGTGATTGAGAGAAAACTTCAAAAGAAAAATATTTACATTCCTGCTGAATACGTAGGCATAATAGAATCAGCTAGAACAAACCCAAGTCCATACGAAGTTCATAGCCTCAAATACTCATTTTTCAAGGATTATTCTAAAGTACAATATTACTCGAGTATACGACCAGGTAATAGAGCAGGTGATAACGTTGTAAATGATATTCGCAGTTTGAAGTATAATTCTAATGGCACCATTGAGTATAAAATTATGTATGATGATGATTGGACTCTATTACCCCGAAGAACGAGATTGCCAAATACGAACATTGAATTACCTGCACTCTACACTTCAAAGATAAATATTAATTTACGAAAGTTTCAAGATCTACAAGACCTGAAGAATTTACTTCACGAAAATTACCATTCCTATTACGATTCCCTACCCCATGAATGCCAAAATCAGGCATCTTGCCCTCATATAAAAAGAACCTAATTAAGTTAAAACGGTATTATATGTTAGCCAAAGATCTCGTTGATTTCAAATTTACATAGGTACCTAAATTGTAAGAATTACTATATTGTACTAAAATTAAGTAGCAGTGCCTACATAGACAAACAATATTTGTATTAAATTGTGGTTGTGTTTCTGAAATAATTTTATGTTACTAAATAGGTAAGTACTGGGGATAGTAATATTTTATAGATTTATGGTCTTCCCACACTAAAGAAATTAATTATAATTGAAGTAGGTAAGCTTTACTCCTTCATCTCATACTGATCTCTTTTATTACAATATAAATTTAAGTAAGCTCAATTGATTTGTAAGAGATAAAACATTTTGTTAAGTGATCGTCAATTTTTTATAGTATTAGCTTTTTTATTTTATGTTTTGTTGCGTAATTTTGACTTTGAATGCGACAAGCATTTTAAACGTTTTGTCAAGTTCTCAATTATTCTCAATTTAGTGATTATTTTTGATTTGATTTAAAGTTTTAAACAATGAATACAGACTTTTATTTCAATAGTATATAGATGTCAAAATATCTTATGTCCGAAAGTTTTTAGTCAATATGTCGTAAGAGCAATCAAAATGTCGTATGTTTAGTTTTGTTCTAAAAAAAAAATTACAAAAGGGCGTATTGTTACAAATACCTGGGATCTAGCTTGAATCTCTTTATAGGTTTAATACGTGTGGATAAAGATACTAAAAGGAGGCCTTTTCCTATATATAAAAATAAACTTGGTGTACTGTTATAGAAAAAAAAAAGTTTTTTGTGTTTCCTGAAACAGCCTGTTTATACTTACGACTTTTTGAAATGACAGCGACGATATCAGTCATTTAGAAGCAGTTTTGTCTTAAAAAAACTTTAACGTTTTATCATGGTTTTATCCGAGTTTTATCCTAAGGTTACAGATACATGTTTCGATTTGGTTTTACTTTGTTATGGGGTGGAAAAGAAAAACCAATAGAAATAAAAACCACCAATATGAACGTTGCAGCAGTACTCTATGGTTGCAAATGGGTTGCAACGATGAACACTTATTTGTAGATGGCGCTCTCGGCGAATGTACTTTCTTCAATTACTAAATAAAAAGCATTTTACGTAAGCGGAAAGCATAACTGGAAGAAGAAAAGTTTGATTTGACAGCGAGGTGAGCAAGAGATTATAATAAGTCTCGTCGAGTTTAAATTTTTCAACAATCTTACGTTTTATAACTATCGAGATTGCTTTTCTTTTGTATTTGTTTGTTGTAGATTAGAGTATTAGGACCACAACCATATCTTCGGTGTTATAGAAGAAGACTGTTTAGAATCTAAAGTAATCACGATTGTTATCATTTAAATTTTAGGTGATAACAATCGTGATTACTTTCAAAAACGCAATTACCATCCAAATACCAAGTCACATTAAAAGCCATCAATCACAAAAAATATCTATTTTTAATAAAGTGTTTATAAAAAACGATAATTATAATAACTTAACTTACTAATTTAATGTTCTTTACATCAATGATGTTCTTTCTAATGGCAAGCGTTAGAAAGAGACCATAGGACTCAGACGTAGCGAGTCTCATGCGAGAACTCCGAGACGAGAGCACGTCGTCATGTATATATACACACACTCGTTTTATAATTTTATGTGGAGATCGTGCAAGAGGCGGCTGCTGCTTTATACTTACGCACCATGAGCTACTACTATTGTTTGTATATATATAGTACAAAAAAATTAATAACCAAGAAACACCATTTTTCCAAATTAACACAACTAAATCAGTTTTTTTTTGTACCATATTTTTAATAAAAATTCCAAAAACTTTATTTATGTAACCAAGACAAATATATTGCTTCTTTTTTAATTTTTCAACAATGACGTTCATTTGCACCCATGTGATTCTTAAACTTTTGTTTGTCGTATTCTAATTTGTTAGACAGATGGTTATTAAATTGAACAATGGTACGTCACTTATGCAAGGTTTCGGGCAAACGACGAGTGTTTATTTGAGCGCTCTCGTGTATCGCACGAAACAATATGAGAACGAGAGGCCGTTTGACACCATACGGGCGCAAAACCGACCTGCGGCCGAGACTCAAGCCATCGCGAGGCGAGATACATCGCGAGGCGAGACGAGAACGGCCGAACCGAGGCGAGACAAGACAAGAGCATGTTTCTCGGTCTGTCTCGGCTGTCTCAGCGAGTGTGTATAGCCGAAGTTAGAGATCCCAGCCTAAAGTGAACTTTAAGACATAAAATGAAAGTTATATTTTAAGTTTTTATATTTACTATATAGATTTTAGTTTTCTGCACTTTTACTCCACACAAACTGTAACTATGCCAAATCTCACATTACTCCTTACGCGCTATGTGCTTAAAAAGACTAAAGCTTTTCCTTCGTGTATTTATTTATAGATTATCAAAATAACTGGTTTGATTCCCTGTCAAAATAACAGATTTATAAAAAATGCAAATACGTAGTTATGTTTCCTCAAAAATCGAGCTCATGACCTCTTTGAACACTTTTTGCTATTTCTCGTAGTTTAGGATTTGGCCATAGGCACAGTCCCCTCTCAAAAATTCGCCTGTATATTGATATTAGCTTCTGCACTCCTACTCCATATAAACATGCCAAATCTCACATACCTCCGTGTGCGTAGTAGGTATGCTTAAAAGGGGTCTAAAGCTTTTCCATCACGTATTTATATGTAGATATTATTACTAAATAGTATAACGTCCTTGGATTACATATATAAGAAAGGCCAAAAGGGCTGGATTCCAGGGTCAAATACCTGAAAAAAAAACCATGGCGGAAATCTGAGGCGGAAATTAAATGAAATTGAATATGACCAACGACTACTGTTGTAAGATAGACTTGTTTTAGACGGGCAACTCCAACTTTAGCCTGCTGGGAAGCTTAATTGTTAATGACGCCATCTAGTTTCTAAATATCAGAAACTTTTATACTTGTCCCTGCTTGTCCCTTCCCATTGGTACCCCTGATTAGCTACAACCGTTTGACATTTGACATGCAGTCAAAATTCAATAGTGTTTTGTACAATTAAGTGTTGCTGTTCCGTCACAAAAATAATATGCCCTCATGTATGTACCTCGTATGTACATATATATAGAGATCTTGACGTCGTTACAGGATAACAGGAGCAATGAAACAATTTAATTTTTTAATGAAATATAAAAATAGAAATACCACGTTGTTACCACAAAAACATGAGCATAAAGAAATAGGTACACCACTAGATAAATATGCAACTTGATATTTTGACATAGCACTGTGATGTAAATTACACCACAATTTTTGTTGAGGTTATACCTACTCAGAAACACCTCATCGTGACAACAAAAATGTGAGTCAAGAAATATACGCCACTTGATGTTTAGACTTATCTATGGTTTAGACTTAACACTGGGAAGTAAAATTTAGTGTGACTCACATGTGAAATTTATTCTATAAAAACATAAAGAAATTCTAAAATTACATCTCACGGGTAATTTAACAAAATCCTTAAAACAAGGATAATAACATATTTTGTTTAATTATTAAGTCTGTCTTATGTTCGGGTTTTTGATCGTTTCGAAGTATGAAACGTTCCATCTTGATGATTCTGTTAAGTACACTATATAGACAGGCAATTTTAGGCAACCGGAGATAAAACACCATCTAGTTTATTTGCAGAAAATTTTAAGATTGTGGCAGCAACAATATGCTAAATAAAATAATAAAAAAATAAAGTCAACTAGCGTATTATTACGATTCAATGTCATCACTATGGTCATACATTTAATATTACATTTTAACTTTCTTACTTTTGAATTTTCTTAATTTTTGATTCCACTTAACACAGCAACACTAGCAAACTGCCATTCTGGTTTTAGCATGGAACTAATATATACTACGTACAACTGGAATGAGCTCTACGAAGAAATTTCGAGGTCCTAGAAATTTGACCTTGAAAACGAATTAAAAAGATACAAGTAACAAGGACGTTAGTGGGTGCCATATTGTCTCATTCTGATTAGGGTGACAAAGTTACGTAGGATAAATAAGACCATAACAGGAACTTTTTAATTTTTGACTAACATCGAACAGAACTCTCTAAGCCTATCTTAACCCGTGACACTGAAGTAAACTTTTTTTACATGAGTATAAAGATTTCTGTATGTCCGTGTTAATAACCTATTCGTAATTTAGTAAATTAGAACCTATAATTCGAACATTTGTCAAAATTGGTTTAGCAGATTTCAAATTAAAATGCTACAAACATACATCAGTATAATTATGGAGTAAAGAAACATACATGAATGATGGGAATCAATTTACATTCATTATTAACAAATAATTTTAATATTTATAAGGGATCATAAAACACGAACGCAAGCACTGAAAATGAGGTCTCGCGTGGCCACCGCGTAGTACAACTTGCGATAGCATCAAAAATACTGGTTGGATTTGTACGTAATACTGTTAAATCATCAAATTTACAAAAAATAAAATAAACGGCAGTAGCCCGACTCCTACCCACCTCGATAGAAATGTAGAAGCAATCAAACAGAAGTTCAAGAGAGCTAGTCACTAAAAGCTGGCAACCCGCAGAAAATATGATCAATCGACGGAGGCTTCTCACCTAAGAAATAAATTGTGAAGCAGTTAGTAACTCTAAAAATCAAAGCTTCAAATATCGATATCTCAATCACCTTAGTAAATTAGCTGCATGCTCCCTTTATGTATAATACCCTATTGAAAACAAATCTCCTATTGATTACAGAAATAAAGCTACCTAGAATGTGATTCTTAATTGGATGGCTGACCGCCTTTATTTACAAAATAGTTAAATCCCACAGAAGTAAAGATCCAAGCGCGACAAGTTGCGTAGGTACTTTTGCACGTCGAAGCCCTCAGAACTATCACCCAGAAAATATCCGTTGAAACGATCCCAATGAGCCTAAACACGTTATTAAAAAGGTCAAGGATTCTATAGATATATATGTTTGAAATATATTTCTCATATAAATTGTCGCACTTCACCGCCTTGAGCGCACGTCGGAAGTTGAAAACATAAGTTCGTACAGGCAACCAAGCTTCTTTCTTTCCCGAAAAAACCCAACAATCTCAAAAATTCCCAATCATTCGGCGGATAAAATGGATTTAAAAGACTCTAGGTACCGAAACATTATTTCTAGGGCCGAAATGTTTCAAAATTCAACGTTGGTGCGAGACCTAAGGATCTCAAATATTAATATGATGGCCTCCTTCCTTTCGATTGGCACCAGAGATACGGACAGATTCAATACCCCATCGAAATCACACACACAAGTCTCACAAATGCATATATGACGTCAAATTCATTACCCGTATGGTGTCAGATCTATAACTAGAATGACGTCAGATATTATAACTAACTTATTTTCGTACTTTAACGAAAAACGTTTCTCTTTGAAACAATACATAGGTTTCCATCTTTCATATTCATTGAAATATCTGGCAACCTATTATTTCGGCCACATCATAGGCAAAAGAGGGCAAAAGGCAACTACCAAAGTATTATTATTAACTAATCTAAACATTATGGACACCTTAGTATTATGACGTCAAAAACTTCAACTTTGACAAATGTCAAAATTCCCCAAATTCTCGTTTCAGTTGCCAGCATAAAACCATAAATTAAGACTTTCGTTTTAAATATTAATAAAATTTTAACAAATATGAAATATAACGTAATAAGTTTTAAAAATACTATTATCATCCGCATACCAAGATATATTAAAAACCAGAAGTCACAAAAAATAGAGTGTAAAATAGTGTATTACTATCTATTTCTATAAATATATATTAATAATTTAGGTCTAAAAAAAATAAGTTTCCTAGAAAAAAATCTACAGATTTCGCTCTTCTCGCAATTATCGGAGGAAATTAAACAAAACTGTACGACAAAAAATTTTCATAGAAAGTTATGGACCAATTTTCGACGTGCTACCATACTTAGCCACGCAAGCTCTTGCATTTTTTGACGCTAGTGTTTTCGTCTACCTTTATAACTTCTTGAAATAAGGCCGAATCTTACTTTCTAGGGTAGCTAATCTGATAATCATTAAATGAAAAGGGCACATGCTCAAGTCAGGGTTTTTGACCGTTTTTAAAATTTTATTTTTCAAACTTGTAGACAATCTACCAGTCTCGGAAGGTTTTTTATTTTTTCGATATTAATTCTTCCGTTTTTGAAACAATCAACTTTTTGTCCGAAAAATAGGGAAATTTCGACTTTTTCACCGTTTTCGATTTTCCGATAAAGTTACGAACCGATTTTAGAAAATTTAGTATCTTACAATGCTCCGAAAGCTCTTGATTTTTTTGCCATCACTGTCTTTTGTCTATCATCATAAATATTGGAAATATAGGCAAATTTATTACACTCCTACACGAAAACGATCTAATAAACATATTCATTGTTACAAAAAGTTTTTATAAAAATAATGATTAAGTATGAGTCATCGTTTATTCTGACAAGCGGAAATATGTACTATGTATTTATGTAATATATAATATGTATGTAATATGTATTTATGTATTTGATATTGTGAACAAGATGAAAATGAATCAAAGTTACCAGCCGATTTTGTTATCTTTTATTGTAATAATTACTGTACTTACTCGAGATTGAACAAAATCTGTACCTACGTTATGGAGAAAAATTGACCTCATTTTCGGTTTCAACACACTAAAAAACATTAACAGTAGATGATATTATCAAATCAAAATTCGAAAAAAAAAAATTTTTGTAGACCTGTGTTATATTAATATTTTGCTAATAGCTTGTCATCCTGCGTTGATGCTTTTTAGGTACGTTTCTTTTTCATTTATTATTAATTCTAGCTTAGTCAAGGGCTACTATAACTTTGCGTTAACGGATACCCAAATAAAGCTAAATTACGGTACCTAAATAATGTATAAAAAGAAAAGAAAATAGATAGAAATAAAACTGCAAAAGAAAACAGAAATAAAGTTGTTTAGTAAAAACTCCGCAAAAACAAAGAATCGACTTTTTTGATTTGCTACAGCTTTAAATTAAAAGAACTGATTTCGATAATTCTTTCACAGTATCTACTCTAAGTTATAACATAGTGACTAAACACAAAAATTATCAAAATCGATTCAGAACTTTCAGAAATATTAACGGCCAAACGTGTATAAAGTCCAATTGAATTAAGTCCAAATATTTTAAAAAGTGATATTAGGACGCGATGTGAGCAATCATGGCATTGCTTCGCAATGCTATTATGTAACCTTTATAGGCAGTGGCCTAATTAGTGAATTACCTACCCTAAAAAAAGTGTTCATCAATAGTCGAGCAATGGATGGACCCCCATAATAAAAACGAGAAATGTGAAGAGGAAAAAATATGCGTCTCTGACTTCACCCCCGCTCGGCGACTGTGTACAACCAGCGACGTGAAATAGCAGCTCGGATATGGAACGGCCATAGTGGCGTATTAGACCAGCTGATTTCGATAATTCTTCCACTGTATCTACCCTATGTTGAAAAATAGTGACCAAATACAAAAATCATCAAAATGGATTCAGAACTTTCAGAAGAAGTGATATTAGAACGCGACGTGAGATCATGCATTGCGAAGCAATGCCATTACCTAACTTTTGTAGGCTTCTAATTACCTACCATAAGAAAAATGTTCAACAGTCGAGCAATGGATGACCCCCATAATAAAAAACAAGAAATATGAAGAGGAAAACATAATACATCAGCGGAAATTATAGATCCTGTGTCGTAATTATCATGACGCATAGTTTTTTATTCCTCGGTTCCCTCATAATAAAATCTAAATTCACCATAGTACTTTTCCCAGTGTAGTGGTATATTTTATGCTAGCCACACAGAAGTGGTGTAGAAAGAGATAGTTAGGCACCCGGTTACTTGCCTTTCGCACTTTTTTTTTTTAATCACCAGTTTACTTATGACCACGCTAATGTTAGAGAGAGCTCCTTCCAGTTGTACGTAGTACATAATAGTTCCATGGGTTTTAGTTGCCGACCTGAGGGATAGATGCTATATTATTACCCTTCTCCCCCTTCTCTATGGATAGATGGCACGTTTTATTATGAAAAACCACTAATTCAGCTTTGTCCGTAGTTGCCATGCCGTGATATGACTGATTAAAATCATTAAAATATAGGATTATAAAATAGGATCGTAAATCTGTAATGTTTACGGTTCAGGTGAGTATTGTTGAAAAATAAATTGTATACCTAAGTAATTGCAAAATAGTCATACTGACAGAAAGAAATGTAATTTTATGAGTTATGATCAAATTAGGTATCTAGGTACATGATTTAAATTCGTTGTCTATTTGTAATTTGATAAATCAATTATGATTTGTTTCGTCTATAGTCAAAAGTTATTTCTTTTGAATTATAGTTTTAAGGATGAATGTGATTGATTAATGATAGTTCTTTACGACTCCTAGCCGTAAACAAAATCTGTGAAGAGCGAGTAGATTCGTGCGCCGGGGGTTTCGTACCTACCACCACAAAATTTATTTGTGTTACCTATCTATTTACCAGAAAATCACAGATTTTTCGCTTTCCGTTATATCGTAGCCAATTGGAAATGGTTTTGATGAATTAAAAAAAAAATGTAAGCAATTCATCTCACTATTTATATTTCCGTTTGGTACTTTTTTTGTGTAACTTGTACTACCTTATGACTAACAACACCGCATGATATTAACTGATTTTGGAGTTCCGCATCTCCGTCGATATTAATTTCAATAAAAAGTTGGGTAGGTACGGTTGGGTTAGGTGAGTTTAATACTACTAACTCAGTACCTACCTACCGATTTACTAAGTATACGACTGTACCTACTAGATTATTAGTACCTACTATATAAAGGTTAGAGAATATTGTTTTTTTTTCGTATTTACAAAACACCGAATTTAATTTCGAATTAATATTAGTAATACTACCTACTTCTTTTAAATTCAGTGATACAAAATTACAAACGTTTTCATTGTTATTTTTAGCATTACTTAATAACATAATATAAATAAATAATATAAAGTAGGTACCTATAGTACTTTCCGTTCGGGTGATTATTTTATAATATATACTAATAGTCTTGCTTTACCGTTAATATTATTTATTAATGATTATTATTTTTCTTCGGAAATAGATAGATCCAGTTTTAAAATGTCTGACCAACCATATATAATATTCAATCCGGTCACGTTGCCCGATGAAGAACAGTCGCAGGTACTATATTTTATTAATGAACTAGCTTTCCGCCCGCGCCTTCGCCCGCGTTGCTACAAAGTTGTACCGGGATAGCTTGAAAAACATGGCATTCCAGGACACAGTAAGAATTTCTAGAACATTCTGAAACTTAAAACCACCTAAAAAATCTCTATACTTATCTACTATACCAAATTTCATCACAATCCCGTATAGTCATTTTAGTATGAAGAATAGCTATCCCAAAGAAACCATATCTTTGTAAAGATAAATTTATCCTGTGTGTGATCAACGTGTAAGTACTAAATTTCATCGACATCCGTACATTCGTTTTAACGTGAAGAATAAATAATTATCCCACACACCGTGCCTTTTCCGGGTTAAAAAGTAGCCTATGTTACTCTTTAGGGCATAAACATACATATGCAAAAAATCACGAGGACTCAACGCTCCGTTACCTACTGCGTGATGTGATGGACAGCTAAACATCCAAACATGCAAACTTTCATCATTGGTAGAAGCAGAGTTCACTGTCCGTTTATGGTTTATAAGAGACAGACAAAAAGTAGCATGTGTTCCTACTGAAAGCCTCCTTTTCCTTAAAATCGGTTCAGCCGTTTTAAAACTTAGCCGGCACAAACAGACATACAGTAAAATTTTCCTATACATAAAAAATTGCCTAATTCACTCCGTACAACTTCGTTTTCATGTCTGCGAAGTTTAATTGAAATTGGTTTAGCCGTTTCAGAGATTAGTTCGGACTGACAGACAAACAGAGAGACAAAAATCAGCCTAATGTCACTGCTGACAACTTCTTTTAATGTCTGCAAAGTTTCATTGAAATCGGTTCAGCCGTTTCGGAGATTAGCCCACACAGACAAACAGATAGACAAACAGAAAAACATTAAGTACCCTTGACAATCGCATTAAATAATTTATATTGTCCTCGTGCTTTTTAAAGCCCACGCTGACGCTCGAGCTCCAAAGAATCACTACGTGCAATAATAAATTACTTTCTGCTCAGTGCAACAATCTACTATTTTGACGTTTGACAAAAGTCAACTCTGCCTGTTCAATATACATGAAAAATGTCATTCACTTATGTAATGTGGAAACTACAAGGCTGTGACAGACGGGCAGGCCGGACGGATGAATAGATGGACGGACAGACAAGCGGACAAACTGGCAAACGAACGAACAACATGACCAAATCATAAGGGTCCCACCTTTATAATTCGTTTGACCATCCGTTCATATGTCACAGACTCATATCTTCGCCATCTTTCTATTGCTTCTGATGAAATTACTGGGCCAGATGTTTATAAATGAACCACATAGGTAGGTACCTACAATTATTTATATTCTGTAGAAGAATTATGAAAACTCATTCAGGGATAGCACTCCATATCACACGAAAACATATCCGTACAGAAGCCAGCTACTTAGAAGCGGCCAGCTATAGGTACACCCACACAGCGTGGTGATGGGCGCGTGACCTCTCACCGACGGGTTCACTTATGTTCCGGCCGGGGTAAAAACTGGTTTGAACCGCTCAGTTGGCGTACAAACGACAGGGGGCTGCGGTTGCGGCGTAAGCGTTCAACGCAATTCATAAAGACTTTTCAAGTGATTTTGTTGACGAATTATGGATTTTACCACTTCAGTGTTTGAAATAAAATAATATAATATCCATTAACGTAGTAAAACATTAAAAAACCAACAAAATTTTTTTTAACGTATTTGAGTATAATTTCACTGTCTATTGTTTGTGCATTTAGGTAATAAAGTGGCACCCTGTATAAATGCAAGGGCAGTTAAAAAAAATTTAAGACAACTCTCTCTCTCTTTTATCTATCCTTTAAATCGGTCAGTTTGGTTTTCAAATACACATGAGAATGTATGAAAAATTATTGAGGTAAGAATGTTAGCGTGTGTTATATTATGTTCAGGTGCAATGTGTCCTGTGTGTTTGTGAGCTTGACTGAGACTGACGTGAGACAGGGGCTTAATCGTTTTATGAAGCTTCTCTCTATCGGTCAGTCTTTCGTTTTATGTAAAATTAAATATCTGTGGAACAAATCGATAATTTGTACTAAATTTGCAGGTGGAATGTCAACTGAATGCAGTTTCTGAGTGTAATGTGATCTGCAATATTTGCAAGAAATCTTTTTGTAGTGAAAGTGCTTTACAAAACCATGAACGGTTTGAGCATATTTCAGAAAGTTCTGACTGTGATTCTGATACGGTTTCAATTCAGACAGAGGTAAGCTTTTTTATTGTTAATTTCACGAAAAATTGACCCGGGGAAAAAATATATATTTAGGTTTATTACGAAGTCATTGTGTTCATATAGATAGCTATTTCCGATTCAATCGGAAATAAGGTACTTAGCGGTAAGGTATTTCTATGAGTTATCTTAGAGTCTGTTTGGAAGTGGGAATGTGAGGCCATGATAAACGGATTGGGTAGTTGGAATAGTAACGTTTCTTCGCCCGTCACCTTTACTTCCTACCTTTAAATAGACCCATCCGCTGCACCCGTATCTCGAAAACGGCTCTAACGATTTGAATAAAATTTTGTATTTCGATAAGGTTTTGCTTTTTTAATATTTCTATATAGTTGTATTTCTTGAAAAATGCAACTTTTAATATAATAGAAACTGATTTCCTTAGTATTTGATATACTTATGGCGTCATTTTATACTTTTTTGTGGTACTTGTACTGTTCCCGATAGATATCAACTGTTAGGTACAACAAAACTTTCTGAGATGGCGCTATACGATATTAAGAAAGTATTAGGTTAAGGCCCGTTTTTCGGAAAATTCACAGCCAATTCACACAATACCAATAATATAGATTAACCGTTTTATATGTATACCTACAGAAGGAGAATCCTGCTATACGATTTATCCCCCTAGAGCAAAGCAAAGTAGACGAAAAAGAAACAGAGCAAGCAAACCTATCGGATGATGGTTACGTGAGCTGGGTAATTGTTAGAATAGAGACTGATGTCAATGATACTGAAAAAAAGAAGAAGAACGATTCTGGACGTTTCCGTCCACAAGTGAAAACATCGAATGAACTGAAAACTATACGGTACGTTGTTACACAATTTTTGTGCTTGCGTATTAGGCACATAAAGGATAACAATTGACGGGTTTGTGGGTAATGGTACGTTTTGCTAAACTTCCTGTGAAAATATACATCTGTTTGACTAATTGACTTATTCAAGAAGGTAAAACTATCGTGTTCTCAGGTGAGCCTCGCCCTCAGTAGAACGTTGTAATAAAACGAAAGTTAAATTGCATATAAAATTATATTAACTAAAATTAAAACACAAACACTATTTACATTAATGTAAAAACTAAATCTTATTTTGGTCTTGCATACCTACCCGAGAGCGATGATTATTTTGTTAGAGATTTGAATATTACGGGATTTTTACAGTTTTTACCTAGGAGTGGTTGAGGTGGAGTTTCGCTGATAGGCTTGACATAGGTAATAAACGCATTATCGTTTGGGTCAATCGGAAAAGGATTTGTGTGTAACAAAGTCCATTCGATTTAATGAGAAGACGAATAATCTGAAGAGGTCAGCAAAAAATAATTTTTCTATAAATTGTCGACGTTGTGAAATAATGCATACCTACCTACGTGACCGTAAATGTCCATCGCTGAATTGCGGTTGTCGAATTGAACTTGTAAGAGATTAATTACCCTTATAGGTATTGCCCATGCCAAACAAAATATGCAGAACTTCTGAACGGAGATTTCTATACATGATTTTTATAATATATACACAGCCGTGTAGAGATTAGACTGACGACGCTACTTTCGCATACGTTCGCTCGCTAAGGTTTCTAAGCCAATCATATACCGGGCAAATTAACTCTGCTGTGCAAGCGCATTATTGCCCATGCAGTATGATTGCTATCACGCGTTGTGTCCGTGACAAAAAGCGAGGTGATTGATAACGCCATATTAGCCATGTATGTTCACCCCTGCGAGAATTGGTTGAACTAAACTGCAGAATGCCATCGGTATGACTTCTAGGCACAGAACTCTGCGTATAAAATCTTTTGGTCCAGTAGTTTTATTTTTGGGCCTCGCATCGTGACGAAACAGACTAAGATTCTTAGAGTCATTCTGTGAGCTGTTTATAAAAGAAAATCGAAGCAAATCACAAATCAAGAGCTTGAGGATTACTTATTTTAATTTCGTTTTTAAGATTCTGTACATCTGAAATGAGAAAAAAAGAATTCTCATAAAAATATGATCATCCTAGTGTCTCATATTACTAAAATTTAGAAATACGTTAAAGAAATTCGATAAATATACCTAAAGAGTTTGGTGTGACCCAATCAAGAACGTATAGCGTAAACAAACAAATTTCTATTTGGGAGGTCGGTTTCAGGGCTAAAGTATGACAAAACACTTAAACTTGACTTTTCAAGAAAACTGCCTGACGCACGGCGCAGCGCCGGCCTTATGAAGGCGTTGAAAACTCCACCCCACAGCATCTCGTAATTCTGTCATCGAACATTCGGTATTCAAAATTATAATAACAATTTATCGAGAATATTTCACAGCGCGGGCGTCTACCTTTGAGCGGGTCGCGATGCCGTATAAAAATATAGTAATCAAGCGCACGTATACGTATAGTAGGGGCTACTATAATTTTGCTATAACGGGTACCCAAATAAAGCTTTGTTATAGTACCTAAATAATGTTAAGTGTACCGTAATGGAAGACTAAAAAAAAAAAAAACCGACTTCAAAAACATAAACTAAAAAGTTAAAAATAAAATTTTCACTTTAAAGAAAGGAGCATTAACAGGCGGCATATAGTTAATGAAGTCAGTGCCTACTCACTCAGACACTTTAAATTGTGTTTGTTCTATATTCGTTATAGTTATAAATATATCATTGTTGTAATTGTTATTACCTGGTAAGTACCCATTTAAAGTGTCTGAGTTGGCACCGACTTCATTAACTATATGCCGCCTGTTAATGCTCCTTTCTTTAAAGTGAAATGTTTATTTTTAACTTTTTAGTTTATGTTTTTGAAGTCGGTTTTTTTTTTTTTTTTGAAAATTATTTTATTTTTCAATTTTTAGTTGAACGCATCTGTAACTTATTTGTATTTAGTATAAATGGGGCTACTAAACGCGCTACTCTAATGAGACAGAACCGCGATTACGCAACGTAAATTCAGTGTCAAATTGACGCATCAGCATGCCTGGTAGGCAGTGGTATTCCTATGTAAAACTTCAATCTTAATTATTATTTTTGTGCGAACTGAACATTTTGGCATATTCAACCGTATGAAGGAAGCCCAACAAAAAGTAACTGCTGTAAATCGTTGAGGAATTCCCTCGACTGTTTATGGTCTTCATCATCAGACCTGTAATGGCACTTATAATCCATATGAGTGCAAGGTTCTCATCAATAGAAATGAATAAAGTTAAAACCCAGGTAATTGCTGTAAATCGTTAAGGAATTCCCTCGACTGTTTATGGTCTTCATCATCAGACCTGTAATGGCACTTATAACCCATATGAGTGCAAAGTTCTCATCAATAGAAATGAATTAAGTCCAAACACCAGGTAATTGCTGTAAATCGTTAAGGAGTTCCCTCGCTTGTGTATGGTCTCCATCATCAGATTTTTAATGGTACTTATAACCCATACGGGTGCAAAGTTCTCATCAATAGAAATTAATTAAGTCCAAACACCAGGTAATTGCTGTAAATCGTTAAGGAGTTCCTTCGACTGTGTATGGTAACCATCATCAGACCTGTAATGGTACTTATAACCCATATGGGTTCAAAGTTCTCATTAATAGAAATGAATTAAGTCCAAACGCCAGGTAATTGCTGTAAATCGTTGAGGAGTTCCCTCGATTGTGTATGGTCTCCATCATCAGACCTGTAATGGCACTTATAATCCATATGGGTGCAAAGATCTCATCAATAGAAATGAATCAAGTCCAAACACCAGGTGATTGCTGTAAATCGTTGAGGAGTTCCCTCGATTGTGTATGGTCGCCATCATCAGACCTGTAATGGCATTTATAATCCATATGGGTGCAAAGATCTCATCAATAGAAATGAATTAAGTCCAAACACCAGGTAATTGCTGTAAATCGTTGAGGAATTCCCTCGATTGTGTATGGTCTCCATCATCAGACCTGTAATGGCACTTATAATCCATATGGGTGCAAATATCTCATCAATAGAAATGAATCAAGTCCAAACACCAGGTAATTGCTGTAAGTCGTTGAGGAGTTCCCTCGACTGTCTTTCAGCTCCATCATCAGATCGACTCCCGACCTTCATTAAATAGTACTAGTAGTAGTATTTTATCAAAATACTTAAAATACGATTTTCGAAGGTTGCCCTCGATTTCTTTGGGATGCCATCATCAGATCCTGGTTTCCTTATCATGGTACTATTTCGGAGATATCCTCCTTTCACAAAAAAAATATCATCCAATTCGGTTCATAAACAACGAAGTTATCCCTGAACACACATAAAAAAAATAAAAAAAAAAAGAAAAAAAAAACATATATACAGTCGAATTGAGTAACCTCCTTCTTTTTTGAAGTCGCTTAAATAAAATTGTTTAAAAACTCTTCAAAAACAACAACAAACAAACGACTTCTTTGAATCCGATATTTTATTTTTATTGAAGTGTTTTTTTTAATATTTTTTACGGATAACTAAACAACATTGCTATTCTTTTAAATCTAGTGAACAGGTGGTTTAAGTCGCCCTCTAACCCTCTCCTCTTTTATCCGCCATAGCGCTGTCTCTGACTTCGCCTCCGCTCGGCCAATGTGTACAGCTGGCGGCGTGAAATAGCAGCTCGGATATGGAACGGATAAAGTGGCGTGTTAGACCAGGCGATTTCGATAATTCTGTCACTACCCTATGTTGAACAATAGTGACCAAACACAAAAATCATCAAAATCGGTTCAGAACTTTCAAGAGATATTAACGGCCAAACATACATGTATAGGGTCCCATTGAATTAAGTCCAAATATTTTCAGAAGTGATATTAGAACGTGACGTAAGTGATCATTGCATTGCGAAGCAAATGCCATTATCTAACTTTTGTAGGTCCCTAATTACCTACCCTAAGAAAAATGTTAATCAACAGTCGAGCAATGGATAACCCCCATAATAAAAAACGAGAAATATGAAGAGGAATAAATAATGTGTCAGCGGGAATTATGGTTCCTGTAACGTAATTATGATGATGCATCGTTTTTTTCCCTCGGTTTCCTCGTAAAAAAATCTAAATTCACTATAGTACTTTTCTCAGCGCAGTGGTACAATATTTTATGCTAGCCACACAGAAGAGGTGTAGAAAGAGTTAGCATATGACCTCGTTTCCACCAGGTATAATAATAGGTACACTGTATGATACAGTGATACAGTATAGATATGACAGGTTATTACAGTGTATTATACTTGGTGGAAACGAGGTGTTAGATACATAGTAGACATGTTTAGTCTGAATTCACTGATGTGAATTATTTCTTTTATTCAAAGTCACTACAATGAACTTATTCACCTTAACAATTCATTCCCTTATTTATTCACTTGCTCATTAGTTCAGAAAATATATTTACCTATTCACTATTGACCTTAATATTTCTTTGGTCTTTTATCGCTTAGCTCTGAAAGACACGTTTACTTATTATTTAAAGGCAATGTAATTCTAAAATGAATAACCAAACAAAAAAATATAAGTAGGTACATAAGCTATTAGACAATTGATATCGATGATTTTACCTAAAGATTTTTTCTAAGTTAGTACCTACATCATAAATAATATTTTATAGAGTAGGTACATACCTATTTAAGTAAGACTAAATATTAGACCATTATATCACATCATTAATATAGGCAGTAGATAACTATATTTCCAGTTTGTAATTAAAAAAGATTGATTTTTTTCGTACTACTCACCATTAAGTAGCTTTGAAACTTAAAACTGAACACTAATTGATAACGACCGCTTAGTCTAGTGGGTAGCGATCCTGCCTACGAAGCTGGAGGTCCCGGGTTCGAATCCCAGGTCGGGTCAGTATTTATATGATGAATACCTATTGATACTGGTACCGGGTCTTGGTTAATATATGTATGTGGTGTCTTCGCTTGGTACCCAAAACAAGCTAATGCTTAGTTTGGGGCCTAGACGTTGTTGTGTTGTATACGTTATTATTATTATTTATTTATTAAACTAATAGACTTGACATTGGAGATATGATGTGGTTGTTCTTTAATAAATAAAAAACATTTAAATATTAGTACTAAGAACTATTTATTAATTACGAAAAACGATTAAATATTTTAATTTCATTTTATAAGCGAGCAAGCCTTAGTTAGTTACCTGAAATCGTATGCATGTATTTAAATTATCGACTTAGCCGATCGGGCGAAACGCATTTATGTCTATTGTAATTGAAGTGATATTAAGATAGATAATTGGCGACACCCAATCGTTGCCAGTTGTCCATCCTAATATCACTTCTATAGCAATAGTAATAAATGTTTATTTTGTTCATTCGTAAATCGTCCTCCGACTGAATAATAATGAACGACCGGCCGGCGGCATACACGACTGTATTAGGCGACGATCGAGACGAGACAGTCGACGCGACATTGAACTAATAGTTCGTGACCTATTAATTTTTGGAGTGAATAATTATCGGATTTCTTTAGTTACGTGAATTAATTCCGTTCGCTCAGAATAAAACGGCATGCTTAGAGGCACATTAGGCACCCGGTTACTTCCTCTTCGCACTTTTTTTAATCACCAGCAAGGCAGCAATCACCAGTTTTAGTATGACTGCGTATGAACATGCTCACATGCTGATATTATAGAGATGACATTCCAGTTGTACGTACATGGTTTTAATTTATTAGAGTCATCGTATCAGTTCACAGTATCGAAGTGACATTTCGCATTTTTGGGGGGTTGTATTGTAACCGGTGTGCGAGGATTTATCGAGGGTGAAGAGCGCCGCGCGGGACCTTGCGCACTGAAACAACAGACTGAAACTCCCCATCATACAATACACCGGCTAGCTACAGTACAGTATGAGTGGTTAGACGGTAAACGCAGAATAGGGCTTCTAGTCAATTCGTACTTTTATGATCGTGTATATCAAATAAGTGCTCAATAACGCAACGCGATGACGTGGTATCGAAACTCCAGAGTTGCTTATACGTTCAACAAATAAAGCTATGATTAGTTTATTTTATCCCAAGGCTATGCAAGGCTGCAGCGCCTGTAGCCTGGAAAATGTGTATTTTAGTAATAAATACATTTTCCTTAAATTGTAAAAAGAAACAGCTTAGAAACACTCTACAGCTCATCTAAACATACTTGATGACTACTTGCTAAAAGATCACAAAGCCAAAATAACTGGACTCCTACTTACAATAAAAAAATAATTATAGTCACCGCAGGCACATCTGTCATTTAAAATGTTTTTTTTTCTTGCACAAAATTCGCACTTGGATGTTCTACTCTTGCATTTCTAATGTGATTTCGAATTATTATTACCGTCAGTTTGCGACTAAAAACCAGAATGTCATTTTTTCGGTTCCTTTAGGTATAGCAACGACTGTTGTCATAAAATATAATTTTACTTCGCTCTGAAGTCGAAGCGAGTACTTGCCTTTAGCGTCCCAATAGGAAAAATGGGTAGGTATCAGATTAGAGGGTCGAGAGCGTGGGTCCCTGCGCAAAATGCAGCCGCGTCAACTTCAGAGCGAACTAGAAGTTAGGCGTGAACTGTATATACGAGTCATAGCCTGAATGTAGACAGTACAGTCCAATAGCTATTTACTTTTTATTTGTTTATATATGTTGATTGATGTGTTAATACAGAAGATAATTTTCCACAGAGGGCCGTTCACGTGCAGTTACGCATCCGCATTGGATTCCAGCAAGCAGTGTAGTCGTGTATTTTACGACTGTTGTATGTTCTCTTTGCATTTTCGAGAGGAGCATACTAAAAGGCGGAAAGCAGCACTGCGCTGCCAAGTGTGTGAAAAACGGCTGGACCGTGATTTCAGCTCTACAAATCCTGTGGGAACGCAGCTTTTACCCACAGAAGGTCTTTGCACGTTTTCGTGTAGATCCTGTGGCCTCGTGTTTCAGGACAGTGGGCAGTACGATGAACACAACCGTGTTGCGCACGCTAAACTTAAGCCATACCAATGTTCCATCTGCGCTAAACGATTCACGCAACAAGGTGGCCTCCAACAGCATGTCAGAGCTCATTCTGGAATAAGACCTTTTGTCTGTACTTTCTGTCCTAAAGCGTTTACACAAAAAGCGGGTCTCGATCAACATCTCCGCACGCACACAAAAGTGAAACCATTTAAATGTGTAATATGCAGTAAATGTTTCTCTCAATCGGTACATTTAAGGCAACATATGCGAACTCACACAAATATTCAGCCATTCGAGTGTTCTGTGTGCGGACGGAAGTTCAAACAAAGCAGCCATTTGACTTTTCACATGCGATCCCATTGTCGATCCCCGGATCCGGGAGTTTGTTCGCCAACACATCCGAGAAAACAAACCAGTGGCACGATTGCTGACCTGTTTGGCCTATGTCTTCAGCAAGTGCAGCACGGGGGCGCCGTTTACTACGCAGCAAAATTGTCGCCATCATTTGATGACGATAACAAAGAAAGTGTGCTTCCGGAACTGACTGTTCCTAAAGAGATACCCCTGCAAACAACTGAGGCGTGATTGACTAACGCTTTTTGAGTTTTGTATAATAATATAACAATGAAGTAGTTAAATTTGTTTGTTTGTTGAATTGAATCAAGTATACATATTTTGATTTCAAATAAAAGAAAACTTTATTTTACTTAATTATGATTTAAGTTCAAACTTAATAAAATATTTTGAATTACATAATATTTTTTTATATTGCTATAAAAATCCATTCCAACCGCTGCATGCCGAGCTCTTTGCTTAGGTGCAGCCGTCGCTAGATATGGGCTACTTCATTAAGAATGTAATACATGTTGACTGACATGTTGACTGATTAGCCAAGTGGTCAGATACCCTAACTGTGGCACTAAAGGTTGCGGGTTCGATTCCCACCTGGGAAAAATATTTGTGCTCATGAACATGTATATTTGTTCCGTGTCTAGGTATAAAATATCTCTATAGATATATTATAAAGAATATTTAAGTATGTATATCAGTTGTTTATTAGTTCCCATCATACTTGCTTATTTAATTACATAATAATACCAGCGCCATCTAGTCACAGATGGCGCTGGTTTGGTTATGTTAAAGAGGTAAGTTTTAACAAAACATATCACAACTCTTTGTTTATATTTTTCAACTATCTAATGGAATCGTCAGAATTGAAGGAAAATTGCATTTTTCAATAAGGTCCAAATTTGCTCGTCTTGTTAGAAATGATGTATAAAGTGTCAACTGACCATTGCCACACGACTTTAAAAACATGTTGCATTTCAACGTCCTCTGTGATCAAGAAAGAATCTGAATCCACCTTCGACTGGAATGAACAGTAAGTGAAGTTAGTTTAGATGGCGGAAAGTTAAACTATGAGTACACACACACACGTCAAGCTACGTAAAAGTTAAAATATTTTTTGATAAATTGGAATATCAAAAATTATCAAAAGAATTTATTCGTTGTTAAAAACAAATAAAAATAATATTTAAAAAAAATTATGGGCGCAATTACCTCCCTACTCTTGACTCACGACGAAAACATTTTGACCAATTTCAAGCAAACAAGCTAAAGATAAATATTTTGTTTAAGAATTTTTTAGAAGACAAAATTTCACAAAAATGAAATCTAAAAAAATCAAACACAAAAAGGAAATGATGGTTTTCTAATTCTATCATATATGATTATTATTTTAAGGAATCAAAAGATATATAAACTTTTCTAAGTGCAACTTTTTTTTGATGTGTGTGTGTATATTTGTGATTTGTAACCAATGTCTGTCACAAGTCAAAAAAATGTAAGTAAAGCACATTCTTCTTTCTCAAAATCTCAAGTTTCCATTCTGTAGTTAAGAGCATAGCGTGTTCGGCCGCACTTTAGCTTCTTTCTTTCCTTTATACATGTATATCGATTTTTTATACATCTATATTTTGGAAGCATAAAACACAGTCCATTTAAAAAAAAATGCTTCCTTAGCAAGTTAACTACATATCTTTATCTACCTTCATTACATTAGTTAAAAAAACAATGTAGGGCATAATGTTAATACAAGAAACCAAGATAGACTTACTGACCATGTTAGCCGACTTAAAAAAAAAATCGAAATTTTTTAAAGGGCAATGTATTAGCTTTTACATTAAGATCCATTTGAGATTCAAGATTTAGCTCTTAACAAGTTTTAAAAATATAATAAAACAAAATAATTATGCAAAAGCTTATCATAAAATATCAGACTACATAGATGATAAAAATCCATTGCTGTAGACTGCTCGCCTGATAGATACTTATTTGTAATACAATAGTTTGTATATATATTTTTTAAAAAGCCTTTTTCAGGTTCTAGCGTGTTCTCTTGAGCGGAACCAGCACTTCTTTGAATGCGCCTTTGTGGGGACATTTTCCTACAAAGTAATAAATTCATTTTTGTGACGTATTTCAAGAACATGTTAAATTATTTCATAGTTATGTAACATGCTCTTGAAATACTTAATCGAAGATACTTTATTCGATTTGAAGTATTAGTGAAACTCTTACAAAGAATTATTTGTTTATATATTTACAAACTTGTTGCAGTGAACTCTTCGATATTTGTTTCTCACAAGTATGTTTTACAGTTGAGACGTGGTACTTCAAATGTATGAAGATATGAAAAAGCAAGTTGTCTCCTTCACACGCTTTACCGAACCAAGGTAACAGTATCATAAATCTGTGTCGCCACTGCTGTCGTATTAACTGGTTCTTCGCTAGGTGCCGTGTGGGCGCAATGTACGGTGTTGCCTTATTGCCGCCAGCCTCTTGTATCGCTCGCTGCCCGTGTCCTCACCTATCATACAACAAATGTCTATTGAAACCGTTTAACACTACAGTGGAGTAGTAAAGAGGGTCATTGTATCGTTAAGACTCCAAAGTTTCAATCGGGTGGAAAACTGACTTTTGTTTATCTTGATCTAAAAAAAAAACACAATGGACATTACCTCAAAGTGTTAATAATAAAAAAAGCTACTATGGTACATTAACAAGTAACCAGCATTCCATTCAAGAAGAAAATCAGGTGACTGCATCATATTCACCTGGCAGTGTGTAATTATTTTCTTTTGTGTAATCGACGATCCATTGTTGTTGTGGGTCGGATGCGCTGCGACAGGGGCGTGCGCGTACTTCGCTACCTGCCTTCGTAGCCGCCCCCCGTGCGTCCAAACACAGCCGCGATTCTAAATGTTGCAGACGTCCGCCGCGTAGTTGCAGCCATCTCTGAAATATTCATTATATTTCGTATATTACAAAGGACAATTTTCATTTAATTTGATACATATTGAAGATAGACTCTATAAAAGTATAGCTTATATGTGATTAGAAATTATTTATAATCTGGACATTACAAATCCATTACCTATTTTATTAGTTTATCAATTTTGCCAATTTGGCGTAAATGGGTCGATATTGTTGTATGTTAACTTCAAATTATGTTGCTATGTGGATAAAACTTCCACCACAGTTTGTCTTGAATCTATATGTAAGGAAAAAATTCGCGAAAGGGACTGAACAAAAAACACACGGTGTGTTCATTAGTCACGTTTCCTCCAAGCACATATTGATGTTATGAGCTGTACTTGTTGTAGTGCCATGAAGGAACTAGAAATAAAAAATGACTTGAATTTACGACGTGTCAATGTTATGATGCATTTAACGCGATTGTAAAAACAATGGGAAACCTCTAAGCTGTTTTATTGAATTTGAATTGGGTTGAAAACTAGAAGCTTGACACGGATGTCGCTAATGTTGAGTTAAATACGCCAATTTTACTTGTCAGTGTTTAATAAAAATATAAGATACTTCAGACGCGTACCTATTGTCATAATAATCGGTTTAAACCGATTTCCACATAACTTCGACATATCTTTAACTTAAAATTTTTGCCTCCAAGAAGTAGCGATCAGTGCTTATACAATACTAGCGACCGCCCGCAGCTTCGCTTGCGTAGACTACGAATTCCTGTTATAGGTACTATTAACGTTCGAGATGGTTTATACGTACTTTTTGCTGGAACCAATTTTGGTTACACCCATTCAAACTTTCAATCTTCATTCCCCTTCCACCCTTTGAAAAAACCGATATAATTTTTCATCTCCCGTTTCCCACCCTTAAAATGTGGAAATCTAAAAACACTGAAACACGTCATTATTTGAGTTCCTCCATTCCCATCCTTAAGTTTGAAATTTCTAAAAAAGCCTTTAACTTAATGCTCACGTTATAAAATAAACCTATGTTCCAAATTTAAGCTTCCTAGACTTAGTAGTTTTGGCTGTAGTAGTTGATAGATCAGTGCAGTGTGGACAAACGACAGACAGATAGACAGACAAACAAACACAAAAAGTTGCTTATGACACTCTTGACAATCTTCTTTCACGTCTGCAAAGTTTCATTAAAATCTGTTCAGCCGTAGTGGAAATTAGCTCGAATAGATAAAATTGAATTGAATAGACACATAGACGTACAGACAAACAGACGGACAAAAAGTAGCTAATGTCAAATCTCTTGACAACCTTCTTTCCCGCCTGCAAAGTTTCCTTAAAATCTGTTTAGCCGTTTTGGAGATTAGCTCAAATAGACAGATACACGTACAGACAGACAGACGGACAAAAAGTAACACTTGTTAATTTTGACGACCTTACACTTATAGACAGACAGACGGACAAAAAGTAACATTTGTTAGTTTTGACGACCTTCTTTTCATACTTGTGATGTTTCATTAAAATTGGTTTAGACAGATGGACGTACAGACAGACATACAAAAAGTTCTGTATGTCACTTTTGACTACATCCTTTCCATATGTGTAAAGTTGCATCAAAATCAGTTAAGCTGTTTTGGCCGAAACCTAATTGCTCGAGTAGACAAACAGTTCGTTTTCATATATATAGCCTATAACCCTCCGCTAGATTCAGGCTATCAAAGGCAAAAAAAAAAAAAATTTAAAATCCGACTGGTAGTTTCAGAGGTTAGCGTATTCAAACAAACAAACTCTTCAGCTTTATAATAAGTATTTCTATTATATAGATTAATAGATTATAAGATGATAAGAAAATAAGATAATACTGAAAACCGTATCAAAGTCTATTGCGTGGTTTGGAAGTAAAAAGTTAACGAACAGAGGCAGACAGCGAATTTATTTTCTCTTGCTATAGTTTTCATATTTCGATAAAAACTGCTAAGATATTAATTTAAATTTTGTGGTGTAAAGGGCAATTATAATATGCATGAAATTCTTAAGACAATTAACGTATTTAATTTGATAAGGATTAATATTACGTTTAAAAAACATCTTCGCAAATAGTACATAATGTTAGAACAAATTTGGTTGTCATAAAAAAGGTTATAGTAAGTTAACCTTAAAAGATACACATATGCTGTTGCGGATTTTTGGTTAGAACTTTTAAAGGGGAACAATTCCGTAATACATGATTTTTGGTTAACATCAACCGTTTACGCAGCGCGCGCGACGGAAGCTCTCAAACGGAATAATTTTTCCCGTTTTTGCAACATTTTTCATTAATGCTCCACTCCTATTGGTCGTATCGTGATGTAGTATAGCCTATAGCCTTCCTCGATAAATGGACTATTCAACACAACTATAATTTTTCAATTTGAACCAGTAATTCCTGAGATTTGCGCGTTCAAACAAACAAACAAACAAACTCTTCAGCTTTATAATATTAGTATAGATGAGTAGAGTCATAAGTATTAGCAAATCCGCATGGCTCCACTGGCTTACTACAGTGGAGACATCAGTACTTGAAAGTCCTCGTGTCCCCACTGGTGGAGATGATCAGTGGGGCCATCAGACCGAAGCGGTTATTGTAATTCGAAATAACCTTTAACGTGATGAAGAGCTAATAATTATTTGAAAATCAATAGTGATATGTTTGATTGGGTTTGACAAATCAAAAGCAGTTATATTTATAGATTTTGATCTTTTCAATACCATACGACTATTATTTACCTGGCCACGCTCCTTGCCGTGACAGGGCAGCATAAGTACGCGCCGGCCCGCCGCGTCCTCACCGTTTCTGTGCAAACACGTTTTATTAGTTTAATTAAACATAGTCAAGTTGTTATACTTCCACAAGGTCTTTTCCTCATTTTAAAGGTGACAAATTATTATTCAAATTCAAGTTGTTTTATAAGGTCATAAAAATAAAACCAATTATTACAAAATAAATGATTGAGCATTCAAATAGGAAATGAATATGATAGTACGTAAGTAGTATAAAATAAAAAACTTTAAAACAAAAATAAAAAATTACAATTTTGCATGCCAGAAATCACAATAATTAAAAGTCAGAATTTAATAATAATAATAGTACATGGGACTTCCCACACAGCGCCATCTAGTCCCAAAGTATGCAAGTATTGGTCTAAAATTGCCTGCATCAGTTTTACCCTGGACTTAAAAAGGGGATTCATTTTATGTTTACGATTACACCAGACCAATTTTTTGAGAAAATCTCATAAATAACTTCTCTATAACCAAAGTTCTTGGAAAACCGCGCGCGGCCCGAGTAAGCATGTCATCTTCCTGGAAAACAGGCGATATAAGAGGGAAGAGGCCGGTGTAGGTTGGGCGGAGGACGCTTCCGGCAAACGAACGCTTGCTTGAAGAGGAGCGTTCTATGCCCGCCGCGCCGGTTGAATAGTCGAGGTTGTATAGGTATTCACGATAAAAAGTATTAATAGGTGTAAAAAAGGTAAAGAAGTTATATAAACTTATAAATATATTTTATGTACCTGTATTTATGTCTTAAATGGGAAATCAACAAACCAACATGCATCTTGTGTTAAAAATTTCGTTACCTGGTGCTAGTAGGACAGATATTATACTTAGGTACAGTCCTCTGTCTACTTTGTTATGTTACCTCGCTCCCGCGCTGTAAAGTTGACTGCATGCCGAGCGTCACTTTCTGGCTTTTGGATTTCTAAAGCAGAACTAATTAATATACACGAAAAAAGTCATCAATATACACCTACTGCGTCAAGTTGAAAGACAGAATAAGTGTATATTGATATATTTTTTCGCATTTATTTTTTCATTTTTTTTATAACACATACAATCATAACAACGTCTAGGTCTCAAACTAAGCATTAGCTTGTATTTTGGGTACCAAGCGAAGACACGACATACATATAACAACCATGACCCGGTGCCAGTATTAATATTCATCATATGAATACTGACCCGACCTGGGATTCGAACCCGGGATCTCCAGCTTCGTAGGCAGGGTCGCTACCCACTAGGCTAAGCGGTCGTCAAAAATATAATATAATAAAAATATATTAATTCTGCTTTAAAAATTAAAAAGCCAAAATGTAAATAACGCGCGGCGTGCTGCTGACTGTACCACGTACTGACTTTTACTTTCAGTAAAAATCTCATTATGCTCTAGTTCTCGATCATTTCGACGTATGAGCCGCGGTATTTTGGTATTAATATTAGAGTGTAACCTGGAGTACTGGACCTCAGCACAACGCTCCTCATCGCGCAGTTCGCCTGCTAAGGACAGGTAGTAGAGTTGCGTAGGCGGTGGGCGCCCAGCGCCGCCCTGGCACGGAAACAACCCCAACGGAGGTGCCGCGCCCTCTCCGCCTAGCGAGTCCAGGCACAATCCGCTGGAGGGGTTTCGTACGTGGCCGTATCCGTTCGCATCCCGAACCGGCACGAATTTTTCCGGATATATGTTTTCCAGATACCACCGGAAACTCTTGCAGTGTAGTTTGTCACGGAGCACTTGGCGATGAGTCACGTCACCAACCGCTCCATTCTCCTGATAAATTGATGTGTAACTATAATGATTTAGTTATAATAAAATATATCGATTATCTTCTATATTTATGTATTATAAGTTTTGGTGTCAGATTAAGAAATATGTGTAAGTATATTTAAATGTTTATAGAAATTGATGGTTAGCCTAGAATTAGAAATGGAGTTGGAAATAAAAAATGACATGCTTAGCGTTTTGTAAAATCAAGCTCTAATAAATGTGGAAAACAAAGAAACTGCAATAGGGAATTGCATCTTTAATCTTCTCCAATTATAGCACAAGGTGTATCAAGGCACAGGCCAAAAGTGTGTACACAATTTCTTAATCACCAAATACCCTGGATTCAGTAAGAGCAAAAGAAGATGTTAGAATTTGTATAGAAAAAGTATAATTAAGACGAGTATTAACTCACACTTCAAAACTCACTATTCTAGAAAACGAGTGATTAAACATGTATTTTACTGGTTTTCGAAATTCATCCCTAAGAGGGTGAAAAGTGGAATTGGGAAATTAAAACTATAAAAAAGCTACCATGCTACATTTGTTTTATTTTGTTGTGTGCTACCCGATCATAGCAAGACTAGATGGAGTGGACGGCCATTGTGTAGAGGCATTGATTTGGAGCGGATACAAAAAATTGGGCTTGCCAAGGCGTGGTAGAACAGATCCGAAGTCACAATTGGTACTCACCCTGAGGTCGGGTCGGTACAGATAGAACAGCTCGACGTAATCGTCCATCCATACTGTGGCAGCACGTGCCGTGTTGGCGCCATGTGAGTCAGGAGCCGGCAGAGCATACGGGTGGAAGCTACGGAACACGTGGCCTACTCGCGAACACGGTACTACTTCCAGGGTACCGCCGCCTAATTAGGAAAATAGGAGTTCTCAAGTATATGTACATATGATGGACGAGTTTATGGACATTTAGGAGACTCACATTGCCAGACGCGAAAGGACATCTCGAGGTTTTCTCCACCCCATCCCACCATGAGCTCGTCGTAGCCGCCCAAGTCCCAGAAGTAGGTGCGGCGTATGGCGAACAGTCCGCCCGCCATTGTGGGGGACCACGTGGGGTTGGTTGCCGTCACGCGTCGGCGCCGTTCACGCGAGCTGACCCCTTCCCATGTGAAATGACCGGCAAATGTGAAACCTCCCACCTGACAAATATCCTTTCATAAGTAAATCTGCGGGCTCTACTTAGGGCTATATCGATAGCGGCGGCAGCATGCCGAGCTTTAAAAAAAGGTTTGATAAAAACAGCTGTGCTTAAATTTAAGCTGCCGTATTTCTTTTTTATAAGTATTTATTCAATCTTTCTTGAACAGCTCTGCCGCACCGCCATTTATACGCTCTTAGAATTATAAAAGTTAATACACACAACATTAGAATTGTTATGGAGATTATTACTATTTTCTATCAACATCAACTATAAACCATAACCATTCTAAAGTAGAAGTTGATAGAAAATTGTTATAATTGATTAAAGAAATTTAAATTTTTAGGCACTACACCCTACGTGAGAATTTTATTTATTTACAAAACAGTGTTATGTATCTATATAGAAAAATCTAAAATTGTTAGTGGAACCATGCAAAAAGTAGGTTTTTAAATTTGCGAGCGATAACGACGACAGCTTCCTCCCGTCCACCGAATGCATCACTAACCAATTTTGAGTCGCGGTACTAATTTATCAATGTATTATTTTCTGGGTGCACCACATGCGTCTCTTCGCTACCATCACATTTTCACTCGTGCCACTCAATTCCAGACGAAAGCAGTTCATTTAATCAGTCAGGTTAAAAGAGAAGATTGGCATTCAATACGGCCGCATGCCCCAGGCAGTTCAGTATGAGGCTTTGCCTGGAAGTCATCAGCTGCATCAAGTCGAAAGGTGGTTTGGTCGATGACATCAATAACCGGCGTGGCGACAGCAGTGTGTGTAACGGCAACGCGCGCTAGAAGTGGCCTCAGCCAATCGACGCCCGCCTCGCAGTGCGCGTCCAGGAACACGAGCACAGAGCCACGGGCCATGCGCGCGCCCGCTGATCTCGCGAACATTAAACCGCGTCTGCCATTCACCACACCGACGAACACGTGGTTATTATTACATAATGTGTATGATGTATAACCTAGTCAGTTGGCACCTCTGGTTGTAATTATCGATTATTGGCGAATTATGAATACATTTTTACTTCAGAATATTAATAAAATTAAACATTTTAAATCTACAGCG
Organism: Luffia ferchaultella; assembly: GCA_949709985.1. Classification (NCBI taxonomy): domain Eukaryota; kingdom Metazoa; phylum Arthropoda; class Insecta; order Lepidoptera; family Psychidae; genus Luffia; species Luffia ferchaultella. The sequence continues at coordinate 14,157,412 of OX453243.1, read as the reverse complement.
AACTTTTTTTACAATTTGAAAGTAACCTTACTGCCCGTTGTGGATGCAAACTTATTACCAGGCAAGTAATTACCCAAATAGGTTAAGCACTTCATATATACAAACATCTGTTCATAACCTTAATACATTAACACAATTATTCCATAAAAGTACGAATTGACTAGAAGCCCTCTTCTGCATTTACCATCTAACCACTCATACTCTAGCTAGCTGGTGCAAGATGGCAAGTTTCAGTCGGCGTGGTCTCCGTGCGGAGGGCCGCACCCCCGCGAAATTGCGTTTGATATTCTCGATACTGTGAAGTGACATTTATAACTTTATTAAAACCAAACGCTATTGTCAAATATATTTACTATATGGATTATTCACTATTGGACATGTTAAGAGCATTTTCATAAATTAAAATCGTTATTCACGGATATATCTAGGCGCAGACAGATAGATCGGTTTTGATGTGATTATCGTGGGGGTGATTATGTCATATTAGTATGTGCATTTGTTTGAAGGTTTATTTTCATACAGTTCCAATCAAACTTTATGGCGGATGTAAAGATAGGCACGAGTCGCGTCGCAGTAACCAGTTTTAGGTGTAGCGGGTCGCAGTGGAGCGCGGGGTATATGACAACGCAAGCACGCTTATAGCGTTGTATTCCGATCCGCCATAAAGTTTGAAGCAAACTAGACCATACGAACATAAAAAAAAATCATAAATTGAAATTGTTTGTTTACATCAGTAACTAGACTCAAAATGAAAGTTTTACTAAGCTGACTGCCGAAAATTATTGTTTATGTTTAATTAAAACTGAACAAATTACTTTGTTTATGAACACTGCTAGGTCTAGAATTTTTAAACATCTATTGTGTTTGAGAATTTAGTTAAAACTGTATGAAAATAAGAACTAATTCTGTGACAATACCTTTAATGTGTGTGATAAATATAAATAATCAAATTATATGATTAGCGTGGTCATATCACCTCCGTGGCAGTCGCAGCAGCCTAACGATCGCAGGCAGTCGTGTGCGTAAATAGTACCCCAACTTAGCACCCAGCTCATCCAGCGTTGAGCTGTCGTCCACCAATACAATTTCCTTTAGATACACATACGTTGAGTTTGGCTCTTGTCCGGGGTAACCTAGACAGTCAAATTTATATACCAAAATGCTCTGCTATATTTACGGATATAGGTACAATATTTTGAACATCACAATATTGTACCTATATCCAAATCTAATGCACGAAACAAATGTACAAACAACAAACAAACTTTGATTTATAAGCTTTTGTGATTTTCCTAGAAGTGTTGAATAATATTTACACTGATGTTTGATAAACTCACATTAATTATAAAAGTCCAAGTATACACATAAAATGAACAGATTATTATTGTTTGTTACTATTTCATTATTACTTTATTGTATTATATATATATTATTTATTATTAACAGTACTTTCCCTTGTTAATATAAATTTTGCCTACCACAGACGGCTTAAAACGGATATTGTGCATAAAAAATAACGAGGTGGAATTAACGCCATCTATCGCTAATAAGCCGTAAAGAACGCCCTACGCACGCACGGTGATGTCTGGAGATTCGGCCTTACCTTTACATGGTCAAGCGATAGGTACTGGGGTACATATACTAATACTTGTATAATAGTAAATAACAATATTTCTAATAAATATATATTTCATCAACATCATATGTAGTGCTTGATGCATTAACACAATGTCTCTTTTCCTGTCCATTTGTGCGCGAGAACAACTGGTCTAATTTACGTGATTCTTTTACATTTAGTATGGAAATACGTTATCTGGCAGCGGCACTTGGGTCAGTGAAGACGTATATACATATGAATTTATCGCGATTTTATTACAAGTATATATTGTAGCTACGTGAGAAAGGTAGTAAATAACAGTAATAATAATAGACCCGGTACCAGTATTAATATTCATCATATAAATACTGACCCGCCCTGGGATTTGAACCCGGGATCTCTAGCTTTAGTTGTAGACATATTTATATATTATGGCTTACAATGATCATTGATCGAATGTGTTGAATGGACATACCCAGAGCTGGTTCACCAGGACGAGTTCGGTAAAAATCGTGGTCCCGGCGCGCACTCAGCAGAACACTCCATATGGTGCGCACCAGAACTGAGTACGGTTCGTTGTGGAATACCACCACCACGGATGCTGACGGCAGTATCGCGGGGTATCGTATGCGAGTGCACGCGGAGTCGCGGTGCTCTACATATAATAAAAAAGGTGCAACTCACATATGAAAAAAAAAATTGTTACATTTTAGACAAAGAATACTATGCTGTTTACTAGCTGAAATTGAAATTGAAATGTTTATGGGTTCAGTGCCATTGCTTAATACAGAAGAACTAGTACGTTTAAAAAAAAAAATTGTAAAACTGTAATAAAGAAATAGCAATGTATTTATTTATTTCAATAACAGTATACACTGTGGCTCTTATATATAATAGCTCTTAAAACACTTAAGTATAAACTTTTATATATATTGTTATCCTACAGCCAATGATGGATACACATTTTATGATTTCAACTGTACTATATTTAACAACCGCCACTAAAGTAAACAAAATCAAAAAGTATTTTCATTCAGATTAAAAGAATTAAACAGTATCTAGTTGTATAGAGTGGGTGGGTGCACGTGTAAGGATGTGTGGGTGTGTAAAGGTGTATGAGGATGTGTATTTATTTGTGTGTGTTTCATAACTTACCATTTATGTGTGACTTCTTCAGTCAGTAATTCCTATAATGTCACATTTAAAGGTGATTTTATCATTGTGAAAAATATCTAATTTATCATTGTATGTTCTGTGTAATTGATTCACAAGTGAATTCAGAGCATAATTAGTTTGTGTATGTGCAATAGCAAATAATTTTGTGTGCCTTGTTCGAACGGTTGGGACAGAGAAGCGTAACAATTTCGACGATAATTCCAAAGAGTCTATACAACTATTACATAGTCCATGTAAAAAGGACATGTCCGCAAGAGTTTTTCGTTTTTTAAGAGACGTGACTGTGTTGTAAGCATGCGTCATAATTATCAAGGTTACAAAAACTTTTAAAATTTAAGTGTTTCATAAACATAATTTGTATACTCTAGACTATGAGCATAGGTTTTGTAAATAGGGTTCCAAATAGGGCTACAATATTCCAGAATATTTCAAAACCTGTAATAAATTAAAAAAATGATTTTATAAATATTGTTTATAGATATTAAGAACTTGAGGAAATGAAGAAAAAATAAGTGATACACGCAAGAATGGTAATGCATGCCAAAGAGCCTGATGTAACCGTGACCACTCTGGTTACAAAAACATATATATAAATATGGTAAAATAAAAAATATGCTCGATTGAACTAAATAGTTTTGGGGAATAAGCCAATATTGTAAATAGAACAACAAAAATAAGTAGTATTTGAATATCGTTAGATGTCTATCTGAAGTATCATCCTAAGCTGTCACGATGATTGGAATATCTCAAAGAAGGTTTACATTGACGTACCTACCCTTTCTTTTGATTCTATAAATTACTTCAGGATTCAATACTTGAACTGAAACTGAATTTTTCGATCAAATTCATGGCCAATGGCATAGTGCACAGTGAGTTATTATTACAACTGATGAAGTGTGGAGATTAGGGTTATCACTTATCACACAATACCGGTACACACCATTGAGTGTGCGATTGTATGGGATGCGATCGCTAAGGAATACGTTGATGGCGAGCCGGCGTTCGGAATCGGCACCGGCAGCAATATCCGCAGGGGCTAGTCGCGCTGCAACTCCACCTTCACCCAGACCCCATACTTGTTTTGCTTCATCTGCCAAAACCTGAAAACATTTTTATAAAAGAACTGTTAAGTAAATGACAATAATGAATATAAGTACTGCTTGAATACAAGACAATCCTATTTGAAAAAATAGGATTGTCTTATGAAGAAAGAATATGGTTTTATGGCTTTGACACATCAAAATGATTTCACTGTTATAAGTTAAAAAAGAGCTTTCTTACTGTATGAAATCGTCAAACATAAAATTGATTGTTTTAGCATGGAAGAAAGTACCTGTTTCTCGAGATCTGAATCTGTCGGATTTGCAGGAAGAGTTGAATCAGAGACAGAAATTTTGCGCCATGAGTGTAATAGTACAAGGGCGGCCAGAGCCAACCCGACCAGCGCAGACGCTCGCGCAGCTGACACACACTTGCGCACTGGCACCACACCCATATCCACTTATTTACCTCATCCTGAAAATGACCTATTTTGTAACATTGTAAAGTTTAATTAAAGCAGTATATGAATAGAATAAACAATGACAGCCTCAGTACACATCTATTTTGGTATGACTTGTTTAGTTGTGTCGCATTGTGTATAAACTGTCAAATTATTTGGAATTACAATATTTTTAAGATTTTTTTAAAATGTCTAACACTCTGTTTTGACTTTTCTTTAAGGTTTTATACCCTTGCCATTGATATATTGTAATATAATAATGTGACATCTATGTGTAGAAGCATGTCAATGTGTTATAAAAAATACTTGAATGATCACAGTTTCACAAACACATCGATTGAATACAGAAATAACCAGAAGTTCGAGATGAAAATATATTGTAAATAAAATTCAATTTGGGGTGGTCTGAATCGAAGTGATAGCGTGCTCAAAACTTCTGTTTTTGCGACAGAATCACGACAGATTTAAAGGGTAAGCGCCGGCACTTAGATTGTTCCCATGATAAACTGTAATTAAAAATTTAAATATTGAATGTTCGACGACAAAGTTTTAGAGATGTTACGGATTGGAGACGTTGGCGCCTATATAAGGCCGGCGCTGCGACGTGAGTCAGATAGTTTTTTTAGAAAATCAAGTGCAAATTGTGAGTGCGTTAAAAGTAAATTGTGAATTTTCTTTCGATTTTCGACATTCAATTTTTGATACTGTTTCTAGCAGCTGGGCACTACACTAAGTTATACTAATCACACATTAAACCATCAGATGCCTAAGCTTACATGTATGATGACACTCTATCCAGTCCAGGTGAAGCTATACTGATTGAGTCAATTATCTAATCTAATCTATTTTCATTCATTTAAGTAACATATCTAGTGCACTATGAACACAAAATTAGGCATGAGACTGGGTGGGTAATCCTTTAGGTCAATAATCAAAAGTCACAAAGTTTATAATAAATTGACCAGCTAATGATTCTACAGTTTATTAATACAATAATTTTCAAGTGATACTCTTTGAGTTAAACTGTGTTATAACTTAAGCAATATGTTGCCAGATCTTTAAACGCCTACGAGCAAAATTTTAGATTGTCTATTTATTATTCAAAATGTAGATCAATAATTTATTACTTTGATAAACAAATGAAATAAATCATATGCCTTTTGAGTTCTCATAAAATAATTACCAAATTTTTAAAAAAAGGTGTGTAATTTAATTCAAAGCAATATAGTTTCATATTTACCAAGTAAAATTAAGTATGAAGACCGATGAATTAACAAAATTGCTAATGCTTGAGCCTCTAATCATGAAAAATTTGTGCCACTAAACCACGGGTCATTTTTTGTTTAGTATGTGTTGACGCAGGTACTCCACGACTTGATGATATTGGACTAGATTTTGGTAAAAAAAATCATTTTATAGCTATCATAGCACTTGTTACATTCACAAACTATGCACAATACTCATTGTTCTATTAAAATTTTCACATTGTCCTTTCAGTAGAAGACCATTGGTGACTCCTACTTTACTTATTGATTCCTCGATTTATCTGCAATATTTCAAAACACACGATGTTGTCGACAGGTTCAAAATGTTTCGATAGATACACAATACCAATGCACAATACACACGAATCAAGTCAGGTTAACCTTTGAGTTGCTAGTTTATCAAAATCAGAAATCTGTGAAATACCGACATAACTGTGAACTAGAGAAAGAATTCAAATCATAATCATTCAAATTTACTTTTATATCGAGGTTATCACTTTTTTCACGGCAGTTCTGACAGAAATCACAAAAGCAACAAAACATTTCAACCACAATTTCAACTGATGTCAATCAATTTCAACTAAACTCACTGAACTGTCAACGCTGTGTCAACATTGTCAACACCAATCAACCAATACTTTTTTAATGGATTATGACTATGTATGTTGTATACACATCCATTTTAAAGTCCGTTGCAGATTATAATACTAGATCATTTTACTATAGAAATTATCATGAAATTATATAGCTAAAAACATACTAAAAACTAAAGGTGTTCTAAGCCCAAGTTCGTTTTGAGTACAATCAGGTAACATATGTAGGTAAATGTTTTTAAAAAGTGTGTACCTACTATTTCTACTGTTTCAAGTTTTAATAAATTTGTAAAATCATGTGTCTGGTCTGTTATTGCTAATCTGTGCTATTGCCCAATGAGATTTTGTCTGATGATATTTTCCTTCTGACTTTTTGAATCTATACTGACGACATCGCCCGACACGCTCTGCCTGCGTTATTCATGCTCATGGCTAGGTTATGCATTCTAATGCTTTCCAATGCGTTATTTTCATAGGTATACATTTTTCTCCCGATTGGGCTTGGTTTCACCGAGAACTGTTTCACGGTGTTTTTTTCCGTTTCGGGGGTGCCATTTTTTTTTCAATAAATTTTTTTATTGTTCATTTAAAAACTTCGTGTTTTATCTTACTAAATATTTAAAGCGGTTTAATAAGTACCGAATGACACTTAAACCTCATCTGTACGTCAGTCCGTTCAGTGTTTGGTTCAGTTCTGTAGTTATAGCTGAAATTAACTTTGCTCACCGCAGATTTTCAGAAATTTTTAGCCAGTCTTTTCTTATTTGATTGCGTCATCATTTCAAAGCATATGCATTTTATTTATTATTTTATCATATTTGGGATGCGTTCATGGAGCATTGAAAAAATTACATAAATGTGTTACAACTGTTAACAAGTGTTACCAATGAGTAGGTATAGGATGAGAACAGCTTCAAAAATATCTACAAGGTGATTCACGGTATGGTAAAATCTCGAAACGATGAATAGATAAGTAGTTATGTAGGTAGGTACACGCGGCAGCGGCGACCTAGATATCAGTCATTACCGATTAGTTCATTATAAATAAGAAAGTTGTGAGCAAAGTTAGAGTTTTCTCGCTTTAAAAATGGAATTTTTAATTAACTTTACGAAATTGTTCTTTGCTGGGTTGTCCACTTTTTGACCAAAATAAAAATAGTGTAGGTAGTGCCAAAGGAACACACACCTACTCATACAACCTATTATCTTATTAGACTCACTCACTAGGTCCCAATTCTCATATGTGTCACGCATGTTTTATCTTTTATACTTTAATAAAAAATCTAGGTACCCGTTCTATGTTTAGCGTATAGGCAATCGACATAATAAAACAAGATTTCGTAAATCAATTTAATGTACTAAATCATGAGGGAATTTAGATATTAATAATAATCTCGTCAGTAGTAGGTACATACTGTCTACGTTAGCTATCTGTGAGATTAAACTAAGTAGGTATTAGGTATGTTTTGAAATATTCTTTTATAGGATTTATTATTTTTGTATTTTGAGTTTAATATTACCTACAGTTTGAACTTCAATATCTAGCAATTTAAATTGTTTGAGTGAGCTGACTTACAACTGAACGCGCTATTCACGATATCATTACTTTATTACATTATATTAATAACATTAATTAGCACCTATCAATTTAAAACAATAAAAATAAGCTTTAAGTGACTGGCTTTAAGTAAATGGCCTCTTAGGATGATAGGGTGGCCTGTACCTACTCTACTATGACTCTACTAAAGTTGTCATTATTTTAGTTAACATTATCTACAAAAAAGTGTATTTACAAAAATCGATTAACCCTGCAGGCCATCCCTGAAACTTCGCGCTGTTTTCGAGATCAAAGCGCTCGAAAATGTCTCTATTAGAATACTATTGAGCTTGAAAGCTATTGCTCAAGCTCAAAATATCGATGTTCATGGTATTTTGAGCTCTTCGAGCTTACAATATTAATTTGCTTAGCTCTCCAAGCTCAAAAATTGAATTCTCATAAATTTAGAGTTCTTCGAGCTCAAAAACCATGGACATTTTCAAAGAAAACGTTATTTTGGAAATTTTTGAACTGCAATATGTTTTGAACGCTTCGTTTGAATTCAATACAATTTATAGCATTCTATGCAATTTTGTAAGCATAAATTTTTTGTTTAAAGTCGAAAATCGATTGGCCGTAAAATCTTAAATTAATGTTAAAGAATACTTTTTCGGAAATTTATAAACTGAAATATTTTTTGAAGGCGTCGTTTTTTAAAATATTTTTTGACGCCATTCAACGCAGTATTTAATGCACATTAAATATACAGAAAATTTCAAGTATATCGGTTGGAAAATGTTATGTAAAAAAAACGTGGAAAAAAGTATTTTGAATATTTTTGAAACAGCTCGACCGATTGACTTCAAAATCTAATCAGATCTAAGTCTTGATAAGCCCTTTCGAACGCCGTATCATTGTTCTTAATCGGTTGATCCGTTCTCAAGATATCGCACGACAAAAAAAGTTACACACACATACAAACATACGGACGTCCAGCCGGAAATATTTAGGATGGCTTCCCAGGACCTCAAAACGTGGAGATGTGTTGAAAACTCGATTTTCGAAAATCGGGCCCAAACCAATAACTTCCCTTGGATAGCGGTAAGTTAAAAATATATGTGCTTTGAAGTCTGGTTGAGCCTTCGCAATACTTATAATGTCATTAAATATAACAGGCCAACTTTTACATACTTGTGTGTGTGACTCAATAGACCACATATGCTACACCATACTAACAATGTAAAAATTATGTGCGTGAATGATTATCGAACAGTTAGATTATTTTTTATCTACGTGTTCTACGCCAACTTTCTGTCCGTAAATTATACAATTAAATATGTGTTGCTATTGGAGCAGTTATAGTAGTTAAGTAGTAACACGGGAAACAAAGGGAATAAATTTAATTATTATTACTAAACCTAATGCAAAAGATCCAAAGCGAAAAAGCTTATATATGTTAATTCCTTCTATATAAAGGAATAAAAAATATATAGGTACCTACCTATCCACTGAAAACTCTTTCTTGTTGGCTTTTTGAGTTAGGTAGCATTTATGGAATAAACGCGATTTATTGCTGAGTTTATTTAATTCCCGCGTTGATATGGTAAGGTATCCGAGGAGCTATGATAGATTTGCGACGCGCCCTCTGCAGGAAACATGCAATCGATAGTGAATGAAAATACGATAGTCAATCTCTTCGGGGGTGCAGTATGCGTTCAGGTGCAGCGACAAAATGAAACACCGGCGGCGTCATGTGAAAAAAAAAACGAGACAGCAGTTACAGACTCTCATTCGACGTCACTGAACTTATGCTTACCCCATAGGGTGCGGCGCGCGGAAACTATAGGATCGAATGAGGCTAATTCGGACGCTGCCTGTGCTATATTACGATTGTTGTAACTTTACGACATATCTACATGTAAACACTGAAAACTAGCTTAATTAAATTACTAAATGCTGTGTTTAATTGTATTGTACTGACAGAGTTTCTTTTATAACACGATTTTTTGTCTGGCTGTTTGGTAGAAATTTTGCAATAGGTATAAGTTAACTTTTCGCTGAGAGAAACTTCAAACTTATTACACCTGTATCTCCTTCAAAATATAAGTAGATATAGGTGTTTTGTTTTTTTTTTTATCTGAGTTTAAAAAACTCGATAACCACTGCAGTGAAATCTTGACGTATCTATACGCGCATCGATATAGTAAAAGGCTCTCAAGTTAGCACCAGATACTTGCGCAAACACCAAAAATATGGGCAAGGGGCGGTGAGGGTAGTTGGCGCGGCGAAATGGGTCGGCGGCATGTCGGCAGCAACAGCAGGGGCCCTACTCTGACTTCTCACGACACCAAAATCGCGCCGAATACGTCGCGTCCAAAATCCAATCGCTAGGAGTATGCACAGGAGTATAGGCGAGAGAATAGATTTTTGAAATGGCGCGTAGTATTCGGCGCTAACTCGGCGCCGCGTTAACTTAGCAGATTACAGCCGCAGGTCGCGTCCCTCGCACCCCGCGCTGTACAATCGCATACATCAATATCTATCCCACTTTTGTAATTTTAACCTGCGCCGCTCAGTTATTATTAAGTATATTCTATATATACTTATAACTATAATATGTATATAGGGTTTTATTCTAAGGATTTAATTTTAGAGATGGTTTTATTAAGAAATTTAAATTTATTAAGATTTTTTTTGTATTTTCTATCTATGGGGTTAACTATATTTTATACAATGCGATTACTTTTTTATTTACTCATTAATGATTTTAATTTGATTGTAATTTATAATTTTTTTGATGAATATTATATTATATTAAAAAGTATATTTGCTTTATTATTAATGAGATTAATTAGAGGATGATTATTAAATTGATAAATTTATTTATCCTCATTGTATTTATTTATTTATCTTTAAATTTAAAATTAATAGTTATTTATGTTAGATTTATTGGAGGATTATTAGGGTATTTTATTAAAGTAATAAATCTTTATTCTACTAATAAGCATTTAATATTTTATAAATTAAGAAATTTTTTATTATTTTTTAATATTTATATTTATTACATATTACATAATATGTAACAGAATATACATAATTGATATAATTATAAATAATATAATTACTTGTCGTTAATTAGTATTGTAATATGGTTTTGTTACACCGTGTTAGATATACATTGAATAAAGGCCATTGTAAAAAACAATGTATATTTGGCATTGTCAGAATTACGAATAGTAAAATACTCGTAAAACTAATACAAAATATTTTAAAGAACACCGGTCACGTCCCGTACTAGCTTGGACCTCATTTTTGGGTATTTGTATAAATATAACACATGGTAGGTTTGATAAGTATAGGTGTAATAAAAATAATCATATATTAATATTTTCGATACGAAGTCAGAAATAATAAATATCTTATAAAATACTTCAGACATAGCTGCATAGCCATTGTTCTTTTGCCTTCTTTTCAATGAGAGAATATGACTGCGCTATGCTCTATGAAGATGTTTTCAAGACGCTGGACTGGAAATATCACTATCACAATGTCTGAAAACCAAAGTCTTCAACCAATGCGTCCTACCTACAATGACGTACTGTGCCGAAACATGGACTCTCACGGTAGGACTGGTCCACAAAGATGGATGACAAGTTCGTACCTTGAATTGTGAAATTATGAAACCTTTACCAATAGTTAGACGTTTGATTGTTTGATTTTGAAAATTCCTAGATGTGGCATTGAAAAATATTAAATCATGTTTAAGTTTTTTACTGCATTAACACAACTACAGTAGAATCTAGTGTGGTATTTGACAGATAATATGAAGTTTACAGTGTTGCGGATAAAGAACTTCTCCTCGAACATTTTAGTAATTATCTAATCAGGGTCAAGTTGTACAGGTTAATTAGTAAGCTATATGTTCTTTAATTAGTGTCTTTAACACAAAGAAATTTTTGTTATAATTTCACAACTTGAAATAAATTCAGGTACACCACATGTATGGGGACTCGCCGTTGTTATTTCAAACCAAAATCTCAGCGCGCTATGGAACGGGTTATGCTCGGTAATTCTTTGATGGACAAAATCAGGAATACTGAAATCTGTCGAAGAACTAAAGTTGTCGACATAGCCGAAGTGATTAGCAAGCTGAAGTGGCAACGGGCTGGTCATATTTGTCGTAGAACCGACAACCAATGGGGTGGACGAGGCCACTTACCGGGAAGCGAAGCGTTGGACGCCCTTCGGCCAGGTAGACTAATGACCTAAAGCACCATACCCTGGGTAATTAGATGCGGAGGCCAGAGGACCGTGTGTGGTGGCAAGCCTTGGAAGAGGCCTATATCCTGCAGTGGAAAGACACGGACTGATGATAATGATGCTCTATGGCTCATTGAATTGTGTAGTTAAATATTTTTTTATAGAGTTAGAGATTATTGGACTATTACTGGACTATTCCTAAGTAGGTACTGAATTGTGGTGATGTTTATGATTAAATAAACAGACATTGTTTTTTACAAACAAGTATACACTTTTATTTCAAAAACCTTTTTCGTTTTTTTCTTTCTTTTGCGGGTATTTCATTTTTTTCCATAAGGAGCGGGATAATTTCACGTTGATTGGCGATCGGCAGCACTCAATCACAACAAAAATAAAATAAAATTCTTTTGAAGTTTTGAGGTTATACACGTATACTTACTGAACTTATTTGTTTATTTATTATACTTTGGGGTCGTATTCATGCAAGTAAAGCACGGACGAAATGAAACTGCAATTCCTTATTGCATATTTTAATTGTCCTACTACACAAGCAAACGGAGCGGAACATTACCGTAATTATGTAAATCTGTTTTTTTGCCCACATAAATTATATTCAAGGCGGCATCCTTTTTCAAGTAAATAAAACTCAGATACTTTTTTTTGGGGTGTGTGTTTATTTATTTTTATTCTAAATACGTTATCGCTCGCAATGACATTAGAAATCTATCTAAAAATATTTTTAATACCGGAGTCAAAAACATACTAATGAGATAAAGTGTAATACAAAAAAACATACTAATGAGACAAAGTGCAATACAGTGGTCGCACTGCAGTTTATCAACATCCAATATACCCACGTTCCGTTCGTTCACAGAATTATTGCCTTCACAAATAATTTATTTGACATGAAAGTTTTTTTTAATTTTTTTGGCTTCTATTTCTTACAGTGATAAGTTAATCAAACTAAGTGATTTTTAAGCAATTTTTTTGTATTTGAGTAATTTAAATTTAAACGAATACATTTAAAAAAACCGAGGTAGATTTTGACCATCATTGTTTACGAAGAAAAAGTTGTTTTATTTTATTCGTTAATTTATCTTAAATTTTGTTGTAATATGTTGTAGGTATTTCTATTTATTCGACTTATTATGAGCAGTTAAATTGACGATATATTATGAAGTTCAAAATAATTAAATATTGTATTTGTCTTATTTAATTGATACGTTCGACTGTACCTGCGCGACTTCGTGCGTAGCCAACTTCAAGCGGCCTTTTAGATGGGTGGCGCGTATATACCTACCTGTAAATAGATGAAACAATTCAATGTGAAAGGCTCATGAAAATCTGTTTAATTACATTTTGGATGTTATATGGGGGAGACTGGCCTTGAAAGAGCCATTATAAAATAACAGCAAAAAAAAAAAATACTTTAAAATATTAAAACAAAATTATAAGTTTACTAATTTATCTTTTATTATTCTATAAATGTTACAATAGAGGGAAAACTCCAAAAAACGACATAATTAATAGTCAAGTAGGAATATTTGAAAATAATCAAATTTAGCTCTTTCATGACACGTGTAGGTTTTGAAAAAGCCATATAGTTTTAGTAAAGGTAGCCCACCGCGAAATCCAAATAAAATAGTACTTAGACTCAAATTAGTTTTTTTTATATTACTGGACAAATATTAATAAGTATATGCGATTGAGATTCTTCTTGAAAAAAATAAATCTAAACGGTATTTATTAAATTCCTTATCAATTATTACTAGGTATGAATCTAAGTATTACCTTCTTATTTTTATGTTGAATATAAGTGTTATCAGATCAGTCATTAGGTATAATTAAAATTAACAGAAACAAATTATATTATATTGATCAAAACGTTAAAAACATTCATTACAAATATATATATATCAGGGAATCTTTTACCTACCTATGCCGTATAATTCATGTGCCCAGCCAGAACAAATTTTACAAATGAACCATTCTTGTATACGCTTATAACTACCTACTATAACTTTTGTTATAGACCACACAATTATTATTATTATCCTTACCTATTAGTTTTGATATTCTTCCTTGCCATGTTGGCTACTATTTGTGACCATAATTAGAATTAAGAATTTAAAATTTTTCTTAGTAACCAAAGTTCCAAAGTTCACAGAGCTATTTTTCTATCTACCTATTATTTTATTACCTATTAGTTTTTTTGTATAACTTCGTGATGGCTTGTTCTATTGTAGTAGAATATTATCTTTTTCGAGTTTTTGGGCTTTAATTTGTTGAAGTCTTGATTTTCTGTTAAAAATAAGACCATAAAATAAAAGTCCACAATTAGTAATTTTTGTATCAATGTAAAAATTAATTAGTCTTTCCAACTATTTTTTCTAAAAAACTTTTTAATTTAAAATTTAAGAAATATGCCAAATTATTTATACCGATCAATAAAACTAGTCAGATTAAAAACTAAAAAAAGGGAATAGTGGAAATACTCCGGACCAAGTAGGTAGCAAGATGAGGTTCAGTTTAAAATAATTACGATATCCCGTTACAAATTTTAAACCGTAGGTATTCGTCAGCTCTAAACTTTTAATCAATGAAATCTATCGGGAAATGTCACGTACGTATTGGCTTAATAATTACCAAGGAAATTTCGATAAAAATTATTTCTCGTGTGAATCCGTTTTGTAAATAAGAACAATTCAGCTTACTGTTGCATTGTTGAGTGGAGGTCCGAAGACACTTGACTGGTTAACGATCGAAATTCAGAGTTATACATATATATGTATTTATCACGTACATTTTAAGGGGACAATGTCCTATGGCGTATGCTGGAAATTGGGGAGGTATTTCATTGAACCGAATTTCGACCGGAACGCCTGAGGCTCCACCTCCTCGTGCCATTGGCTTCAAGCGAACGGGTTCCGCCAATGGGCGTGGACCTCTCATTAACCGTATTACCAACATTTCTGTTTTCTTGGACATGAAGGTCCGACAATCACCTTGTCACCATTCATCTAAATTTTCGTTATAGGTTGAGCTCATTTCATGCGTAAATTAGGTAGTATTAAATTTAATTTTTATAAGTAGGTTGTGTTTTTTTGTGGTCGGAACGTTTCTCATATATATATCTTGTTATGATATGTTATAATTTATTAGGCTTTACATTGTATACATTTCTGCTCGTTTCTAATAAAGTGCGTATTGTGCTTGGTTTAATCGGAATAAAACAAACGCAGCTCAGTAGCGCCCGAATGATTGGTTACGGTTTTTGTACGCACTAAGCAACAGCTGCGCGCGAGTCGGCCTCCTCAAGGCGTGCGTAACGAACGTATCACACGTCCGTTGTCGCAACATACGAGTTTTTCTAAATCGCCGCCCGCCCTTGTAAATGCAGACTTTTTTAAATTTTAAATTATATTAGAAGTATAATAAGCCAAATAACACAACTAGTGTGCGTGATTTACTCTACAAAAATTTGTTAGTGTTTTCAGGACTGAATTTTAACTGAACTATCGTAGATAAATTGAATAATTCAAAGTGCACAAGGATTGTAGGCAAATCTTTTGGTTGATACTTTTAATTTGGCCGTCGTATTGATGAAAACTTTTGAATCGGTTATTTTAATGAGACCAGCGACTATGTAGTGAATCGAAAAATAGTGTAGCTTGAAAATACCTGAGCTGTAATTGTGTTTTTATTCCCAGGTAAGTAAAATAATTTATTAGCATACCTATGAATATTAAATAAGTACGTACCTATGTATGTAGGGGAGACTGGCCTTGAAAGAGCCACTTTGAAACAACAGCAAAAAGAAAATATTTTAAAACAACAAAACGAAATTATAAGTTTACTAATTTATCTTTTATTCTTCTATAAATGTTACAATACAGGCAAAACTCCAAAAATCGACATCTTTAATAGTCAAATAGCAATTTAAAAAAAAAATCAAATTTGGCTCTTTCATGACACGTAGGTTTTGAAAAGGCTACCAAATGTTATGAAAGAGCCATATACTTTTAGTAAAGGTAGCACACAGTAAAAACTAAATAATATACTCTCAAATTAGATTTTATTGTATTACTGGACAAATAATAATATATGTGATTGAGATTTTTCTTGAAAAAATAAAATCTAAACAGTATTTATTAAATAGTTCATCATTTATTACTAATATTATACTTATTTTTATGTCGAATCTAAGTGTTTTAACAGATGAATACTATTATAATTAATATTGAAAGAAACAAATTATATTGATTATAACATTAAAACCTTTTATTACAAAAAAAAAAAAAAAATTGAGTGAACGTTATATGTCGCATAAATCATCTGCACAGCCAGAACTACTTAACACATGAACCAACTTTGTACGCTTATACTATAACTTTCATTACAGATGACACAATTATTATTAGCCTTATTCGCTTTGATATTCTTCCTTGCCATGTTTTTAACTATTAGTGACCATACTTCATCAGAATCAGAAAGAGACGATAATAGTTAAACTGCTGTCATTATTTTTAGATTTATTATTGCTATTAAGAACTTTAAAATTTTTCTTAGTAACCGTAGTTTTAAAGTTTACAAAGCTATTTTTTTCATATATTGGTTCTTTTATAAAACTTCATTGACGGTTTGTTCAACTGTAGTGAAATAGGATCGTTTACAAGTTTTTCGACTTTTATTTGTTGACATCTTGATTTTCTGTAAAAAAATAAGACCATAAAATAATAGTCTACAATTAGTTGTCTTTGTATCAATTCAAGAATTAATTAGTCTTGAAGGAGCCGGTGATGAAAGAGCCGGCTTTTTCATCACTTTACCGCCCGGCTCTTTCATAACATTTCGTCTTGACAATCAAAATCTCAAAATACACTGCGAAATGAAATATGACTTACAAATATATTTATACCATTTAAAGGTTAGACACATGCATAAACCTTTAGCGTAGTAACAATTACGTTTCTTTGTGACATTGAAAAGATAAAAAACAAATAAATAAAGTAGTTTAACTTACTTTTCATTACCGAAATTTTAAATACGTTACAACTCTGCTGTTTGATTACACTGAACTGTCAAATTTTTGTGGTTGATCTGTATCTAATGTTGCTATTTATAAATTTAAAAAAGTACGATATTGGTTCATAAACTACCGTAATAATAATAATGGCTCTTTCAAAACATGGCTCTTTCAACCCCAGTCTCCCCTACATGTTACATACATTTCATTTAAAAAGTATATGATTAATTTTAGATAAAGTTTTAAAATTATTATAAGTTAGGTATTTTTATATCACAAAATAAAATTGTCGCAAGAATAGCTGATAGAATAACTTAAATGAGTTAGTTCTATACAAACACCTAACAATATGTATCTCGTTATACAAATAGCATGAGTTGCTTTTTTTGCCATAATAAGCTTTCAGTGATCAGTTGTTTTAAGTTTATCCAATTAGAACAATGTAGATGCAATTAAATGTGTTAATTGAATTATTTTTAACATTACACGTATTACCTAAACGTAAGTAACAAGTATATCTACTGATCTGGTCTGTCTATCAATGATAGATATAAAGTATCGAACAATAAAAGTATCAGAATAAAGTTTTGCTTTGGAATCAAATGTACCTAGATCTAATCTCCGACTGCACCATAGGTATTAGAGATGATAGGTATATATGGTATGGTATAGACCACATGCATGGTATATACGGCGGGTACCTACCTACATACCTACCTAGTTAGTTGGTCCGTTTGTTCGTGCTCTAACACCGTTTATTTTCCAACGGATTTTTTTAGTTCCCTTTGACCTCTAGTTTTATTTTGGACTTAATTCGCTATGTCAAAAAGGCCATATGATAGCTCTGTCAACCACCGGTAGGTAGGTACTTGTAAACTATTCGACAGGATATTTTATTATTAATTTTAAAGAATTAACTCGTCTTTATTACGAGTGGTTAAAAATCATTCATAATTTTTTATACTTATGTTTTTTAGGGTTCGGTATTCCAATTAGAATTTTTGATATCTGTCCATCTGTCAGTTTATTATTTCACAGCCATTTTATTCAGACACTATTAGTAGGTATATAGATACCTTTTTTACTTTTCTTTGACTATTTACTTTACATTTACCTATGACGGAAATTTACATTAATTAATATTTGTAACCGCTATATATAAAAGTCCATTAAAATAATGATTTTTTGTCTTGGTGCTTCCCGTACTTACCTATATGGAAAATAAAAGTAAAAATATTTTTTTTTACATATCCCCTCGAAAAGGGAGCGTTGAATGGCTATTTCAAAAACAAATGAGTTTTCTGTGATAGTTTTAAAAATTAAGTCCCTTTTATGAAATATTCGGTTCTTAAATTTGAAGACTTTATTTACCTACAAATACTATGTATTAGAATATACCTAGTATAAACTTACTGAGGAAAGTATCACGAATATCTAAAGTCGACCAGTTCGTGAGATACCTACTAACCGATTAAGTTATGATTAGTTATAGATA
This sequence comes from Luffia ferchaultella, assembly GCA_949709985.1. Classification (NCBI taxonomy): domain Eukaryota; kingdom Metazoa; phylum Arthropoda; class Insecta; order Lepidoptera; family Psychidae; genus Luffia; species Luffia ferchaultella. The sequence goes on along the minus strand of OX453243.1, from coordinate 14,138,962 downwards.
TAATTATAATTAATGATTTTGGTTTGAAATAATTTTTGTTGTTGGCATCCTACATCATACCTTGTGTGTGACCTGACACGCACTTTACCGGTTTTTAGGTAGAGGTGTCTATTTAAAAGCTTCTCCGTATAAATAAAGTTTTCAAGAAGGTATAAGTTTTCTGTTTTGTTGGTGGTGCCACTGCAGGCGAATATTCTCATATAGTTGGTTAGATCAGTCGAAAAATATATCATGAGTAGGTAAACGTTGTATTAAATCAGTCATTAACGACCAGTACCCACAATATGCAATCTTCTACGGGGTAATATAACCATTTGTGTGTAGGTAGGGGAATGTAGGGTGATTGGAGCTAGCGGGTAATGAAAGGTATTACTAAAACAGTAAATAGGATCGCGTCAGTAATTCGGAAATCGTTTGGTTTTCTTCGGCAACGATCGGTTACATCACGCGATCGTAGCCAAGCACCACAGTAGTAGCAAGGTGGCGGCTACGAACGCGTGAATGTTTTTGAAACCACAAATGTTTTTGTAGTAAAAAAAATTTTTTTTGTGGGTTCAAGGTAAGTGGCTTAGCTGATTATTTTTAATTTCAATTTGACAATTGTCTTTTACCTAATTTAATGTATTTTTTGGATAGAAACACGTTTATACAAACTATAATAAAATTACCTACGTTGTAATTTTTTATTAATCCAAATAGGAATAATTTCGGGTAATGAGAGTCAGGGCGCTCTAACTATCCCACAGTGGTTCTCAGTACCGTTTGGATAAAATATTTTATATTATGTTTCACATGCCAAGAAATAGAAAATTTATAATGTCAAAAGCCAGTTGAAAAACGGATATTTTACACATTTTTATTTTGGTTTTTTTTTATTTGGATTGGATATTTTCTATAGATTAATATAATCTTTTAATACCGAAATTATATTTTTATTGATTGTTGATTACTTAGTTGACTAAAACAACACTAATTACATGTAATTCTTTTATTTTAAAAGTAATTAAAAGCTTATATCGATGGGGCCCATTGCACACATGGGAAAGTGGTGGCTTTCGTTACTCGACAGGTGGGTTAATGGGAGCGAAATGAATATTTTTTAAAGTAAATTTTCAAGGAATTTTGTTGGTTTAATAGGGGAAAATCTTTACAATTATTAAAGATAAATAACGGAAGAAGTCAAAAAGTGCCAAAAATAAATAAAATTATATAGCCAAGTATTTTTTTAAATTGCTTTTCTTTACACAGCTCCAATTACCCCACGCTCCCCTACCTACTTACCTATATAATTGGAGTACCCAATCTTGTGAAAAAAATTCAATGAAATCGGGACTCTTTCTTGCATTTGCTATGCAATATATTTTTGAGAACAAATATGTACAAAAATGCCTACCTTGTCATTAAGGCAAATAAGTTGCAAAAAAAAAAATTTGCTCATACCTATGTAAAAACTAAAAATGAAAATTTAGAAAATAAATAACTGTAATGAGAAAAACAAGTTTTATACTCTATAGAATTTCGTTTGGAATACAACTTAGATAAACAAATAAAGTATTCTGACTAGAATTTAAATTTTACTTGAATTTCAATGGTATTGAAAGCGGGGACAAACCAGTATACAAAATAAGTTTTGTTGTGGTTTGAAATGATAATCAACCTGAAAATAACTGATTAGATTTTGTAAATATTTAAGAATCAATATTTTTGTTTATTGTTATTTAATGTTCTTTTCTTTATACGTAGGGCGCACTAAATATATATCTGGAACTGACCACCAACATACACAATATTTGAAAAGTAATTACATTTGAAAATTGAACTCTTTTGGCTCTAGAATACAGTTTGTTTCATTTAACTGTGATTTACATTGTGGCGTCATTTCAAAAATTGCGTGTCTTCATCACTATGGATTTAAGTCGTGAAAATTTTCTTAGAATGATTTTTTACGATTTTAAGCACATGAGTGATTTGACAGCTCAGCAGAGCCTCGCTCGGCTTCAAACTCTTTTTGGTGATGAAGCACTACGTAAGACGACTATTTATTACTGGTTTGTAGAATTCAAGCGCGGTCTCGTCAATCTCAACGACGAATTTCGTCAAATTTGGTTTGGGACACTGTAACAGGTGAAAAAACATTGATTTATTGCAACGACCCCAAAACAAAGTAGCAATCGATCGTATATGGGTCTATCGAGATGAACTAAAACCAACTGAAGTGGCGCACGAGCGAAGTGTCTCTAAGCTGATGATAGCTTCTTTTTTTAATAAAACTGTACACGTGGCTACTGTTACTCAGAAGAATTGTTGTACCGTGACTAGTGATTGATACACGACCATTTGTTTGTCGGAAGTTATTGAAGAACTCTGTAAAAATCACCATGAACGTCGTATCATTTTGCATCACGACGCAATGCCGGTTCTCACACGACCAAACAGACAAATATATTTTTGAAGGAGAAAAACGTAGAACTTATGAGCAATCCTGCACACAGTCCCGACCTGACACCTTGTGACTTTTTTTGTTCGCAAAAACTTAGAACCAATTAGGTACGCGGTCAAAGATTTTCACCACCAGAAGGGGCTGTCGAAGAGCATGAAAAACATGTTTCCGAGGTCACCAGGGAGGAGTCTCATAAATGCTTTCAAAATTGGTTTATTCGTATGAAAAAGTGCATTTATGCTAACGGAAAACAATTTGAGAAAAAATATAAAAATTTTGACCATTCATAGTAATTTTTTCTCATTCATTCAAGACAGTTTAAAATAAAAAAAAAATTTTTTACTTTTAATTTAAGGTTGTACATATAGGCAAAGTTTGGAAGTAGGTTTAATTTTTTGTAAAAAATCACTTTATTTTAAAATTTTTAATGGTAATTTGTAGTTCATTTTGCATTTACTATGGGAAAACTTTCTAAATGCCCTGTTCAAACAAAACAGCGTCATTTGGAGGATAGGTACAAGTGAGGAATGGGAGAATCGTCAAATAAAAAATGGGAAGGAAATGCATTAGTTAATAAACTATGTTCAGTCAAACACGGTGTAAGTATATCTATATAGACAATGTCGTTAGCAAGGTCAAATATTAAACTGCGGCTTAATTACAAAATAGTTTTATTCTGTCAGTGATTAAGTAGGTATTTATTGTAATGTTCTAGTAGACCGATCAACTTTAGCTTCTATGGCTATAGCTATCAATATTGTGTAATAATTATAAACAATTCATTAATTTTGTACCTCTTTCAAAAACTATCGAGTTTCTTGACGTGTTTAAGGTCTTCTTATATCAGAGATAAAAAAATAAACACTTGTATAGGATCACTCTGGTGGCTGTCCGTCTGTCCGTCTGTCACAGCCAATTTTTTCCGAATCTACTGATGAAAAAAGTTGAAATTCGGGAGAAATATAGAATTTTTGAGTATAGAAATATTTGGCGGCCTAACCACAGATGTTAGCGTAAATATACGAATTTTTATTTTAGAAGTTGATTATACGTATATAGATGTTTCACACCCAGACATGGGACCAATATAGATATGTCATATTTTTCGCGGGTGGAAATCGAACTCATAGCATTTGGGTCTCTGAGCACTTGAACAGTTGGCCAAACAAAATTGCATTGATTTTTTTTTTTAAATGCATGCGGTTTAAAAGATAATAAAAGAAATATATAGGTACGTAAAATTGACCATTCCCCGTTAACTCTGCAAATACGCAGTCTAAAATTATGAAAAAAAAATAAATAAATAGGTATGTGGGTCTTCACTTATGCAAGCGATTAACAAATTGGTATTTTGGTAGTTATTTTAGGGGGACAGATTATTAAATTAAAATAAAAAACTTTTTTCAAGTGCATATTAATGTGCGCTTTGAGAGTCGTTAAGGTTTTTTTTTAAATAATTTTAGAATGCATAGGTTAAAATATATTAAAAAAAATATGTAAAATTATCATATTATATCCAAAATCATTGAGGTTAGAATTTTGTAGAAAAAGGCGGACAGACTTCACTTTATGTACTTAACCGAAAAATATAAGCGATAAATGAATATTTATTTGAAGAGGGGCGCATATTAGAATATACCTAAAAAACCTTTCCTAATAAGTATCAAATGAAAAAGTTTGTTATAGGAAATACAAATACTTACATACATTTTTTATAATTATATAATGTACCATATAATAGTAATTAAACATAATTTATCTACAAAAATCGATTATTTTGATTAAGAGAACTTGTTTAAATATGAACGCACAAAGTAACACACGATTCCAGCACTGTGTTCCAGCAATAAAGCTATCGTTGTTGTTGCGATAACCTATACTTCTTTATGTGTGTTACAAAGATCTTAAACATGTAATTCTAGTATTTTAGTGATTATTATAATGTCATATGTTTGATTTTTGAACGTATTATATTTTCTTCAAATAAACATCTGATTCTTTTAAATAAGTAACTTGATAATATTAATTACAGTTGATGGTGGAAACAAATATTAAATTAATATATTTTAACATACAAGTTCATTCGATTGTTAAGATGCTTGAATAATTACACGCAGGTCACGCAGCTGATTATTTGTATCATACAAAAGTCTCTATTATGAGTTAAATAAGCGACATAATATTGAACTATCTTCTTTCAATCAATCAAGTATTCTTATTAAGATTTAACTAAGAACATGGTGAATTCTGCGGTAAAACGGACTGCTGGACACACCGGAGAGGTACGGCGACCCACAGTAAATTTTATATTTACAGGCTACCATTTCTTTTTAAAAAAATATTCCGTTAATATTATTTTTTTTAAATTGCGATTTGATTGAAATTGCATGTGGCTATTTAAAAAGTTATAGATAAGCAAAAAGTTTGTAATTAGTTAGTTTTATTAAAACATTATAATTAGAGTTGCACCGAAATTCGGTTCGCATTCGGTACTGCCGAAGTTCGGCAGGTTTTACCGAACTTCGTCTTCGGCCGAATTTCGGTTAGATATGCCAGGATATACCGAATGTCGGCCAGGCTTCGGTAACTCCAATAGCAGCATAACTACATTTAGGGGGTTTTCCACCACCTCCAGTTAAAGCGGCAGTTATCCAATCTACCAGTTATCTGGCAGATTTCGTTTCCACGACATACGGATACTGTTAACCTTCAGTTAAAGACACAGTTATCCCGTCAGCCGGTCGAACTGGCATATAACTGCGTGATAAAACATCAATTTTATGATTAAATCAGCTGGTTGCGTATTTTCGTAAAATTTATGGTTGCGTTACCTACTTTATTTCAATTAATACGTTCATTTTGTTGATATGGTATGGTACAAGCAACACTGAGCTCTAGTTTACTAACTATAGGTTAAATATGACAGTAAGTTATTGGTTGAAAAGCATCGGGATAAAAGTGACGTTCATCCTCCTGTTAAAGATATCTACTGTTTAGTTAACTAGATGATAACTGATACTTGGTGTAAGATCCCCTTAAATATTCAGTTCTATTTGTTTGATTACCAGTTTGAAGGTAGAAAGAATAAAAACAATCAAGTTCTATGCTTTATTTAAAAATTGAGATTAACAAAAAAAATTTTTATTTAAAAATTGTGGTAACAAAACGTCAAATGAGAAGCGGCAGGATGATTGTAGGTGACAGGCGGGACGCACGCGAGTGGCATGGCAAGCGACAGAACGAACACGAACCGACCGACACTCATCGGATAAAAGCGCGCCAATTTAAACCGAAGTTCGGCCGAACTTCGGCTTCGGCGCATTTTTAAACGGAACATTCAGCCGTAGCCGAACTTCGTCAGAATCCACATTCGGTGCATCTCTCATTATAATTAATTATTTCACTTTATTCATAAAATATGTGTTTTTTAATCATCGTCCCATATAACTCGCGGCACTGTGAGTCGGCTGGATTTTTCCCGACGTCTTTAACAATATTCGTCATATTTCAACTAACTTGCACATTGATACATGCAACATTGATAAACTATACGTATAAACCTTCCTCTTGAATCACTCCGTCCATTGGCTTCAACCAAATGCAAAAATTTTGAGTTTATCGCGTTCAGACCGACAGACATACCTACAGATAGCCGCGGCTGGGGACTTTATTTAATAATAATAAATATGTAGTGATAAAGAATATTTAAGTAGTAGGTATGTATATCAATTGTCGGGTACCTATAATACAAGCATGCTTAGTTTAGGACTAGATAGCGCTGTTTAGAATGTCCTAGTTATTATTATTGTGATTTTTTACTAAATTTAGTCATTTTAACAATAAAATTGTGTCGACGTTAAGCTTAAATAGTTTACTGCGTAAAATAGATCATCGTTGAATAATTATTTTTTATTTGTTTCAGAAAGTGTTCCCTGATGATATCATTTGAATAACGAACACGCTGAGTCTCCTGTCATCCTGTAACTTAGTCCATAAAGGCTGTCCTTGTCCTTAACCTGCGGTTTCAGTTAAGGTACATGGGCTTACCTCCCTCAAAATGAACGACCTGCAGCAAGAACAGTTGGCGCATGAATCTCGTCGGATGCAGATATACACTCACCCGCAAATACATTCCACGGTGAGTTACCTATACATATTATTTTAACTTCACAAAATGTCATATTCTCAGATTTGTTCATATAGTCCCCTTAAAATAAATTTAATTTTATTGATATTCCTACAACAATTGCAACGAACAGAAATTATTCAAATAGACTATTTCCTGGGGAAATGTATTTCTTTTGTTTGTGTAAAAATCGACAGTCGTAAAACAATAAGTTTTAGAAAATATTTTTTAAAATTTTTAGACAGTAAAAAGTGCGTTGCATCTTACCAAAACTTCAGATTTTAGAAACTCTTGACGATATGTGGTCATGTCTTCTCAAATTATTCTTTTTTCATCGGGGTGCTCATTCCGTTCCGATGAATATTGGTATTTGTATCATGAATAATAACCATTTTGTCATCTGTCATATCGGAATAAAATTATTATTTATTATTATGAAATATTGATTGATTATTAATTTGTTTACTTCTCTGTTTTCATATTCTGATTGAGTTATCATAGGCAGTCCAAGGAAATCTAGCACAACCGAATTACTAACACATATGGTATACCACTGGCATACATATAAAATAAACTATCTTTTGTTTTCGTCACGCACATCGAAATGTATAGATATGTGTTAGTAAATTACGCGTGTCAGCTTTCCTTGGATTACCTAATTTAGACTTCTCTGACTACAGACTTGTTTTCATTAAGTATAGTGTTTGTTTAAATGTTTTCTATTTGAAAAGTGACAGACACAATTGTACAATAATTAATATAACTTCTAAGTTGTGAATTGCTAAATTGGAGATTTTTTTGGAATTAAATATTTTATTGCGAATTTATCATTTGTGTGTTTGAAGTCAATAAGAGTTGAGAGTTGGAGCAGTGTTCGTGGCTCACTACCCCTCGTAGAGTTACGACGGAAAATAAATGCTAATTCTGATGTGAAATAAATAAACAAGCTACCTATAGCTATTCGAAACCAGTTGTAGTTTATTCCATTCTAAAGTAAATTTTGAGGGTGGGCATAGTTAGGTGGAACCTTAAGATGATTTCGAAACCAAACTGTCCGTATTTATAAATAAAGTCTTTTAAAACGCATCGAACTAGAGTGTGTCATAGGTAATTTTTTTTGTCGAGAAAATTTCTTAGAAATAACATGCAAGTTTGAGTATATAAACGAAAGACACATTTTATATCTGGTCCTGTCATAGAGTAAATTACTTGACAGCCAGCAGAGTTTAGTTTTTTAAAGTCATAAATGTCACTTCTCAGTATCGAGGTGACATTACGCAATTTCGTGAAGTTGAAAACCGCCGCGCCGGAATTTCGCGGGGGTGAAGACCTGCGCGCAGGAACCATGCGCACTGAAACTAAAACTCGCTATCTCACACGAGCTAGCTAGAGTATGAGTGATTAGACGATAAACGCAGAAGAGGCTTCTAGTCGGTCCTGTTCAAGGTCTGACTTTCAGCAAGAGAGGTTCTTACTACCTGAGTAATAATACCTATAAGATATATTGTTTTGGATTATAACTAACCTAAACTTGTCATAACTACATGCGCATCCGTCTAGTTGTGGTATCTGTATACATAATATATAATACCTGTATTTATGTTAAAGATATTTATATATATAAATATTAATTATAAAAATTGATAATGATGGATGATGACAATGACTCTTCTACATGTCCAAAATTTGATTGATAATCTATAATTAAAGATTTTATATTTGTAGTATGGTATAATGGTAAAGTTAGGTAATCTATAATTAAAGTAGCACATTTACGATTCCCTACTAAATAATAACAGTATTTTGCTATCGTGTCGATAATCTGTCGTTTTGTAAACGATGAACTGGAGTCACGGCCGTTTGATAAACGTTGAGCTAGTTTGATCCCGCAGCTGGAATCTTCTTATATGTAGGTATACTTGTTGAGATAATATCAAAATTTTAGACAAACAAGTAACAAGTTTGTTATTCCAGCTAGTGAAATCATTTAATAAATTGATTGCACAAAGATGCTTTTGAATTGCTAACTTTTTTTCAGAAATAACAATATTCAGTAGGAATTGTGCCGAATTTCAACATTATATGTGAAATATAGGGCATATAGTCTCATGTCTAACGCACTAAAGATTTCTAATTTAATTTATCACTTAAAATGTTTTTAACCCCTCTAACAATGTTTACCTACATCATGTCTACGCTCTCGTCGGCCGGATTTTAGTTAAGAACCATCCCGAATAACCATATAGTTTATCCAGATATCGAGTGAGCTGGAAAACCAGGAGGGAATTAGCACCGATTTTTCTAAGTACTAAATAAGTAATTTAGTTTTCAATTTAATTTCATAATAATTGTAGAATTAGAGAATAGAAATAGATAGAGCCTCGCGGCTTTATCCGCGTAGACTACATAGTTATACCAGAACAGCTACAGGGCCGCGACGTTCCAGGACAATGCGAGACGTTCCAGAGTATCCTGAAACTTAACTACCTAAGAAATTCTATTCCAAACCGACAATCTCCTATTCCTGTCTGTGAAGTTTCATTAAAACTGGTTCAGCCGTTTCGGAGATTAGCCGGAATAGACAGACACTGCGATTTTATATAAAAATCTATGAAAGTCCACACATGACACGAAATTAAAATTGAATTGAGAATTGAGATTGAGATGACGACTGCTTGGCCTAGTGGGTAGCGACCCTGCCTACGAAACTGGAGGTCCCGCGTTCGAATCTCAGGTCGGGTCAGTACTTATATGGTGAATATTGATACTGGCACCGGGTCTTGGTTGTTATATGTATGTGGTGTCTTCGCTTGGTACCCAAAACACAAGCTAATGCTTAGTTTGGGGCCTAGACGTTGTTGTGATGTATACGTTATTATTATTATTAATTCAACAATATTTACAATTCTAATAAAATTGCTGTTTTATTTATTAATTTAGCAATTTCAAATTATGTTTCGATTCAGTGTACATTGTCTTCAGTGAATAGACCAGCTGTAAACAACTGTATTTCTATTAGGTTTCGATCGAAATTTCATACGTAATGATCGGGACAACTGGCGTCCCGTGTGGGATATTTGACTGGGGCCCTAAAATCAGGACGTCCCACAAAAATGGTGATGTCTGGGAACACTGTTCCTGCAGACTACAACCTACACTCCATCCTATATCTACGTTTCCTTTGGTGTACCGGGACTTGCCCCTTTCAGACATTACGTCTGGCTAAAGGCCGAACGAATTGATTGAATGAATGTTAACATCAAAAGAAGACTCTCAAAAGTACCTACTTCTTGCATTTTTTTAACTACAAACCCCAAAATTTCTACAGCAACGGGATCATATCACTACCTACAAGATGGCAATAAAAAATCGGTTTCGAATAAACCTGCTCTGAAAAACTATTTAAAAAAAACGCGTTTAATTTGTATGTACAATAAAACTTTTTTTCCAATCTAATATTACAATTTTATTTCCTAATATATTTAGAAAAATAAATATTTACTTAAAAACAATTAGTTCGAAACATACACCTGTTTTGTTTTGACATACGAAATAAAAATATTATCCACTATCTCTTAACTCTAACTTAGATTTATACATAACGTGAGATTTATTTATTTTTCTCTGCTTACTCTTGACACGATACAACGTAAACATTGTTGTTATTACGCGCGTAATGTGAGCGATATAATTTAGTTTTTCAGGTTAATTAATATACGTGAAAATTAGGGGATCGTCCAAAAGATGATAAAATTATTGTGATTGTGTTAATATAGAAAAATATGGTTGTTTACAAAAAATAGACAAAACGAAGAAGACTCTGAGCAGAACTTATATGTAAGTAAAGTGACAAAGTATGGAGACGGCTAAGTCCTAGTACGAGGACAGTTCATTTTTAAGATTTTAGTTTCGTTATATCTGTCTGTTCATCTGTCCACCTGTCCGTCCGTCCGTTTTTCTATCGTGTCGTCACACTTTCATACTTTTTTCTATATTTATAGATAAACGTAAAAAAAATTTTGAACGTACACTGAACAGGCAGAATTTCCACATTTTATTAGGTGTATAAAATTTTATTTAATTTTTTTCAAACGCACCTTTTTTTTGTTGCTTATCTCGTCATGTTGACTAACAATCGAAAGCTCATTGAAAATAACACAGAGTTTCCTTATTTTAATTTTTTTTTGAACCCCATTTCGGAAATATTCAGCTTAAAATGAGGAGCTTTTTCTGTGTGTCCCCGCTAGCCATAAAGTAAATTAATTTGACAGCAGCGTTTGGTTTTAATGAGTCATAAATGTCACTTCACAGTATCAGAATGACATTATGTATTTTGCGGGGTTGAAGACCGGCACGCGAGGATCTCTCGGGGGTGAAGACCGGCGCGCGGGGGCTGAGGGCCTTACATTGCACTGAAACTCGGACTAAAACTGGCCATCTAACACGAACTAACTAGAGTATGAGTAGTTAGACGATAAACGCAGAAGAGGGCTTCTATATAGTCAATTCGTACTTTTAGGCCGCAAGTATTTTCAAATAAAAACATTTAAAAATCTGAAAAACATTCGTCGGTAATCATCAATTAGTATTTTCAATCAAAATTGATTCCTGTAAGTTCAATATGATCATTTAAATAATATGTGTTATCCAACTAACTCTTTCGGATTAAAAAAAACCTGTCAAACACTAAATGTTTATGGCTATATTCGTACCTATTGTTTTTTTATAAAACCAATGAGATTAATATTTATATTCCTTTCAATGGTTTCAATTGGCGACTACGTAGAAACTAATTTTTTTTTTACAATCTTCAAATAATAATGGGTGTCATAAGTGTGATAGTCACAAATACCTACTTATACATAAAACCATAAGGAGAATGATTTTGATGTTTATAAGATAAACATATTTCACATTTAGAGATGAAATTCGCGATATCTTTGAACATACCAGGCCAATCATAATGTAAGGAAACCTTCTTGAATGTTTTAAAGATTCCTAGATGTGGAATATTATTGGAACCAAGTAAGTCTTTAATAATATTTTCCCTGTCATCTGGAGTAGCTACAGTTTCCATGTGAAATCATTAGTAAAAGAACTGGTTTTCATATAAGACGATTTTCTTTTATAATATAATTAGGAGAATCAGCAGGATTACTCCGGCATCCTGAGTAAATTTTGCTATACCAGTCTATATCAGACTGAATAGGATTGATAGTCAAAGAAGTTATGGCTTCTTCATTCGTTGAGCGTGAGAGCATATTAGGTATGATATTGTCTTTTCCTTTGTTATGTTTGAAAATGAAATTAAAGCAAGACAATCGGACCGTCCATCTAGCAAGTCTGCCAGTAAGATTTGATAAATATAAAAACCATTTCAAAGCTGAGTGATCAGTATAGAGAGTAAACTGTTTGACGTTATCTAAGTAACAAAGTCAATGTTTTAAAGCAGTTATTACAGCTAAAGTTTCACGTTCTCTAGTAGAATAATTTTGCTCATGTTTATTTAAAGATTTACTCTACTACCTATGCCATAGCTAGAAGCATCACAATGAACAAAAAACGGTAAATTAAAATCAGTACAAGCTAAAACAGGAGTGGTTACAAGAGCGTCTTTTAGTTTTGTAAAAGCATCATTAGCTTCATCTGACCAACGAAATTTTGGTGCATTTTTGTCAGACGAAGTTGACTTACTAAGGGGGCTAGTTGTAGTGCTAAAATTAGGTATAAATCTTCTAAACTAACTACAGGTTCCTAAAAATCTTCTAACTTCTTTACGAGAGGTAGGTGTAGGAATATCTAATATCGCACGAATCTTATCAGGGTCAGCAAGATGACCATTTTCATCCACGACATAACCTAAATATTTCAGTTCATTTTTAAAGAATTTACATTTTTCAAAGTTTATAGTTAATTTAGCATAGGCTAGCCTACTTATACTGTACTCTCAGTGCAACTTATCTTTAGTTCTGATATTTATTACGGACTTCGATCCTAAAGTCCTTGTACCCATTCCATCGAGAGTCAATTATTTGAGACATATAATTGTATTTAATCTAATCTATTTTATTAGTCTAATTATTAATCTAAATTAACTAATTAGAAATAAACTTGAACAAACATTGTAGTTAATTTTACAGGCAAGACATCAAACCAATACTTTTAAGTTTGTTAATATTCGCTCAACTACGCTCCGAATGTCTCCAGGTTTCACTATTATATTAGTGTCTAAAAATTAAATATCCGGTACTATTTTTTCTTATCACAAAGACATGCCAATCAATATATCCTATGTGTTATATAATAATAATATTAATTCAAATACACGTACGTAATAATAAAACTGCGTTTATTATAAAAGTATCTTAAGTATTAAATTATAATAAACAGTTTAAAATTAAACTAACAATGTTAAATGAACAATTTTTCAGACAAGATATTATTTTGTACCTAACCCCTTTAACCATAATTGCAACAACATTTGTACCTATCCGCTATCTAGCTTAGAGCTTTTGGAATTATATTTTTGTTATTCTCTTTGTGTAGTTTGTGATTTCTTTTAGCTCTACTTCATTCACTATCGCTAACTACAGACGAATAATTTCAATTGCTTATAAGGTTTGTTTTAGTTTATGTTGCATGCTGTATTTTTTTGTAAATAAATAAAAATAATTAGATACAAACTTAACTGACACTTTAATGAATTAGTTGAAGTTAATTGAATAAATCGATAAAATTAAAAAAAGGCATCATCCATTCATTGCAATACCACGGAGAGATCACGTTTCTAATAACCAATCGTGCACAAGCAGATGTACCTATACTACGGGTGAATGCTTTTTCGTTTCCGTATTTCACGTTTTAAAAATTCTGAGCACAACCAACATATTTCGTTGTGAAAAGAAATAGGTAAAGTGTTATTTTTTTTAATTTTCACGATCATTATTTGAAACTTTTTAAGTACATCTGTCTTTTTCATTTCCTATTAGTCCAGGAGCACGAGACTAAAGAGGGGTATGATTTCCTAAAAGTGATTAGTGATAATACAGTCGGTACTCATTGTGCAGACGCATTAGCACGCGGCGCCCATACAGTTACTTATATAAAAAGTAAATTTTTTTTTCTAAAACCTAATTTTGAGGTTCCGCACTTCAAAAGGCATAAAGGAATCCTTATAGGATCACTTCGTTGTCCGTTTGTTAAGACCCTTTTTTCAGGAACACGTGAAGACATCAAGTTGAAATTAATGTCGAATACTTAAGTCCACGTCTCTTGGGGCTATAAAAAATCAAACTTCTATGTCAACGCAAATGAAAATACAGCAAAATGCCGCATATTGTGATACTATGCAAAATCTGAAAATCTGAGAATCCAGATATACCAATATAAAAATAGTTATACCATATAAAATTTTTTTTTTGTATATGCTCGCCCTTTTTATATATATACATATCGCAAATCAATATATTACGTACCGGCATGGAACCCTCGCTTCGCGAGTCTAACTCGCACTTTGCATTTTTTTTGTATGCTGCAGCAAAACCAATCATAGCTTTATATCGAAACAAATAAACAACCACAAAACGCTGCCGGTTATCAAGTATTGTTAGCTGTGCAGCGGTAGTATATGTAAGTTGCTGCAGCCGCCAGTATTTTGCTGTACGTACGTAGATACATTCCGGGCCTTAGAGAATTGTGACGGTTTTTGGTTATGAGCTCCTGGACTATATGAATCAGCTTAAATATATTGGGACATTTAATCCAAAATACAAATAAATATTTCGGAATTTATACATAAACTATAGTGATTTCACGTTAAGTGTGTTTCAAATATAGTACAGCTGCATTCTCTGAAATCCAGGCGCGAACATGTTTATATAGTCATTTCGAAACAGAATTTAAATTCGCAGCCTTGGATATCGTAGGCGAGGTGAAGCTATCCCACTGCACCACTTATGCCGTTGAACTATAAATTCTATTCAAGAATTAAATTACGCGTCATAATTTTGCCGTGATGTTTGTAAATTGCCTATTTTGTTTTACCTATAAAAACTAATATGATATAATATTTACAATAGGTAGGCATGCATAAAGGTGTGTAAAGTAAGGTATGTATTGTAATGAACTTAAAAGATAGTTTATAGTAGATACTTTACCTTCATGCATCATGAATGTAAAAAACCATCAAGCACAAGTAGGACTTACGTGAAGAGGGTTCCGTAGTATAAGATCATGATATGAAATAATATTTTTTTTAAATATAACTGAAATTTCGACTAGAATTTGATTATATAAGTAGTGTATAGCCCAGTTGAACTTTTCATTCCTCCATGAAGTTAAACAATATATTATATATGCATTTTCTCTTTAAATAAATAAAAACAAAATAATCATTTTTAACAAAGTCAAAAGGGGTGTTAAAGTTTGATATTTTTTTTACCCATGCGAAGGGAAGGCGGATAAACGTGTACAGTTTCCGCGCGTTCGGGCACGCGGAATATGTGAGAGTCCCACCCACTAACAACCGCCTGAAGCATAATAGGGACGCGTGTCGTCAGCCCGAAAGCTCCAACGACTTCATCGAAGCGGCCAGGAGGCACACTAGGGTGTCAGGGATGAAAAGGATTTTGTATTAAATAAATAACAAAATGCAAATAAAAAAAGGAGTTATCAAATTTTGTGCGTGTACACACCTAAATACATACATGTTATAAAATTTTAAAATTCAATGCTAAACGGGGTCAAAGCGGGTGGCACATATCTACATCAGCGCACAGCTCGAACCCTGCTGGGTCTAGAATCTTGAAATTTTTCACAAGGATATCTTATATGACGCAGACGTTCATTAAAGAGTTTTTCAAAATTCTGTCCTTATATAAGGGGACGAAATGAGAATAAGTTACAGCCTTTTAAACCGATTATTACCTTTTTAACTGTGAGGTGGTATTATAAAAGCAAATTTTTCATAAAACTGATTTTTTATTTATCTGTGTATTATGCATTTGTTTATGTTAAAACGAGTAACTCTATTGGTCTGAAACTGAATAACCGACTGAACTATTTTTTATGTGGGTAGCTGATTCGTCGTTTACATTTTCGATAATTTTTTTGCAAAGTGAAAATACTGTCCAATCGATCATTCTGATTTTAATGCGTAAATGGTGACACATTACTAGACCATAATGGCAACGGGAACCAATGAAAGCGAACTAGTGAATCAGTTGGGACGCGAGAACGAACCAAAAGTGGCGGCAGTAAAAATAAACATACCTAAAGTCTTTAGTAACGAAAATGGAAATACAATCTATACGTTTATTTGGAAATAAAATTAAGTGATGAATATACTAGGTAGATAGTTTAGTTATCTATATATCTAGCTGGCGATATATAGGCGAGTTTTATTGGTAATTTAGTACGATCTCTATAAACTTACAAAAAAAATAGGCGCTTTTTGTGACTTCCTTAGAAAGCAGACCCTTACAAAATTTATAAGAGTTAAATAAAAAAACGTACTGCATGCCTTGTGGTGATTGTGTAAAAATATGCGCTCAGGCGCCTATGGTTGCATGTACGTTCGTGTGACCCGATGTAATTGTGCGTACAACTCGTGGGTGGCCCATGCTTATTTAAAACAGAAACTGAGTTCAGCTTGAATTTTGATCTTAAAGTAACAGAAATTGTTTTCTCTTTTTTTAGTGACGGGGAAAGAGAGGGAGGGGTTTCCTGTGAGCCTTATCTAGACTTGTAGAATGTAGAAAACCGTAAATGGACATGTATAATATTTATTTTTACTTTCTAAATTTCTTGAGAAAATCTATTGAAACATTGTTTGGTATCAAGAAATTATCATAATTTTTCTTTATGTATTCGTTGTATCTATACGGCGGTAACAATCTTTGTGATTCGTAATCATACAAAGCACATCTGCCGGGGTACGATGTACAGAATTAACTACAATAATTTCAAATAATAATGCGATCGGCACCAACACTTAAGGGGAGATAAAATGAATTATTACCTAGATCGACCGTGATCGCGATCCCGCGTTTCGGACGTATCATGAGGTATTCGTGAAATGTGCGTCGTTTTCGGTTTGTGTGCCTCGAACCGCCCATTAATTACGTGGTTATTTTCGCTTAATCCCGCCCCGCGGCCCACTGCCCGTCGCGACACTTTGTCGAAGATAGTAGGCAAACATTTTTTTTACTTTGTCACTTGCGGGCACATGAAAAACGTTTTCAGATTTTATATTTCGCCGAATTATTAATTTATCATGTGCGTTGTAATCCTGAGTGTGCCGAAAGTAAAGTTAAAAACAATCGATATTAATATTGCTAGATGAGTGGGCGACGACATGTTATAAGCTTCTGTGACACGAGTATGAATGAGTATTACTAATCCGTAATAATATTAAGTATTAAGATCGATAATAATTAGATGGTCATTGTTCTATGTATATAATTTAAAATATTTTGTACAGAAAGAAGTATGTATTTTGTTTTTTAATCGAGGTTTCTCATTTTGGCTGCAGCGATGGACTTGCGCAGATGCCGCTATTTTGCACGGTAAAGACTCTACTTGTTGACCATTTGATTAATTATTACTGTTGGCCCGTCACCGCCTGTGCTCTGTGATATTTTTCTAGTGAAAAAGATTAAATCAAACGCGACGACATGGCCAATAAATAGTCCCCAATTTCTATTTTTGAATGTGTAGAATTTGCTTTCTCCGGAGCGTGCAGCGGCGACGGCAGCGCGACCCTCTCGTAATGTGCGCGTGTTCAGAGTGCCTGTTAGCTTTTTTGACAGTGTCGGCTATATCCGAGCTGATTTGTTCGTAACAGCTGCGAGAGCGCACCTATTAGCCGCTGATGCATGTTTGACGGCTGGCTATTAGGGTGAAAGAGATAAAAACGCCGATTCCCCTACAAAGGAGCGAGACCAGTTCAGTTTACAGATTCACTCTACACACTAATTCGCTGCATCCGAACGCTCACGAGGGACTCGTGACATACAGCCGGTTTGTTAGAAAAATTCGAATATGAATTTCAAGAGAAACTGCGATGAAAAAAGACCGAGGCGAGTGTAAATAATGGTACCGGCTCATAGCCGACGGCCAAGTTAATGAAGACGTGTGACGTTGTGGGTACATCGCGTTATTTAAAGTGCTATAAAACACAACACAACAAGAAGAGTTTACTAAATGAGGTCTTTTATATGTTTATATATAGTGTAATTCCATCAGTAAATTAGGATCTTAACAATAGTTAAGTCTTATTTCTATACTTTCAATTGGAAAAGTCTAGCATAATATATTCTATGTTTTATTGTTATCGCTCTCACATTTTCTAGTTCTAACACGGCAGTATACAATATTGCAATGATATATTCACTTACATATTGCTACAAATCCAATTGCTGAATTCTAAAGATAAATTTTCTCATCGTAAAACACGAAAGTCTATAAAAATTTATAGCTTGTCAAAATGAAGGTAGGTAATATAATTTGAAAAGCATTTCGTACAAAGGATAAAGAGCTATCGAACGATTAAAATGCAATAACTATAAAGTGACGGAAGCCGCGGTCTCGGCGTTCCTGCGGATAGCTCGATAAATAAAAACCAGTGTTTGTTATTATTGTCGCTTGACAAAATAGTCGGCGAGAAATGAAAACAACCGCGGCTTGGAGCGGCCACTTACGCCGTTCCGCAATATTTATGGTTACACATATTTCCCTGATAGACAGTACCTACCTACGTAATAATGATGTATGATCCAGTTCTGACCTTGTCAACGTCACATTGCCTCAGATGAAAACACAAATAATATAATTCGTAGTAGATTACGTGTGACGATCATGATATTAAACTGGAGTAGATCCTTCAATGAAGAGCCTCACTATAAGTGGAATTATTTAACATTAATTATAGCTGTGGATAAATATAAGAACTTGAACGCATTAACCCGACCGGTCTCCGATCAATCAGTAACTAATTTTACATTTCGGTGAGACTACGCGCCCGCGCGTGTCAACGTGCCACGCTTCATTTTATTTCTCTTGACTATAAATAATTATCAACATTCCCAACTCATTTAGCATTGGGCAACTGTATTCATATAATTTTAATTGACTTTTAAATTTATGAAAATATACCTATATGTTACACGTCAGGATGGTTTCACGGAAACGTGACAGCTGGCATGGAAAAATCGAGCGAATACCAGTTGAGCTTTTAGAATAAATTAAAACTATAGTAATTTAATAATCTAATTTTGTCCAACTTACATATGTAATCAGATTACTCCATATACTTAATGTAATCTATAGTAAATACGTTGAAATCATCGACTATCAGCCATAAAAGCTATGATACTAGTGACGACTAAAATATTTCGAGTTAACAAAGATTAGCACAGATCATGCCAAATATCTTGTTCCTTCCGAAGTTGACGCGGTTACACTTTTCGACAGGCGCGGGGTTTGGTCTGGCTCTATTGATACACATTTTCTTATTGCGTCACTACAGGCTTAGAATTTAGAGTGAACAAACAGTTTGGCGCAAGCTGTAGATAACATAATTTAGATCTGAATAAAAGAATCTTATTTTAATCATTTATTTATTATATACTTTATTATTTATCATTTATTCATTATTTGAAAAAATATAACCTTTAGTTTGTCTAATGCTATCAGAAAATGATAATAATCATTTCGATGAACTTTTCTTCTAGATCTGACTAATGCATTAAGACAAATTTAACGAGTCAATATCTAAAGTATTGCATAGTTTTAAAATTGTATCAATTATAATATTACCAATAAGTAATAAAATAAATATTTGAACAAATGAAAATAAAAAATAATACCATCTAATACGTTTTTTTTTTAATTTTAGCACATTAAAAAAGGCATGGCATCGTCCAATTACATCATATTACGCAGGTTCACTTGAATATAAATCATTTTTGCACAAGCGGACGCCATCTATGCTAAGAGTGAATAAACTTTCGTTTACGCATTCCGCAGATTAGATTGACAGCACACGGGTGGTTACTTAGAGAACTTTTTTCATTTTGTATATGCGCACATGAAAACCGTTAAATAATATTATCATCACCAAGCTCTCGAGTCTCTACTATTGGAGTTCTGTTCCGCAATATTGAGTTTTAGAAGTTGGACCAAAGTGGGTACGCTGGTTCCGTGGCTGGTAACTTCGTTCGTCACAGGTGTGATGATTACCAAACTCATTGGTCGACATTCCTTGAAAAGAAACTATGGATCTTTGCATTAGTTGTTTTAGACACACGAAAATTACAGTTCTGTGTTTATACCGAGGCGTGAAAAATTTTTTTTTTACCCATTCCGTCATAATACGTGATAAGTTTTTTCACTTCACTTCATCAGCCCATTTTTACCCCACTGCAGGGGCTTAGGCCTCCCCCAAGATGAGTGGGGGCTTGGAGCTTAAATCCACCACGCTGCTCCACTCCACATTGGGGATTGTAACGACTGCCATCTATTGACAGCACCCGGGACCGACTGCTTAACGTGCAATCCGAGGCACGGAGTCAGTGATAGTTATGTACTTAAGTCAGAAACACTCATTGGTACATGCCCGGATTCGAACCATGGCCTTATAAATTTGAAACGGGTTCGTTTCGTTTTGGGCTATCGCGACACTATAAGTTTGTTATGAGTGATACTATAAGTGATAAGTTTACTGACTGAAAAACTAAGAAAGATCACTGAATAGTAAACACTAGTAAATGTTAAACATTTTCGTAAATACTTGCTTTTAATGGTTTTATGGAGACATCACAAATATAATGATGGATCGTAATGACAAACGACAATTATATGAACTTCACCAACACATAAATTATTCAATAAACCTATTTAAAAGCCGGTTATAGCCGTAAATTCAGAAAAAGTGAAATTCGAGAGATAATTGAAAATATGGATGTACATGATGAGTTTTGGCTCTGTCCGCATAGACATATTTGATATCCTAGAAACATTAATAGGGGTCCAAGTGTGAAATTGTCGTTTTATAGGAAGAAATAAAACTAAAAATTATTAACAAAAACCGTATTATAAAATAAAAATTTCCAGCTATCTATCATCATGAATGTTTTTGTAATGGAACTTTGTGAAGATGGATTCAGCAAAGTATTTTAAACAATTTTTTTTTTCAATGCATAATGTTGGTCAAATTGTGGAAAAAAACGATAAACGGTTGAGGCCAAGTTCGGAGGATAACGGAGGGTTGTAATTCCTTTAGCATATAATTTAGTAGGTAATTGTAACTCCTTTATCTTTGAAACGTTTTTATGGGCAGTACAGTATGCATAAGGTCTTGCGTTATCTTAAAATAATAACGATGAAGATCGGTTCACCAGTTGAGGCTGCTGTTTTATTTTTTTAATGTTGTTGAGGTACTTTGTTCCATGTTGGTCCATATTGTCTGCATATTTTAATTTCGACGCATGCTGCTGATTCTGCAGCAAATTGATATCAGTTCATATGGATGGGCTTGAACAAGGCTTGCAATTCGTCATTATTAACTGTAGTGGCTGCATGGACTTTTTTTTATTTCGAAAGTCTAAATTTTCACTGTAAACGCGACCATACTAAAATCGCATGGTGTGTTCATTAGTTACATTTCCTTAAAACGCAGTAGATAATGACTTCACTAGCTGTAGGTATTTCCTGCGTTATAGTCACGCCGGAAATCGTGTTAAAAAAATATCGAATTTAGAGAGAGCAGACGCGTTTATGAAAACAACTGAAAAGTAATTAAATAAAAAAATGGTTTTATTGAATTTCAGTTTAGTACACAGTGACTTACCTACTCTAGAAAAAAAAATTTAAAACTTTCTCTATGCAGATTTTTTTATTTCTCATGGCCAGGAGCTAGAAAGACATTTTCATATTGAAACCCATATTGTGTTTTTCCGTTCTCGTTTCTGTAACTGTACATTCTTTTAGTCTACATCGAGAAGAAAAGTTGTATTTTTACTATTCTATCTCTAAACTCAAAGTTTTGTCATTTATTTCGAATGTTAATAGTTTTCGTATCCCATGGGAGCTTTTGAACAAGATGAATAACTTATGTTACTCTATCCCCAAACTATTTCCGTGTAAAAAAATCGCGTTGTTTCGTTGCTTAGTTGCGGTGTAAAAGAATGATAAAATAAACCAACAGAAAGATGAACGTATATGTACAGGCATTACACTGAAATATTCTTGCCTAACAGTACCTAAGTGTTGGGGAATTTTGGCTTTGATCCCGTATCGTACCGGGCCTCATTTTGAGAAACCAGATTGGCTATCAAGTACGATTTTGTGTTTTTTGAATTATGTGTATTGACCTAGGTATATGTCAATACCTAATTTTAAAGCACTAACACTTATTCAAAAGGAATGTCTATCTACTGTTTACAATTGAATTATAGTTTGACCGAAACCGCTGTAGTAGGTACCTACCGCGCCTTAGGTATGTGCGCGGCGAAGAGGGAAGGCAGCTCTCCTAAGCGTTGACGACGGACGTGCGGACCAGTGCGGACTGACAGAGCAGATCTGCCTCCCCCCACGCCGCGCACTTACCTAATGCGCAGTACAGCGGTTTCGGTCAAATTATAAACAGTCGCTATTTAAGAAAAAAATTACTTAATTAAGCATTTCAATTTTTTTAATTAGATAAACACAACAGCTTTTCAACGAAAGTACAATACGCGCCACCCCGAGATATAGAAGCAAAGGCCGCCGGCTGTACACGCTTCCGCCGCCGCCTAGAATCAGCTAGTGTGTACAGCCGGCGGCCTTTTAGATCGGTGGCGCGTATTGTATCTACTAGTGTTTAAATGTGCTTATAGGCCTCACCGTTTGAAAAATATTTAGAAATTTCAAATGATGGCATTTATTCATCGCTTTTGAAAAATATACTTTGAAGAAGCGTCGTTATTTGATAAGACTTATTCATATAAAAATCAAAATTATCAGCAAGTGTAAATGTATCTAGAAAATTCATTTCCACGTATTTTTAAAGACCCGGGTTTACCTTCGCATCAATATAAAATTTTGAATTTTGTGTAGGTACGTTTATTCAAAACATTTTTGTGTCCAGGACGTGTCGATACACAACGTGCAAACACACGATCTACTGAAACTGACCAAGACTGATATCACTTCGAGCATGGCCACCGGCACAAATCCTTGTGGAACGACGCTATCGCATGTTGGTGAGTAGATTTGCTATTTATATGATCTTACATAATAAAGTTATTCAAACGGCGACAGTGACAGAGAAGAGCTCATTTGTCAAAGAATACAATTTTGAGTAAGTGTTGTATTAGTGATAACGAAGTAACTATTACACTAATCTGTGATCATAGACACTCGCAGCAGCATCCCCTTGGAAACAAACCTTATCCGGCGCTGGGTGGCCCATGATGTTCCCCGAAAATAGCTTGGCAAAGATTGCGATGAACTTAAAATATGGCAACAGATTTTTTATTGTTAATTGAAATGTCAGCTTTAAACTTATGGTATTACTTTTATGCTTTAATTTAATTTTATGAGTAGAATAATAAAAAGAAAAAAAGTATGGATTTCAATAAGTTTCAAAGTTTTTACCAATTCAAGTAGTAACTGTATTAATTTGCTTTAAAGTAGGTAAGTCACCAACTCTGCACCAACTGTCCGATTCAAAACATATATAAGACGCAACTGAGTAAAATATGTCTTGTCTCTTTCGTTCACCTCAACTTTCACAATCGAAAGACAAAGACAAAACAATTTTGAATTACATTAAATAGAGTCTAAATAAACGTTTCTGTCGTTATAGCCCGAACGCAGCGAGCCTGTTTCAATTCTATAAGGCCATGTGGCTGTGGTTCGAATCCGGGCGTGTGTAATTGCCACGATACATACCCACTACATACATTGAAAATTCATTTTCTTACGTTCACTACTACAAGGATATGGAATACTTTGGTTTTTTAAATTGTTTGTCCAGCTTGGTACAACGCTTTTGTCAGTCAGTATATTTTTCGACCATCATTTAAAAATACGCCTTCGTATATATACATTAAAACGAAATAAAAATACTTTATTTATACACTAACATGTTGTCTGAAATTTTTAAACGTTTGTCACTATTTGTTTTTTTTTTCACATATATTTCAGAGAAAAATAAAAGTTAATAACACTACGATACTCTCTAGGTATTTATATACGTATATATGCAAGAGCTTAAACAGTCTAATTTAAACAATAATAATATAATAACACCATACATCATAGCAACGTCCAGACCCCAAACTAAGCATTAGCTTGTATTTTGGGTACCTAGCGAAGACACCACATACATATAACAACCAAGACCCGGTACCAGTATCAATATTCATCATATAAATACTGACCCGACCTGGGATTCGAACCCGGGACCTCCAGCTTCGTAGGCAGGGTCACTACCCACTAGGCTAAGCGGTCGTCTATACATATATATAATACTCATTGATTTTTCTATAGCTCTGAATACACGCCGTCATAATTTAAGTGAGATTGCTATAACAATGGAAACCAATTTTTCTGTCGTCTTATTTCGAATAGCATACCAACTCATACTTTATTCAATCGAGGCTCGAACTAAAGGACGCAGGCGCCGGGCGACCGAATTAGTGTACCTATGTTTAATTTATAACTTCGCATTGTTCATTGAGCCGGTCCTGATATTGGCTGTCAAGCCGTCAGTGCCGGAAATTCATTGATAGATTTTATAGTCCCGCTCCGAAATAACGCTCTAACACAATCCGATTTCAGCTGTAAATCCACTAGTCATTAACGCCGTCCGGTGGCGTGCGTTTTGCCATTGGCTATTTTAGATTTACAACATATAAATTATTTTTTAGATTTCAGATGTTTCGCGTTTAATTTGTTAATAGACTTTATGATTTCGATCGCTGTATAACTAATCGATATTTTTGTGTAATAATTCTCAACTTACGGAGACGACGGTCGCGAATACATTGAAAAAATTTATAGTTCAAACGCAAAATATTTGAAGACATGAGTAGCCAAAGGTCATATCTGCAAAAAATAAATAACCTGTTTTTTCGGTGTAACAAAGGTTTTATTATGCGCGTAATCTATTCACAATGCTATAAGAGTTCTTTCTTTTAAATTTTTTAATTAATTTTAAAGAACAAGTAGGAAATGCACAACAAAGTTCATATTATGAGAAACTTTAAAGTCTGTTTTCTCGAAATGTCTACTTTGTGAGTTACGACCTTTGGCCACTCATGTCTTAATTTTTTATGCATATATAATATACCTCCCTAGTCAACTTGACTAAACTAAGAATGCAGTGTCTGTACTAAATAGTGGTAAGACAGCCTAAAGGATTTGAACAACGTCATAAAAGTCAACGTCTATGTCAAGTTATAGCTGTGTAGATGGCGGTTGGTAAGAGATAACCGGAAATCTTTCTGAAAATTTTCAATAGTCTCCGTGCACAGAATGGCGCTTTCAAATCATCCAAAAGGGTCAGAATAACGTGATGTTTTGCGCATATGGTTATCGTATTAAATATTAAAGTATGGAGATTGACGCATAAATCTGACGACTAAACTGTGAAAACTAAGTCGAATATAAGTTGCTCTCTGTAACCTCATAGTTTACATATCCTGATAATAATGTATGACGGATAGATGGGTCCTTTTGGCAATTCTGCCGAGATTTTATTGTTAATTTAAAAAAAAATATCCTTACAGTGATAAATTTCATTACGACAAGTACATAAAAACATATTATTGTTACTTCAACAAACTTAAATTTAATCTATAAAGGTAAAAAAAGATCTCTTCCTGGCACCTATATTCTGTTGACCACTGCGCTCGCAATGTATAATTTTATTTATAATTATAAATCAAAATAGCTTCAACTGTCTCCACTGACAACCTGTTTCTTTCGTCCAACTATTGAGCTGTCGTTAGGGAAAATATCATCTTCACATTGAGTTCAGGAAGAAAGCGGGACAAAAAGGGAACGAATAGCAATATGGGACTGCGTTGTGTAATACGGTGACAGTCCCGTGTATACGTGACGTATCGCATATCTACCTATAAAGGTTCCTTTTTTTCATCTCCGATGCACGGAACCTGAAAAAAGGACTAGATTTTAAAATAATTGCTTGGATATTCACAAAATAATAGACAATCTTTCAACTGCGCATAGATGCCCAGAGTAGTCAAGTCCAGATCCAGAAATATTCATATATATGAAAAATTAAAAATTTTGAAAATTACAACACAGAAATAGGTATTAATTTTTGAAATAAATTAATGGCAGTACAGAAATATAGAAACGTTAACAAATAAAAATATAAACAAATTTACTTTTATTTATGGATATAACAAAAAATTATGAAATTGGAGTTGAATTGATTTCAAAAAAGTCCCATTACGAGTATCTCGAAAACCGTGGAATTTTCCGTAACACAAATTTTTATTTTATGGGACTTGGTCTCTTCTAGTCGTAGTTGAGAAGTTGTCTATTATTATCTGGATATCTTGTATATACCTAGTACATACAATGTTCTAAAAGTGTAATGCAATATATCCTTTTCTTTAAAATGTAACATAGTACCCACAACGAAAAAGAAAAACTTTACACCTTCTTCATTTGTATTTAAATAATATGTTAAGAAATATGTACTTACCCACGTATTTTTTGAGAAATTTATTTTTATTTAAATTTTATTTGTATTTCTTTTTAAATTATTGACAGTTTTTTATTTGACAAATAAATATTTACATTTATATTTTATAACAATAAATAATATTTTTAGAAATAAACATCCATGGCTAGCATCGATATGGACGTCGGATCTCGTATGCTCAAATTCTCAATGGGCTATTTCCTGATACACTTAAGATAATATTCACGAAGCTGTTTGCGATATACAGATGTCTCCCGTGTGCGTATAAAAAATCAAATGATGGTTAGTATAGTTATATGATAAAAGTGGTGTTTGAAAGAGTAGGAATACAAATTAAATTTATTAATAGTACACTAATAAAAAAAAACATCAAACGTGAGTCGGCCTCGCATGTAAGCGGTTCCGTATACACTTTCCGTACCTACACTTAAAACCTTCAACAAATACGTAAAATTATATACACGTCTTTTAGCCCTTACATGACCTATGGTGACTCTCTTTATTTTTCTACCTCCCCCCCTCCAATCATCTTAGTTAAAATTTGTAATGCGAATAACTCACGCGCACCTTCTGTCGCTGTTATCATCCCGCGCTCCATTTAGAGCGAGCCTCGCCACGTCACTGGGCCCTTCGTTCATTACCTAGTAGGTACTGCGTAATTTTGTGTAATTAATTTATTATGAAGTACTCGTTTATACCTATATACATATAAATATTGTGTTTCCTGAGGTATAGTCGAGTAAATCCTGTTAGCCCCCATCGCTAGCCCCTCACGAATTGTAATCCGTAATCTGAATATAGGTAAAATCCAAATTGGCGAACAAGGTATACACTTCAAATATTCTGTACCATAGTAGTAGGTACATATCTTCTTTTCTATCTATTGTCCGAGTCATACCTATGCCTGGAAATTAAAAAAATATCTGTCACAAGTGAAGCGATCAAAGAAAAAGCCAGATTTTTAAAAATTTACGGTATTGAAATATTCGTAGCAGACCGAACTTCTTATTAATATACTTTGTATCTCTTAATAATGTATGAACAGACGATAAATTCTAAAAAAGGTTCTTTTTTGGTTCTAGAATTGCAAACCCTAAAACCCACATAAAGCCACCTTAGTTGTCATTTAACAGATTATACCACACACGTTCATTATGATACAAGACACCGAGCGTAGTCAGATTCAAGGATGAATATTGAATGTGTATATGTCATTGATATAATTTCAATTCGTTATCAAGGTACTAATCTCATGTGCATGAGTCGAAATCTCCATGTTTTTTTTTTTTTGTTTCATCAATTAGGTATATTATGTCAATTTTTTTTAACTTTTTCAGTTTAAGTACGTTGATCGGTTGCTAATAATTGTAGAATAGTCCCATAAAGTACGGAATCACATGTAGAGCGAGTTACAAAAATCTTCATAATACATACAATTTTATGATTATATTTATTATTTTCAGAAATTGGTTGATTGAGACAAACATGTGGGTGAATGCAATGAAATGTACAAAACGGTCAAGACACAAAAGTAATTATTTTAGATTCTTATTGTGTTGATGATACGTTAATCCACTACGTTTCTCGCATTCATACTCATTTAACACTAGTTTTTGGCCTTAGCTTTACCGGCATGGATGTGCATATCGTTCCTATAACTACATTTCCTAGAATATCATTCTTGAATTCGATTTCTAATGACGATACGAAGCTTCTCTTGTATTTAAAGTCAATATTTGATAGCAAATGAAATCAAAGTAATTTTGTTTCTTCAATTAATTCACCTCGAATTTGGTTTTATCCATTTCATGTAATATATATTACTTTTCAGGGTACCATCTTTTTCTCAGGAAGAGTACACGTATTGAATTTAAACTGATATTAAATAGGGATGTCTAAAACGCCATAATTCTGTAAAAAAATAATTTTCTAACACCAAGCCATAAAACGATATGTCTTTTCAAATACGTATTTTCTCTTAAGCCTAATTTTTGATCGTTTTTACCATTGAAAATGACTGTCAGATCCTTTTCCTGTGAGACGTAAATTTGGCTACATCTTCGATAATTTATCTTTACACTTATATCCGTTAAAATTTTGATAATTGAAAATAATGTCTCAAAAAATGGGGATTATTGGGTGTCGTTTTGTACAAAAATATGAATATTTTCGAAAATGTTTGAGTTATAGAAAATGGGCCAAAAATGAATCTAAGGAACTAAATTGTCTAACGAATGACGAAAACGTTTTGAAAATCGGTTGATAATTGCTGCCTATAGGTGGGCCCTGAAAATCGACAATTTAAAGAAATCGTAATTATTGATATGGGCGTGGTATGTGGCGATGTATAATTGCTGAGTTGTATCAAACGTGGCGTCACTTTTCTCTATGGTCAGTGGGTCAGTGTGATGCCGTCTGCTCAAAAGCGTACTCGTACTGCAAAAAGTGTACTCGTAACACTATTAGGTAAGTGAGTTTTTATTTTTTTTTAAAACTTCTAAACTCATCTTCAACGCCTCCGATGATGGTTGCAGGCACTGCAACATCTGTGATTTTTTTTTCAATCCTTTCTAGCCAATATTAGTAAAACTGATTTCCGATAAATTCTTCCGTAAATTGTTCCAATGTGACCGGGTTAAATGTTTCGATCGATAAATCACAACAAACTTCATGTAATTCGGGTCGATATCATGGTTAATTTCTCTCAAGTTTATTGTCAATCATTGATAATGATTTATTATAATAATATTATGGACATTATCGGCGGTTAAGAAAGTGCTTTAAATGTTATAACTGGCGCTTGAACTTGAACTGTATACATAATAAAAAATGTTTAATTAACTGTTTGTTATTATAATTACTGCACTGCTATACGCTATACACAGGTTATTTGTTGGGGGTTAATGTATTCAAATTTTTATTTGTATTATAAATTGCTCTATATCTTATGTATGTTTCCACAAGAAGTTTTAATTAACATTAGTAAACAAAATGAATAAATTTCATATGAAACAAGCGATAAATAAGATGCTGATATTATTATGTATATAGCAATAGGTTACTAAAAAAATTTGATTCCAATGATTAATCCTATCGATTTTTAACTTTAAAATACGGATTAACAGTATAAAATGTGGCGTTTTAATTTACGGCTCAGAAAAGTGACTTTTCGAAATTCCATTAATAGCTCGGGAGAATAAAAACAGTGTTATTATTTTTAAAATTGATATAAACTGTCTTTTAAGGAAGACTTGGTATCTTTAACAGTACTTATGAAACTTTTCATTCATAAAGGGCTCAATATTAATTTTTGCTATTAAATCTGTTTACGAATAATAATGTATTTGGTCATGCTAATAATATTACTCAATCAACGACCAAAATCGCGTCCTGAATCAATAATAGAAGACAGCATTTATAGCAAGAAGCATATGGTATGGTCCTCAGCTCCTATATAAGTACCGAACGTTCCGAAAGAGACGTTCATCTGACTTTCAAAGATCGTTTACGAGTACTGCCGCCTTATTTGGGTATTTTGCGAAAATACAAAACTATTTATAATACATATATTTTCTACTGATAAAGAAACATTAGTGGGTCGGGATGCGATAAACTCTCTTCCTCTATTGCTATCTTTACTTCGTTTATTTATAGGTCCCACAGGATCCCTGACGTATATTTAGGATTATATCAATCACAGGGCTATAACTTTTGGCATGTGTTTATTTCCAAATATCACATAATATGAAAAATGTATTCTTTGCATTATACATTCGATCTGAATGTTTTAAATACATAAGCACAAACTAAATCCCATTCCTAAGACTTGACGCTTTGCTAAGATTCTATTCGTAAAAGAAAACTCAATACAATTCAATCAGTTTTCTGGTACCCATAATACAAGCATTGCTTAATTTGAGACTAGACGGCGCTGTGTGGAATGTCAGGTATTATTATTATAATCCAGGACGAAATTAAATTAGTTAGTAAAAAACAGTGCGGTTTCAAGGAAGGAGCAGCATCTTCAATTGCTAATCCATTTCTCGTGTGTACCGTACCTACTATCCGGTTAAAATTCTATTAAGATTGGATTTAGTTGTTGAGCTGCATTTTGCGCGAGAGTGTGTCAAAAAGATTTTTTTAAAAAATTAAAAAAATTAGTAGTATAATAGTTTTCAAAAATCAAACAATAATTTTGTATTTAATTAAAATAATTTAGTAAAACATACTCCAATTTTATACAATTTACACCAAATTACATATTAAATACAACAAATTAACACTTAATTAAATACAACAAATTTATATAATTTATCTCACTTATTATCTTTGCGTTTTCTGATTTCTAACAATAATGTATATACATTACATACAACCTCATTATGCCCCACTACAGGGGCTTAGGCCTCCCTTCAGGGTGAAGAGAATTAGACCTTTATTCACCACACTGCTCCGATGCGGGTTGGTGGACGTAACTGCCATCTGTTCATGGCAACCGGGACCGAAGGCTTAACGTGCTCTCCGAGGCACGGAGTCAGTGATAGTTAGATGAACTTAAGTCAGAATAAGTTATCGGTACATGCCGGTTTCTGAGATTTGAACCACGACCTTCTAAATAAGAAGCGGGCTCGCCACCACTCGGCTATCACGACACGAAAATATATACATCTTTTTATGCACTTAGACGATTGCAACTCTCTATTCACTCTACCCTCATCATCCACAGTTTTACAAAATTGACAGTTTTCGTGTCAGATTTAACGGTTCACGATAATGCAAAACCGGCCAAATGCGAATCGGACTCCCACGCGAAGGGTTCCGTACCACTATACCTACAATATAAAAAACGAGCGCGACCTTAATAGAACTTAACCATTAATCGTTATTATTATGTAATTTAAGAATTAGTGTATAAATATATTTCATTTTTAAGTTTGTTAGTTATTTAGAAGGCGCTCGATCCTCTCTGGCTAATCCGCAAAGTAATAATATGAGTGCACTGATACTGATGGCTAAAGACAATTTTTGTTACTATTATTGTTATATTACAGTGAAACTTTGATTTTAGCATCGATTGTGAAGAGAATAAGCTCTGCAAAGGAAAGCGTAAATTTGTAATACTTAGTAATACAATGTACTTTTCATCATAAATTGTTTTTTTTTTAAATTATCTTTTACAATTACATCACAAAGATAAAATGCATCTAGTTTTCGCCTATTCGCTAAACGCTATCTGTCATTTTCTATGGAATTTTCACAAAATTTTTACTTATAAAAGGATATTTTATAAGTTAATCTATTACTCGTTGAATAATACAGTCTAGTTAGCTGTGATAGTTTTCCTTTTAACCCCGTTATATATACTTACTCCTGTCATAAATTTTTTCCACATATCCAAAAACAACGGTTTAGCCGGTAGAGGGCTGTTTAGCTGGCACATGACTTACAAAAATTAGGACTTTAGAAGTGCATATCTCAATAACTGTTGACTTAAATAAAAAAAAAATTTTGAAACCTTGATACCGTTTTTTAAGACCTATCGATTGGTACCCCTTGCGTTGATACAGGAAGAATTTTTTTTTCATACTTCAGTTACATGTATGGCGACCTATCCCTAAAACAAAGTTTTTTCATAATTTCACCACGTTGTTATGTAGCGGTTCATAGATTACGCCTACCTTCCATATTTCATCTATATATTGCCAATAGTTCCCAAGAAAAACCACAGACAGACAGACAGACGGACGGACGGACATAGCGAAACTGTAAGGGATACTTTATTGCCATTTGGCTAACCCTAAAAACAAAAAAAAACATTGTTTAGCAGTTAACAGATTTTTTAACAGGAAGGGAAGCAAATTTTCTTCGTGTGTAATATTATTGTTTAAAGTTGTTTAAAAATTGCATTAATTTGATTTGCCTGACTTTTTCTTATCTCTCAGACTCCGTGTTTGGCCCCGACCGCGCGAAAATCAAACACGAAAATATTCAAATAGTTCCTCTGATAATGATGAAGGAGGAAGCACGATCAGTGGAATATATGAATTAATATAGTTTCTATAATATTCTTTTACATCACCACATATTATAAAACAATGTCCTCTGTCAGTCTGTCTGAACGCGATAAAGTCAGAAACCAATGTACTGAACGGATTTGCATAAGGTTGTCACCAATAGACGGCGCGATTCAAGGGAAATGTTTATATGTATAATTCATTAATGTCTTTTGTAAATTGTTTGAAATATGACGATTATTGTTAAAGATATCGAAAAAAACCAAGCCGTCTGGGAGGCGTTGTCTAATCCCTTTGGGATATAACAAAACAATGTATGGAAATTTTTTTCCTATTTCACAGCTCTAAAGTCCAAGATGGCGTATCTTTATCTTTTTAAAGGATAGGCTTGCTAAGTATACTATACCTGTTTAGATATTTAATGCTTATCAAATTAAATATTTTAGTTACATTATAATTACCCTTTACGCCATACAATTTAAATTAATATCTTAAGAGTTATCGTAAAATTAAAACCTAGGTAATTATTAACTACGGGAAGCAATGGGCAGAAGTTATTAATGATGCATACAAAGAAATATTTTAATTTGTTTTTACGTATTAATATGTTTTACTTTTATAAATAATTGCAGAATTTGAAATAAATACATTAAAAAATACTCCAAGTACAATGAACATTATGTCGTATTTAAATCTAATCCATATGCTCGACGCAACAACGCAACAAGCTAATACAACACTACGTGAGAAAGAAATATAAGCTTATGCTCAGCTACCCGTGCAAAGCCGGGGCGCGTTGCTAGTTAAAAATATAATTGAAAACACGCAATTCAAGGTTTTTTTTTCAAATATAAAAGTCGTTTCCATTCTATATGCCTACAAGGGTAACACTGTCAACGCTGTCTATAGTACTCAGATCCAAAACAGCCAATCTTAATAGCATCTTAACCGGGTAGTACACTTTGTAAAGGATACGATTGACATAAAAAATTGTAATATTTGGAATCTGTCTGTAACTATAAAATTGAAATACCACTCGCTAACTCATTCTCTTTCAAGTGGTCTTATTCAATAGTACGGTAGTAGTTCCTTCTCAAACCGGTTATTAATATAATACCTACTTTAAGAAGTCACATTGTCTTACTGGACACTCATTAAGTCGACGCTTTTGCGATTCGCCCGACAAAGTAAATTCAAAGACAAACAGTAATATTAATGAACTTTAAATAGGCCAATTTGACCGCCAACTTCCATTAGTTGGAAATAGGCACTCAAACAAGAAGACCACGCAGAAAATGTCGCGGGCGGAAGTTAGTGGTAAAATTTAAATGTGATTTCTCTGCTTTTCGAATTATTCAAATTCAGAGCCCTTGACATTATTTATAGCAAAAGTGTCTGTAAAAAGAAAGAAACACCTATAATCAAATTATTGGAACAATCTCTACCTTATTCTACCAATTGCTTCTTATATAGGTGTAAGTTATACCGTACAGTACTGCAGTTTTTGTCCAAATGAACGTTTCCAACAAGCTAAAAAATGGCAATACTAATTAATTATATATTGTTTGCGAGTTTTGCGAGATATCTCGAAAACTCTTTGTGCAATCTGCCTCTCTCACAAAACTCCCAAATGACCCCATATACTCCAACGAAATGAAAGTCATTTCCAATGACAAAAATACTCGTATGTTGTTTTGCATTAAATATTGATATAAGAAAATCGAATAATTGTAATAGGAATAAAACCTGTTGATTTGTTACGTTGTTAGGTTGAAGCGATATCTATGAGCAGTATCTGACGGTGGCGGGCGGGGCGGCGTAGTGGTCTCGGTCCGATTACGTCACGCGTGGCCATGTCCTCTTAACCTCTGCGTCCCCGTGCGTCCAAACAGGGCGTATCTATCTATAAGGGCTTACACGTGTTTAACTAATGGATCATACGGATCCGGAAAAGGAGAATAATAATCAGCCAAACTTTTAACCCTTTAGACGCTAAATGCTATTATTATTTAAATTTTTTATTCGAAAGAATAGAAATAAAGGCATTTAGAGTAACCATGATCGCTATTTAAACTAAAAACAATGAAATCTGAAACGAATTCAGTGACAACATTCGGAGACATTTTACACCTATATAAAGAAATTCTTTCTTCTAATTATTTCTTATTAGGCCTCAAAACTAGTAGCACAATAGGTAGGTACGTCTTTGTTACTAAGTACCTTGCGACCACCTCGCACGACATGTGAAAATCGCAAAATTGACGTATTAATAATGTATATTTATACTTTATATTGTTGCTTTATGATTTGCTTTGCTTTGGTCTCTTTCATCGCATTAAAAAGAAAAAACACAAGATAAAATTCTGCCGTCATTATTCATGTTTCCATCTCAAATAAATAGACGATAAAAAGTGAATAGAAAAACTACAACTATTTGTAGTGTAGCCCTAGTAGCCCTATAGTGTAGCCCTATAGCTAAAATAATTTTATTGTATTTTCGGCAAACATACTTTCACTTCTGAAATAATTTTCTTTCAATATTTTAACTTTCATTAAAGTATCAAAATCATGAACATAGTACGACAGGAGTTAAATGTCATATTGTCATTGCATATTGTCTTATTCCAGTATTATTTGTCCATTGCAGCATATACTTTCATTATATCATCATCATCGTCAGGCCGTGTCTCTCCCCTGTAGGATGTAGACCTCTCCCATCTTCCAAGGCTCACCACCATACACGGTCCTCCGCCTTTCGCATCCAACTATCCCCGGTATGGTGCTTCAGGTCATCTGTCCACCTGGTCCCGGGGTGCCTAACGCTTCTCTTCTCGGTACGTGGCCTTCACTCGACAATTCGTCTACCCCATAGGTTATCGGTTCTACGGCAAATGTGACCGGCCCATTGCCACTTCAGCTTGCTGATCGCTTCGGCTATGTCGACAACTTTGGTTCTTTGACGGATTTCAGTGTTTCTGATTTTATCCATCAAAAAAACACCGAGCATAGTCCGCTCTATAGCACGATGAGCGACTTGAAATTTGTGGAACAGTCCTGCCGTGAGAGTCCACGTTTCGGCACCGTACCTAGTTAGTTACAGGAGTGAAGGATGGTTTTGTGAGCTGATTTTACTTCACAAAACAAAAGTCCAGTTGTACAACAAAAGTGTAGTAATAAATTTGAGTAATAACTTTACGTACATAACTGTTTATGATATTAGTACGTCATTAAAAAATGATAAAATAACCCAAATGTATTCGTAATCATAAAATATTTTTTTTTGTTTTGTTTATTTCTAATTAGAATTACAAAAGGAGCTGCGAATATTTCTTGATCAAATGAATGAAATAATTCATTTTATTTCAAGACAATTTGAAGCGTTAAATCGAGAGCGTACATGACTGATAAGTAAATTGATAGCGAAATCACAGAGTTGACCCGCATGCGACCTTGTTTTGGGCTAGTCAGGTCAATCACGGCGTCGAGAGTCACACCACCCCACGGCGTTGGGTTTTATCATTTCACAGATTATAGTACGAATAGCTCATTGTAATATTATTAGAATTGTAAAGCTGTTACGAATCTACTGTCGATTTCCCTTGAGTCCCTTGTCTCTCTCTCTTATACTCTACTTTAAATTTTAGTTACGCTTGATCTTGTTGTTATTGAAAGATTCGTTGGATACAATTTTAGTAGGATAGAGTTCACAAACATACTGCGAGTTCATTGATTGATTTTCAAAGTTGTCTTTACACAAATTAAGAGTTCCATGGTATTTGTACTGGTACAACTATATTACAAGAAAAATAATAATATAATAATTAATTAAAAACATTATTAAATAAAAACAATATAAATTAAAAATAAAAGAAATATACGTGATTATGAGTCCAAACTAAAATATGTTCCTTTTACGAATAGTTGCCGTTGTGAGCCATTGAAATCGTGTAGTGTGGTGTAACTTTAATCTTTAAAGCAATAAAATAATAAATAAACACCAAACCGCACTAGTTAATTAAAAAGATCACGTAATGTTTATAAACTAAGAAAGAAACATTAAACAAATTACAAAAGTCAATGTAAATTATGTTACTAATCACAATAACATAAATCTGTTTTTATACAATTGTATGTAAAATATTCAGTTGTAACTTTCGTAGTTTTTACGAAGCTTGAATAAACAAACGTCCGCAGTTTACAAACATAGAGAAATAAAGTGTTTCTCTGGCAAAATACGAGCACAGACTTTTATAAACTAAATGAAAAGATTCCGCCCGCGAACATCTTCAAATTATATTCATGAAAACTTTGTTTTTTCGATAATGTTATATTTTTATTACGTATTCACTGATAAGTTAAGCAAAACAACTACTTAAACGATTAAGAAAATGCAAGCGTCATAGTTCACACAATACGACCTCGCCGAGTTATCGTTGAACTGATTATTAATAAATTTAATAATTCTCCCAGACTTCGTACAGATAGAGTGGTAGTTTCATTGAGCTAGACTATACCAATCGAAGACAGCAAATAATATGCAATATTTCAACCTTCATGCTCATGGCATAGCTTATTAGTAAAACATAGATCTACAATGGTTAACACATAGCTATTATGGTGTGTCATGAAATGTTGGTGATCGGAACTATGTAGAACAATTGATTATGTTACAGTTATCTATGTAAAGAGACTAGAAAAACAAAAACAGTTATAAAATCTTATTGGAAATGAATAGGGTATAACAAACGTTAAAGTCGGTTGAAGATAGGTATGTGTCCTACACTAAGTGAACTACGCTCTACTACAACTATGATAAGCATTACAGTATTACTCTATTCCATCAGACCTTTTTATACCCCACTGCAGGGCTTAGGCCTCCCCTCAAGATGAAGGAGCTTGGAGCTTAAATCCACCACGCGGCTTCAATGTGGGTTGGCGGATTTTAACGACCGCCATATATTGACAGCAACCGAGACCGACTGCTTACTGTGTTCTCCGAGGTACGGACTCAGTGATAGTTAATGTACTTAACTCAGAAAAATGTTATTGGTACATGCCCGGATTCGAACCACGGCCACATGGCCTTATAGATTTGAAACAGGTTCGCAGCGTTCGGGCTATCACGATTCTTCATAAGTAACGTAAGGTAACTTTTATGGGTTCGAACACTAAAGAATTTGCAAAAATTACGAATCGATACTTGCGTAGCGAATTACACGTCCTTTATCTAGAATAAGATTCGTAATAGTTCGTTCACCGATGGTTTTTTTTCTCGATGAGTCACAATCTGGACTCATTGTTTTATAAACTTAGGCCCAGCCAGATGAATGATCGAGGTGACATAATGTAACCACTTGTTCTTATATTGTACAATACATTATTTTCATCCCATGATCATCTAATATATATTGTCACATATCTTCTGAGTCAATTACAGAATCTAGTATAAATAAAAAAAAACGAATATAGTGACATACGGTACTTGACAACTAGATATTAAATATATTATATTTATAAAGAAAATATAAAAACAGACTTTTTTCGATAACATCTCTGTCTCTTTCTTGCAAAATGATATTTATCATTATTTTAAATGACCCAAATGGCCTGACGCACGTCACACATAGAAGGTATGCCGTGCGGTATGCGCGCACACACAGACTGCCCTCTCTGTCTAACAGCTGATTTTAAACATACATAACTTTGTTAATAATGAATGATATTTTAAAAAGGTTTCACTGTTATGTTATATTTAGAAAATTATTTTGCATAAAATAATTCAAGAAAAATAGTCAACTAGCATATTCTTATTAAAACCAATATTATTTTTATTTTTTTTCTTTATTTATTTAGAAATTAGGTGTTATGAACAGTTAACAATACCGTTTTTGAAGGTTCACTTTTGAAGGTTTTTGGTATAGTACCAGAGATGAAAAAACTAAACTCTTATAGGATCACTCTAGTGTCTGTTTTTCTGTCACAACCTATTTTCTCTGAATTTACTGTACGACAAAAGTTGAAATTCGATAGGTCTATCCCAAATTGACGTATAGCATAAATGAACGAATTCTCATTTTGATGGAAAGTTAATTAATGACAAAAAAAAAACTTAAGTGCGCCATGTGTTACACCAAACAAAATGAATGTTATGACAAATACAAAAATATATTTTTATTTTATGTTATTTCAAAATAAACACTATTAAAGATATCAAAAAAAAAAAATATACGAAAATCGAGCATATTCCTTTTATTTCCGAAATTATTGAGGCTAAATTAAAAAAAAAAAACTATACCTACTGATTATACCGCTTCACTCATAGTTTACTGGAAAATCGAAACGAAAATCCTAAGCTTACAAATTCTAGCCGGTACTACGTGTTATTGGTACATTGATACCAACAACGTATCTATGTTATAAACGTCATACATGTGAGGTTTATTATATTTTTTTACAAATTCTAGGCTAAATTTAAGTTAGACTTAAAAGAACATCGTAGGTATTGTAATGATTAACAGCATAGAACCCTCTCCACGTTAGTCCGACTCGCATTCCAACGATTTTTTATGTCTCATTGACTTGTGAGATATAGACTTTGTATTTCAATTGTCAGATTATTTAGACATTATTAAAAAAATTTAAAATTTTAAATCTTATCATGTCATAAGTACATCAAATAA
The DNA here is from genome assembly GCA_949709985.1 of Luffia ferchaultella. Taxonomy (NCBI): domain Eukaryota; kingdom Metazoa; phylum Arthropoda; class Insecta; order Lepidoptera; family Psychidae; genus Luffia; species Luffia ferchaultella. Next base: position 14,099,982 of record OX453243.1, on the reverse strand, counting down.
ATACAGGTCGAGGACAAAATAACAATAATTATGTTGACAATAAAAAAGTGACCGTGCCGTCTCCTGCGAACTAAAGACCGTAACGCAAACGTTAATTGTTAGTAAATAATAACAATTTCCCACTATAGGTAGTCACTTAACTTTACAGTAGCATATGAGTAAGTAAATAAATAGGTACGGTTACATTTGAACAATATGTTATTTGACTTGTATAAATATTAGCATAACAAGTATGCTGCTTACTTCATCATCATCATCATCAGCCCATTTTTACCCCACTGCAGGGGGCTTAAGTCCACCACGTTGCTCCACTGCGGGTTGGGAATTGGAACGACCGCCATCTATTGACAGTGTCCGGGACCGACTGCTTAACATGCCCTCCGAAGCACGGAGTCAGTGATAGGTACTTAAGTCAGAAAAACTCTTTGGTACACGCCCGGATTCGAACCATGGCCCTATGGGACCTTATAAATTTGAGACAGGTTCGTTGCGCTCTGGGCTATCACGACACTTAAGTAGTGTCGTGATAGCCCAGAGCGCAACGAACTCTGCTTACTGCTTACTTACCACATGCGTACTATAGCATCTAGCTTCCATAAACTATATGAATTTATTTTGGCATATTTTGAAGTCCTCTTTGTCTCCAAGAAGCCTAACGTAACTTTTACCTTGAACCACTTATCGAACTGGGATGGAACGTTTTATATCGTTTTCTCTTATCAAAACTGCCTTTGAAAATATTGGGTAAGTAGGTGCCTACAATAAAAATATATTATTATGTTTTATTATTATATAATCTATCCTGTATGTATGTATTATTAAATTGTTTATCCTTTGAAAATAAATGTAAACCTTACATTTCATTTCCTGTATATTCTGAATCCATACAAAAAATATCTGAAAAATCCCATATAAAGTACGTAACGTAACATAGGTACGTATAAGTATCCAATACAAGAGGGAGTGTTTGATAAGGAAAAATCAGCAGCAATTGAGGCTACCATACAAAGAGAAGGCATAGGAAGTCTTGTTTCAATATTTATTGGAAATGTATTAAGACGTAGAACAATACAAGCAGAATTAAGTAACAAGACGATGACGGTGTAAGCGGTGAAGGGTTTTCATCAGGATGGCTGTGTTTTACCGTATCTACGGTGCCTGTTACTTGATGATCTGCTAAAGAAACTAAATAATAAGCACATTTACATCAAAGCAAACTCGGAAGACCTCACTCAATATTACAAAAGGAATCATCCGTAGGATAATTACAAGAGAATAAACTCTTAGTTGAAGGTTGTCGACACTTGAAAATCTTAATAAAATCATACTGCTCAGAATGAGTACACGGAAAAAAATTACTCTGCTATCAAGAAAATATAGTTTTCAATACACGTGTAATAAGAATTTTTAACTTGTAATTGGAAACGTATCAGAACACAGTGAGCTTAAAAGACACCTGACTATTGTGAGTGTCAAAAAAGACCCCATATGCCCAGTATTTCGAAAAGCGAAGATAGAACCTTCCACCTAGAAGCAGAATGCCTATGCGCGCACTACTCACATAAGAAATTTTAGAAACAGACAAGATGGACGACGTGCAGCTTGCAAACATCAAGTTGTCCATAAACTGGTAGACTTCGTAAGGCACTAAGGTTATTCGAGATGACGCCGAATAACCGGTGACCCATGACGGGATTCACCAAATGAAGAATTGGGCGAAAGATCTAAATCTGAGAGGACTGATCAACCGCCTGCGTCGCCCGGCGTCTCAGAAGATAAATAATATATAAAGTACTTAACTTCTACAACTATAAGAAATAAACGAAGTGTTTGTTTGTCATAAAACTATTTATGGAATCTTACTTTTGCACCTGGAATAAATGAATTTGACAGCAGAACGGACCGAGCCTAGCGTATTTATATTTTTATGGTTTTACATGTTCCGTTACGAACTTGATTTATGTAAATATGTAAAACTAGAACTTTCGTTCCAGGAAATTCGAAGTTTATATAACCTATTTCAATTTCAAATATCATTTAATTTTTCATTTTAGGGTTAGTATACATTTGTTCAGCTTATGTCTAGTATTAGCTATTACATTTTCGCCAACAAGGGTCTTAAATGTACAATTTTAATTTTGCAAAATAATTATTTGCCGTGTTACATTTTATTTATGTATGCATTTATCCTAACATGGTCTAACTAGATCAACCATGGACGAGACGGATCCTTCCTCTTACTTAGAGGGAGCTTCATCTCGTCCGGACTGATAATTTTCACCGGTCCATGTCGTATGCAAAGATCGGTGATATTATGCCTGTTAAATGAACTAAACGAACGGGATGTGTCTATCAGGTCGGGAATGTTTTGGGCTTTTATTTTTTCAATCAGACGTACGTGTTGATCGTGTACTTCGTGTAGGTGCCACGGATCATCATCTAACATTTCTATCAAATCTTTTGATCCAAAAGATATGGGCAAACCCGCGGCAGTTTTTAGTGCCATCCGATATTGAGCTTCGATTTTCTTTAGACCCGACTTGGGGATGAGAGGGAAGAATTGTGAGGATATAACCTATCCTAAATGAATGTTTACATAAGTCCTTCGATCATCCGTAGGCCGCGAGGTCATCATCTTTCTCAAAATTCAAATTCAAAAAGTTTTTATTCGATATAAGATGTTTACACACACTTATTGCAAGTCAAAATAAATTGATTAGGTACGTACCGGTTCAAAAACTAGAAGGAGAAGAACCGGCAAGAAACTCCTCAAAAAGTAGCCTATATATATATCTTGACAAACTCACTTCTTTTCATGTCTGCGAAGTTTCATTAGGTTTAGCCGTTTTGAAGATTAGCCTGAGCAGACTACACTACGATTTTGTAGGTAGGTATAGAATACAACCGACAGCTCGTAACCATAAACGATCACGACTTCCTTGACGCTGGATTAAAAAAAAAAAGAATTACAGTGCTTATTCACACAGCGCAGTTAGTTATATTTCAGTGGGTGCATAGGTTTACACCCATACAAATACAATATACATAGGAACATTTCTAAAATTTAAAAATGTAAATTCTTAGTAGAATTAAAATTTTTTTTTTCAAATAAATACTGTTAGTTGAAAAAATCCCAAATTAAAAACGTACTGGATACAGGATCTTTAAACTAAAAAGGCAATTTCACACTTAAATCCCATAAATAAATTTCGTTTCTTGTAAAGCTCTATCTTGGTCGATTTGCTGGTTCCAGTTTTTTAGTGAGACGTAAGACGGGTGCGTCGTCTTCGGAAAATTCAGGGTTAGTAAAAACAATTTACGTGCATAACAAATTGGAGCCAAATATACGTTCAAATCGTATTCAGTGCAATCCTGTAAACACCAGCCTTTTATTTAAAGCGCGACATCGGTGTGTAAGTGATCGTGCAAATGCCCTGCATTCAAAGGCATTTGAAATGTATTTCAATGGTATTTTAAGGTGTCTTAGACTACTTGTGTTACGTAAATGCTCAAGTGGGCGACGAGCGCTGTAGCGATGTTTGTAAATAAATACCTAGCTATGCAGCCAACTGCAGGTACAATTTGTACGCTGGCATCGTAAAATAGCCACCTGTAATCTTATTTATAGAATTACAGCCAGTAAGTCGAAAACAACAATCTTAGCCGCACAAGCAACGGTCGTTTGGTGGTTTTCAATGAAAAGTAAACAGGTCATACATCACAATTTGATGGGCATATGCTCAGCAACATCAAAATTAATTAAACAAAGATTTATCTTTGGGAACATATTTTGGGGTACCTAGCATGATTGTGATTATAGGAATAGGACTATACTTACCAAATTCATGCGAAGTCAGGCGAGCGGCTCTTCGAAAACAAATTTAATACCGAACTTGTAAACTATCTGCTTTTCCATATCTTTGTTACTGTACTGATTTTAAATCGAATATATACTGTGTATTACTTGCCTAATTTGCTTCGCTTTTAAAATTTGTGTTATAATTTTTTGGATACGGATACTAGCTATTGATTGGATCGATTTAGTTGAGAATTAAGTATCTGAAATTTATTCTTGATTGACTTAGATACAACAGATTTCTATAATATTCACTGTATAACATCAGGGAAAAAAAATTGACGAAATTGCGTCGCACAGTACCTATGTTAAAAGTGTGTTGGTATAAAACTGTCATAATTTTCATTTGACCGATTTACAGCATAAATATTATATATTATACTATATATTTTAGATTAAATAAGTATAATTTTAGGCTGAATATTTAAAATATCAATTTTAATCAAGATTAAACTAATACTATCTGTATAACTCTTATGCATGGATAAATTTTGGCAATTTTGAAGTTACCATATTAGATTATAAAATTACTAAATTCAGGTAACATAGTATTTTATGTCAATTCTACAAACATAGACATTTTAATTATATTTTAATTTGTAATATTACAAAACTTTTATTATTAAAAACATCAAATGTCGCAATAAAACTTGAATTAAATAAAATTGTTGATGTCATAAACGATAACAAAATAAATGATGTAATGCATTTTTAAATTAACATATAAATAAATTTACACATAACTAATGTACACTTACTATAATGTTGAATTATTTTATGAGAGTGTGTTTAACTCAACTTGGAAACTATTTAACAGTATTTCGTTGAGTTTTTTGACTTGGAATCAAAATACATGTCACACAGATATTATATAGTGGCATGCACAAACTGTATTGAACTGAAAATGTGATCGGCGAGAACGCTTATTGCTCGGTAAAAATTGCACGCTCGAATTTGACACATGCTTAGGTTGATATACGCTTAGATATACATATGTAACATATGTTTAGATAGCCACACACGTTTCACATGCCACATACGCCACATATGACATACACGCCATAATTGCACCTATCTCTTATGAATTCCAAATGACCCATACATAGTATCTGTAAAAATATATTAATACCACCCATGTACCAACGTACTAAATACCGAGTACTGATAGAACCACAAATAAATATTTATAACTTCCGTTAAATTATTTCTATTTAGAATAATTTACATGCATCGCCAAAAACATGTTTATTTCATAAGTATTTAAGAAGCAAACATTTGAATAATGGCAGCTCTTCATAAATCATCGCGTCGATATCCGAGAAAACGCTAAGTACGAAACATAAACTCGAACAACAATAACAGGAGTGTTAAAAAACGCAAAGCGAAACTTTAACGTTTTATTAACACACGTACACATACGAGAACAAACAATGCTATTCGAAGAAGGAGAAACGCCGATAAGTGTTAAACTTGATTAAGGAACAACTTGACAAAAGAACAACGAATATAAAAGAACGACTATACGTAAATATTACTAACGAAATGCATACTTTAGTAAAAAAAAGTCACTGCTTCATTTAGTGACCTCGCATGGTAACATATTGCTTGTCGCAAAACTGAGTAATTCTAAGTTTGTACAAAAGAACAAGATTTTATTATATTGACGTAGAACTGATGCAGTTACGTCTGGCATTTTTTTCATTTAGGCTTTCGCTCTTGAGTAAGGGTTGTATGCCAACAAGAGAAGAGCGAACTGGTTAGGAGCGGGTTGGAACTGTTGACCTGCACCGTCACAGAAATGACGATGTATGCGAAGCTTGTGATATTTATTTGATTTTTTGTAATTAAAGATTCATTGGTCAATGCGCCTACCTATTAGTATTGCACTGTTAGCGCTCAAATTATTTTTATATTTTTCCGAATTGTAAACCAAAAAGTAAATAAAAACTACTACTATCGGTAGCAAGAACTAGTGTTGTTTGTTAGTTGGATGAGGAAAACAAATATTGGTTGGCAGAAGAGGATAGTAAATGCAAAATTGCAATTAGCAGCGGAAAAGGTGATTTGGAAGAAAAAGGGAAATAAGAGATCCTTTGGGAAAATGAAGAAAGGGATGTAGTGGAGTAGGTATGGAGGATAGAGGAATTAAGAAAGAAAAAGAAGGCGGGAACAGAAAATCCGTAACAGGAGAACGAGGAGAGAGAAAAAAATAATATGGCGAAGACATATTTCAGCCAACACCTAGAACTTGGCCAGTAAACCGTACTTGTAAATAGATACACAATAATAATATACTATTAGTGTATAAAGTTATCTCCTACGGAGCCTTATGTTTAGTGGTGGACAAATTCAGGCTGAAAAATTTACAATAAATTCCGAAATAAAATAAATAATAAATAAATAAAAAACTGGTTGACAGTTATAGGGACTGCCGATAGAAGTGAAAACTTAGAACTTTCCTAAAAGTTAAAATTTCATAATGTTTAAATTAAAATTATCAACATCAATCTGGTTTTCACATCTATTGACACTCCGAGCAACAATTATATGTATGCATGTTTATATGGTTCCATTATATACCGAAAGTGGTGGAACACGATGTGGATAGATGTGAAAACCAGATTGATGTTGATAATTTTAATTTAAACATTATGAAATTTCAAATTTTATACTAAACGTTCCTAAGTTTTTTTATTATTTACATTTAATTTATTAAAAGATTATATTGTCAGGTTAATTTTCAGTGTGTTCGATAAACCTGTAAGGCACGAAATTTGTGGATTTTTTTTGTTTGTGGCACATATGTCATCCACTTGATCAAAATAAAAAAAGTGAGTCACGCGCTAGGCTTATTCTCCACACTCAGCAGTTAGTAGTGGGGATATATGACGCAGCTGCCAGCAACACGAAACTGAGTAACGCTCTGGCCTTACTCCCCACACTCAGCAGTTAGTAGTGGGAATATATGACGCAGCTGCCAAGCGACACGAAACTGAGTAACGCTCTGGCCTTACTCCCCACACTCAGCAGTTAGTAGTGGGAATATATGACGCACCTGCCAAGCGACACGAAACTGAGTAACGCTCTGGCCTTACTCCCCACACTCAGCAGTTAGTAGTGGGAATATATGACGCAGCTGCCAAGCGACACGAAACTGAGTAACGCTCTGGCCTTACTCCCCACACTCAGCAGTTAGTAGTGGGAATATATGACGCAGCTGCCAAGCGACACGACACTGAGTAACGCCAGAAGGCCAGAGCCTTACTCCCCACACTCAGCTGTTAGTAGTGGGGATATAGAGAATAACCGGCTTCTCGTGTGAAAGCCGATTGTTCCTTATCTATCCCACTTATATTATTTAGCGTGAAGCATTTTCGTGTCGTTTTAGGCTCACTCCGTGCCATAAGAAGTTTCACTTCAATAAAGCATGTTTTATCTTATTTTCATCCAACTTAGCAGTAGGTACATAATTCGCAAATACCGTAAACTGGGGTATTGATTACTCTTTTCAATAGCAATGAATTTCAATAACCCTATATAATGAGGGTTTAACTATGAAAATGCCGTTTTTTTAGCTACTGCATGGTGGAAATTTTAAATTTGGGACTTTTATAATTTACTAATTGCTTTTCAATTATTTGCACAATCGCGTTAGAAGAGCTTAGTAATTTTTTTTAGTAGACCATCTGTTCTGTTTTTAAAATGAAACAACAGGGTTCTTGAACGCGATCGCCGTGCCAGTTCGTTGATTATAGGTACTCATTATGTATGAGTCTAGTGCCTAAAACCTATAATGAATGATGTAGATTTATTGTTCGGGTCGTAGGCAGCGACCCTGCCTACGAAGCTGGAGGTCCCGGGTTCGAATCCCAGGTCGGGTCAGTATTTATATGATGAATATTAATACTGGCACCGGGTCTTGGTTGTTATATGTATGGTGTCTTCGCTTGGTACCCAAAATACAAGCTAATGCTTAGTTTGGGACCTAGACGTTGTTGTGATTGTGTATGTTATTATTGTTATTAAATAAAAATTATATTGATGCGGCTCGAGGTTATGTAACAGGAAATAATAACGTTTTGATAGTAAATATATGCTATTTATTCTAGAACTTCTTAACAAATAACGTATAATACTATAATTAGTTGATTTTCATTTGGTTTGATTATTATATTGCGCCGGTGGCGGACGGCGAACTTTTAATAAACGTCGTCGGGACGAAGTCCGGCTGGGTGCGTGTTTGGTTTATCGCTCCTTTGAGCGTGAAATTTCGTACAATGCAAGAAATAAAAACCAATACGGGTACATACGACGAAAGTCCACCAAATTCATAGTACAAACAATATTCTTAAATAGGTTTAACTTAAAAATAGTGAATTTTTATGTAATAACTTTACAGCCGGAAACTTTTAACGTGATAGAGACTACACAAGTATCTGTCCTCAAAAAAAAAGACTCAAAATGTATTTTATTGATATAGGAACATTACAGAACACATATCAACGTCACAATTTACAAACAATATAAACACTCAGTACATCAACACAATTACTTTAAAAGAAGAAAAATAAATATATAACAATATGGATAATAATATCATAATTTATATATTAAATGAATAAAATTTAGTATTATAATTTGTACGAATACGTTACATCAGGATCGTAGTAGGCCATTATACCATTCTTGAATAATCACATTACTTAAAAATATTTTTTATTAAAAAAAAAACAGTAAAAAATACACGTCAAAATGTGAGTAGACGTGTTGAGGCATTATTACTGGCTTCATCAAAATAATAAGAAAGCGACTCCGCTATTTGTCGCTTACAAAAAATAGATGAGCGAGGCATGCCTTTTGTCATATTAATATAATACTTCTCAAAATTATTACTATCAAAAAAAACTGGAGCAGCTGCTGAGACAGCAGCTCGTAGGAAAACAGCCAAGCACATGTAACTTATAAATCGCTACCATTTCATCCCTTTTGCTGTCGAGACGATGGGTCCCTGGTCTAAGGATACCAAATCACTTGTCCACGATTTGGGTGTCGCGCTGTATCTGTTGACAGGGGATCCTATGTGCAAGGAATACTTTGTTCAGAGGATCAGTGTCGCAATACAGCGCGGCAACGCGACAAACATCCTTGGTACCCTGAACCCATCGTCTCTTTAAAATGTATCATAATTTACATAGTATTTTTTAAATTTGTAAATACTTTTAGTTTTTAATTAGTTTTTATTTTATAGATCTGAACTATCCATACAATGTTTAAAAATATAGGTATTTATATAACTGTGAGTTTGTGCCCAAGAAAAAATCTTTTAAGAAACTTTCTAGCTTATTACTATCTATTAAAATACATTTATTATTATATACACATAAATTATGTAGTGTCAAATTTAACTTATATCGAATATCATGTTCCGAAAGAAATAATTGATTGCAATATAAAAAAGTGGAAAAAATCAATTTCCTAAAAACTAAGTTGTTCAAGGAATCCAAATATTTTTTTTAAATCTTTTGTGTTAGCTCGTCCTTGTTTTCCAATGAATATCACCAAAGTTGAATTTCTATCAATATCACTGTCTCTAATAATATTACTCATAATGTTATGTGAACAAGTAAAGGGAAAACATTTATTAATTATTGTATGTCCTTTTAAACAAATTAGCAAGCCCACATTGCATCCATTACCATCACTGTACATTATTAGGTTAGGTTTAAGTGTTTCTGCCTTTAAGAAGTCACTACATTTATGAGCAGAGAAAGTAGGCAGGCCCAGAATGTTTATTATCAGTCAATTTGATCAATGATTATGAACCACCAAGTTCATTATAATTACATGTGTGGCTGTTTGTAAGTAACTCAAACCTTTCTGCATTATAAGTGAAGAGCTTTATCAGCTCGTCTAACTAATGCATGAAAATATTCATTTACAGCTGTTTGAACGTTCTCATAATCGAATGTAAGTGATTCAATACATTTTTCCAAACGTAAAAAAATACGTTTTTAATGATTGTGTGTTGGCCTCTGGTCTCATATTTAAGCTTGTTACTGTTTAGAATTTTTGAAGACATATGTATCTAATCAATTAATTTTATATTGACTTGCTTAAATTTTATACGTTTCATACACAAATTATTTCATTTTATGACTTTTGAGTTTTATTTATAAATTTGTTTATTTTTATATATTTCTTATGCCTATTCCTGCTGGTATTTCCCGACTTGTATGCTATGTTTTTTCCTGATTCGTCGATGCTGAAGTCAGAAACTGCCATATCTGGTAAATTGACAGCAACCATTTTCGGTGCATTCGCAACCAGTTCATTGAACAAAGACTGCCCTAGTGACGTACGAATGTCATTTTCATTACTTTCCAATATAGAGATTTTCCAAAATTTTATTTAGGGCAACTTCATACGCTTCTTGGTCCCAGTCAAACAAATCCACCAATCGCTGCAACTGATCTCTTTATTTCAAAGCCTCCGTCAACTCACTGTTCATTTTACACATTTCTGTCTTTAATGACTTGTGTTGTTCAAGAATTTTGCACTTGACTGGTCTTACTAACAAGAACTTCGCCGACTTTGCTCTGTTTTACAATCACTTTTTACTTCGAACGAAAATTTATGATTACACTCATTACTTCCTATTAAGCGTATGATATATATTTTACGATATGACAATCTTGGAGTGCATATAGTAAAATAATACCTATTTTAAATGAAACTGATATTCCTTTATACGGCAATCATACTTGGCTTAAGTCAGGAGTAACGTAATATTCCGAACAATTACCCAACAAAAAGCTACTGTAACATGGTGCGCATTTTACCTCGGGCACTTTTTGAGACGGGAGGCAAGCGCAGTTTTAGCTAATGACTGCTGGATTTTATTTTGAATTAAAATATTTGTTAAAAATAACATAATATGTTATTTTTAGGCGAAACTGAAAATAAATTTTATTTCTATCGACATACAGCGATGGATGTCATGAAATGTAAAATATGTTTTTGTTTGTACTCGTAAATAAATTATCTCAGTTATTAACCCACTATGCAATCGGCCCATTAATTCTCACCAAAGCAGACGTACCTAAAATTGAAAATTATCGAGGCAACTTTGTAATTTTTTTCTATCGAATCAAATTTAGCCAATCGTGTATTGACTCTCATAGATCATTAACAGATATATTAAATTTTCATCCCCAATTTTTAACTTCCCGCTATCCAAGGGAAGTTATTGGTTTGGGTCCGATTTTCAAAAATCGAGTTTTCAACAGATCTCCACGTTTTGAGGTTCTGGGAAACCATTCTGACTATTTCCGGCTGGACGTCCGCAGTTGTGTGTGTGTGTGTAACTTTTTTTATTGTACGATATCTTGATAACGGATCAACTGATTAAGACCTACGATACGACGTTCGAAATGGTTTATTAAGACTTAGATCTGATTATATTTTGAAGTCAATCGGTGGAGCTGTTTCAAAAATATACAATTTATACGTTTTTCGGGCATGAAAAACTGCGTTGAATGCCGTAAAAAAAACAAAAAATTAAAATCGAACCACGTGTTCAAAAGATATTGCAGTTTATAAATTTTCAAAAAAGTGTTTTTTTAACATAAATTTAAGATTTTTGCTTACAAAATTGCATTGAAATCAAACTAAGCGTTCCAAAATATTGCAGTTCATAAATTTCCAAAATAACGTTTTCTTGGAATATGTCCCTGGTTTTTGAGCTCGAAGAACTCTAAATTTATAGAAATTCTGTTTTTGAGCTTGCAGAGCTCCGAAAATAAATAGAGCTCAAAAAACCATGAACATCGATATTTTAAGCTTGAGTAATAGCTTTCAAGCTCAATAGCTTTCTAATAGGGATTTCTAATATTTTCATAGCGGAAAGTTTCAGGGGTGGCCTGCAGGGTCATCCGATTTTTTTCATGTTATTGTCGTAGTTTTTAAAGTTCAATAACACACTGAACCCTTTACGATGGTTACCTAAATTTATTTTTCTGCTTTACCACCTCTGACAGAATTCATAGTCAAAGACGCCCTTTAGGTTTTTATAAATATGATATATAAATTAGATTTTAATAGCATAACTTTTGCCCATGGTTCCACCTGCGCAGAAGCAGAGTAAATGTCTATGATTTCTCATCTAGTCCCGACCCTGATGCTTATCCCGATTCCGATCCCTATCCTGATTTCTGTTCCAATCTCAACTACGACGCCGCTTCCAATTTCATATCTTGAAACCGTTTAAAATAAAAACTGAAAAAAAAACTAAGTTAATTTTAGTATGTAGATTAAAGATGAAACGGATAGTTGTTTGGCCGGATACCGGATACCGGATATTCGGCGAGCTGTGAGGCCGGATGGCCGGATATCCGGCGGCCGGTTATCCGACCATACAAAGGTATCAATGTCTCTAACTTGCTTTTTCAAGTTGTGACATGTTTAATGTCGTATAACTGTAGGCAACGGGATTGCATCATTTAGAGCGGTGTCATGTCGTCGGGACTAATCAGGAGTGATGCTGGCCGTGCGTTATTTGATATTATTGTAAAAATAGGTATGTAATAAAACAATTAAAGGACAGAAACATGTTATCAGTAAAGATAAGATCGCCTATTTGGCAATATTTTGACATTAACCGTGAAAATAATAAGTGTCGTGATCCCGAGAAAAACGCATTAGCAAACGACATCGACTACTATTTAAAGACAGGATTGATCGCACCCGTAACCCTTTTATAGGGAAAAGCTGTTTTCTGAGGCAGGTCTGGTTCACGAAAACAAACGAAATCGCCTGTCGCCTATATGAGCGCGGAAAATTTAGTATTTATCCACCATAATTCACCACTTGTTAATTATGAATATTAATTTTTAAATTCATAATAACAAAAACATGTTTTTCTGCGGTAGATTAGAGTGTTTTGTGTTCAGATTTTTTTTTAAGATTTATTTTAGTTGAACCCAAACTTTTAAGGTAATTTAATATTTTGAAAAAGTTGTATTATAACTAGTGTTTTTTTCCTTATTACCGCTTTTAATAAAAGAAAATATAATTGCGAGCTGTTATCTTATTTTATGTACGTTTTAAAGGATTTTTTTTTTAAATATACGTATATCCGGCATTAGCCAGATTTTGAGTTACTATCCGGCCGTGTGCCGATACCGTAAATTTTGGCCGGATAGGCCGGATACCGGATAGTCACCGGATATCCTTTCATCTCTAATGTAGATGTTTTAACCTGGGTCTTATTATGTTCATGTCAATATTTTAGTAGTTTCTGAGTTGAAATCGTTCATAAAAATAAACTGACAAAACGTACATAACGTTAAACTCGATTCTGTAATCGACAGAGATACACTTTAATGTGTAAATCGTTGTAGCCAATAAGGTGATATACTTAATATTTAATTTGTACAAAATAGTTAAATTTTAGGACCAGATGACACAGTCCGACCAGTTTATTAAGTACCGCTGGTACTTTATAATTTTGATGTGGTAGTTTGTTAGTTTGTCTGTCTGTCTGCCCTCTGACTGCTCCTGCAAAATAGGTCGAAATGATTATCATGATGCAATCCATTGATTGGTTTCAGTAAGTCGGTGCCTTCAGTGCCCTAGGCATGAAACTTTTGTTTCTATAGTTAGTATGGCCGAAAGGGATTATTTATAAAGTAATTGAGAGCTTACAACTATTATTGTTTAATTACGGAAATTAAACCACATCGGGAGCGGTCATTACTTGGATGAGTGGAGATAAATTAAATCCTTTAAAAATTACTAAGTTCCATTCTGGCCATACCGTATGGCGAGAGTAAAATATTTACAAATTAAAAAAGCTCAATATCTCACACGTAGCTGCCGACAACTTATTCCCATCTCCGAGCACGACTCACTTCCCCGGAGCGTGTAAATGAGCACCCGTAGAAACTTGCAATCCGACACCGGCGTGGGGTAAATAAAAGTGGCTAATTAAAGACCAAGCACAAATACCCTCCAATCCCAATAAACCCCGAAGGCTCCGATCGCTAATTATTAGAGCAAATGCATTGTAACTAAATCCTATTGCAATGGCAAACGTGCATATATACCTACATCGAAGCGCCAGGGGTGATGTTAACACCTCGTTAATGGCGCCAAATGATAAAGAATGTTTGGGTCTGAACGTGTTGCGAAACGCAGATAAGGATTCTATTCTAATAAAGAAACTTAATATATTAATGCGGTGTAACTCTTTAAGAACAGAAAATATAAACTAAATTGCATATTTTGAAAAATTATATTGATGTAAGTTTAAAAGTTACCTTTGCAACGGGCACAATACATAAATTCTTCAAATTTTCATATGTATTTACTGTATTTTTAAGATGATATAGAGCATAGAATATAATAATACCTCGGACATCCCATACAGCGCCATCTAGTTCTAAACTAAGCAAAGCTTGTACTATGGATACCAGCCAATTGATATACATACTTAAATATTCTTTGTAATAGATCTATATATTAAATTTTTTTAAATAGTAGTAGTGTATTATTCATTTGAATTAAGCAGTACCGATTCAAGTGATATCTCTTATACAGGATCGGATACGATATATGTGTTTGTACAGTGCCACTTTCGTTTAAAGTAAAACAAAAGCTTCTGATAGCTTTCTGTATAGTTATAACGACAAATGGTACTAACATCTACGATATTTTTTATTTTGAGAATAACTAATGAATAACACTGATCTCACCGTTGTGCCTGTGGGGAAAATGCAGATTCTTATGGTCTCCATGGGCTTTCTTACATAAAAAATGCTGGTCACTGTTCCAGGCATCATATTTCAACCACATTATAAAGGACGCACAATCTTTCATACAGATTATCTTCCTGTATTGAGCCTTCAGGTATTTTTCGGGGTGATGGCAAGAGACCCGATGGTGTAATGGTTCCGTACAAAAGTGGTAGAGCTCTTGTCTAGGATGTAACTTGAATGGATACTTTGTGCCAGAGTTATATAAAAAAAAACACCAAAAAAAAAAAACACCAGAAAAAAAACTTTGGCAGCAGCTGAGACAGTAGCTCGTAGAAAAATAACTAAGCACGTAGAACTTTTAAATCGTAAGCATTTCATTCTTTTCGCCGTCGAGAAGATGAGTCCCTGGTCCAAGGATGCCAAATTACTTGCTAACGATTTGGGATCCTTTGAGCAAAGAGTATCTCGTTCAAAGGATCAGTGTCGCAATACAGCGTGGCAACACGGCAAGTATCCTTGGCACCCTGGACCCGTTGTCTCTTTAAAATTTTCTCGCTTATCATTTTTTTTAACCAACTTCAAAAAAGGGAGGAGGTTCTCAATTCGATTATATTTTTTTAAAATGTTTGTTACCTCATTCTAAAGGAGGTATTTTAATTTGTAGGTATTTTATGTTTTTATTAGTTTTTAATTTAGAGTAAGTTGTTATCTAAGCTTTTTAAGTAATTATAGTAGTTTTATAAACTTTATTTAAGTGTCTTTTAAATTATAAAGTGTATGACTTGCACATAAAAATGTTTTGGCGTTGTGAATAGCTCCTCTCGTTTTTGAAAAGGATTTAAGTAGATATACTAAGTGTATATTTGGCACCCGGGACCTGTGCGCGATATCGTGCTCTGTGTGAAACGAGAAAAATGCGTAACTCGTAAAATTCTGAGACTTTCGGACTTCCCTTCAATAATATTTACAATACACAAAGCATCTTACCTTGTAGATGACAGTTGGTGTTTAAAAATACTTTCAGGACGAACACATTTAATAGTGCTTGAAATCAAAAGCAAACATACCTACCTACACGTACGGGCATAGAGTGTCGCATAATGGATAAATCATAAATATATTATTTATTGGTCTTGTTTTACAGTGTAGCATATGTAGTTTGTAATTTATGACATCACCACAGGAATAAGGATCTATTGTGAAGGCGCTGCAACAAGTTTCCGACAGTTAAAGTCACTTTGACATTAATTAGGCGGCTATTTGTTCGTAAGCCTTTGCTCAAGTTTCCTATTGATTTGAAGAAATAACAAAATGTCCCTTTTAATGTATGTATGAAATATTTAACTTGTTTTCCTATCGTAAATTCTTACAGAATCAAAACTGTTGTAGATAGCTACAATATTTTTTTTCTTACTTTCCTTCGTTAGGTATTGAATTGAATTTTAAATTTGAATTGAACTTTGCAGTTGCCTGCAAACATTTCATTATCCGCTGACATAACTTAAGGCATTGAACTATATGTTATGACTTAGGGCCATTTACTTAGTAGAACCTGTCTCTCTCTTTCATTTCTAAATATTAATCATAGGGGCGCTGGTGCACCCGAATAAAGAAACACGTTATATATTTTTCCAGTAATAATAATTGGCATCATGTGGGCACCCTAATAAATTATTTATTTATATAAAATATCAATCGGTGCAAAAACATTACTATTTGAATTAGATAGTCATTATTTCAATTAAAATCTTTTGTTTGGTTCCGCGGAATATTTATTTATCTAACTGTTGACCAGCATTCATAAAAATACTATAATCTTGTAACTAACAATGTATATAAAAACTTCCCATCTATCACTTTCTATTCACGATTTTCATGTTAGTGTTGCAATTTTTGAAATAAATGTATCTTATATTTTGGACAGCTACAAAACACGCCCGATTGCTGGAATCCGTAGTAAAACTTGTTAAATTCGTTGATTGCGTATCATAGATGTGATGTACTGTACAAGGTGGCCATACATTGTGTAACACTCTTTAAGAAGAAACCGTCCTACGTACAATCAGTTACACAACGTTATCTTAATTCACTCAAATGCTTAAATTTTGTACACAGCTTTTTGTGGCCATCTAATGAAGTGAACGAGCCGTTCAAAGGAATCACACATCCGTCAGAGCGAGTCGCCGGATGGCGGGCTCTCAAGGCTCGGCGGCCACGTTACGCGATTGTTATTTGTTATTAATTTCACGACCGATACATCGGCTTTGAATGTTTTATAAATATGGCGCATTGTTTTATAAGCGACACAATACCGAAGCCGATCGTACCGGTGACGCAGGCCAACGACTAGCTGCCGTCTTCTCTGTAAAAACCTACCAATTAAACTTATGCAAATAGTATACGTTCGTAATTATAATCTATTTTATTAATCATTCTAATAACCGTATGAACATTTATTAATTAGTTGATGAAGTGTGAAAGTATATTTAATTTTATTTCAAATTCCAAAGCTGTTCACATTTTGTTTGTAGGGTACTTATAGTCGAAAGCTCTACCTCGGGCAAGTTAAATATATTAGGCCCTATAATTTCTTAATTCAAAGCAATGTCTTTAGTTTGAATTTTGATTAATTTTTCAGGCCTTCGTTTAACTTAAATTAAACGGTATAAGTATTACGTTACGTTACGCCGTGAAGAAAGAACAAACAAGAAATAAATTAATAAAAACCTACATTTTTGAATTTATTATATTCATCAGGAATCAGGTTTAGGATATGCATAGGATCAGAGGTAGGTAATTCCATTCTCGGTATTTTTACTTTTGACGAGTAAATACTTGTCTTCGAATTATCCCAATTACAGATCTCAAGTTTCGAGTAACGATCTTCGTCGAAATATTTCAACATAAATATTACTGATATGGATCATTTCTTATTTTTAATTTTTGCTTGCAATAAATTGAAAAATTGATGGACCGTTGAGCTCAAACATTCGTGCGTAATTGAACTTATACGCTAATTAGATGGAATGTGATTGTTTATAAAAAAAATATAACAACATTTGTTTGAGAGCTTCAACCAAGAGTAAAGTCAGCATGTAAGTATAGCGGACTGTCCCGTTACCAATAGTTTCATTCATTTTTGGTTTCGTAGTATTTGCTGGTTGTAGCTTTAGGTATTTCGAATCACACTTCTAGTACTTTATTGACAGTATGAACTTAGTAGGTACGTAGTTTGAAAACTCTTCTTTGGTTTAATGCTATACTTACTATACTGGATTTTGTTATGACCATGGTGACGATTTGCTCTTGTAATTAAAATAATTAAGTTTTAATAATTATAACACGTTCAATGTGAACAATTTATACTAAGTATTCTCAAACTATAAAAGGTCTTTGCATTGGAGTTATTGTTGGCAATATTTAAATCAACTATTTAATATGTCCCTGAAAGGAAAATACATATTTTTGCTCGTTCATCTGCTCGTTTGTTTGTTGAGAGCTCAGTACCCAATGAAGCTATTTTTTTTTAAATTAACTTAAATATTTGTTTTTGTCAGGTCCTTCTCATGCCTTCAAAGCTGGTTAGCTGTTCCTCAACATTAAGTTAAGGAGATGAGACCACAAGCTCACCATGCTGGACTCATGTGGTTCACTTTATATGATAGTATATGTACCATCACGTTGTTGCTATTGTAGAGTAGGACTTCATAAAATACGTAGGACATGTGTACGTGAAAATTGTGAATACCATGTAGGCAAGCAGGAGATAAGTAGGTACTTTGTTACATTGAAAAAATTGTCTACCATCAAGTTAGATAGATCTTGTCTATCTTTTCTAAATTTGTTTTCTTTTTTACTTATTGGGGTAAATATTAAACCAAAGCCACAAAAATTGATTGTATATTATACTTACAGACTTAAAACACGACACGACCGCCTAGTCTCCTAGTATTTAGTATAATGCATCATATATCCAGATTTTTTTTAAACCCCAATTTCAATTGCATCAAAGTAGGTACCTACGATTGCAAATTTAAGAAAAACTTCATATTGAAGTGAAGTATGAAATATGGCGTTTATAATATTGTGTTCAAGTACATATATAAACATACTGAGCAATTTAATTTTCTCCAGAATATTATGCGTCAACGCAAAAATGCGTACGAAATTTATTATTCGGATTTTATATTTTGAATATGTTAATTTGGTTCGAGTTCGACTTTTGTGTATTCAGTTTTCAAAGGAATCATAACGATTATATTTACTAAGAAATATCTAGTAAGTACATATGTTCGCAGTTTTCCAAATGTGTTAATAAGCATATTGATCTGCCAAATTTTTATTAAGTTATTCTCGACTTGCATCAGTCGAAGTCTTACACCTACAGTGGAGTTATAAATATTTAGAAACACATCACTTTTCTTTTTATTTATGCTATATTAACGACAAAATTTAATGCTCATTAATTAAATTGCACGTTATTTATGTACCTAATCACTCAAAAATATATGCAACTAGTCGTCCTAGGCACGCGTTGCAATGAAAAAAAAAGAAGTTCTTAGTTTATTTTATCTTTTTGTTTGAGTGCTATTGGATACACAATAATTTTGGTTTTTTTGTCTGATGTGTAAACAAATAAGTCAGAAGGTTTCCTGAATGCGTGAGCAACCCATATACTAAGTTGTCCAGAAGCACAGATTTCTTTGACAACACAGGGAATGTGCATATATCTATTGATATACATATATATATTTTTTGGGGAGGTTCAGAATATATATATATTTGGGGGAGAGTCAAGAACCTTGACGAGCATGCGCAGAGTTTCATCCCACAAAAGGTTCATCACAATCAGATAAATGATATAGGAACGCGTAGAGGACACATATACAAAGAAACATTTATTTTTATGTGTACCTATATAGCTAGAGGGTATTTATACCGGAACGGCTAAAGGGACGACACGATGTTCCAAGACATTTTGTTATATAAGAGACCTCCGTTTTAATATATATTTTTAACGTTTTGGTTCACAAAAATTTTAAATGAACTTTTTGTATTTATTATTTTTAAAGATCAGACGCGCTGGGCCTAATGTTAAGGCTGATGATCACGAAAAAGCGGCTTATAACCTTTAATCTAAGGACCGGCTCTAAAGTGATTCTATGTAATACAAAAACCCACATTAAAACTTGCCGAGCGTTTTATAGAAACACTACTGCACTGCAGCGTCCTCTGTTTAATAACCATAAAACTTACATAATAACGTGCTCATAAGTGATACCTATGAAACACATGAAACTACATCAAGATCGGCGTAGCTATGTTAGAGGTATGCAGGGTGAGTAAATGAACAGAGGCCTCTATGATAGCTACCCTAACCGTTGGAGATGGGAAGTTTTGTTCTTAGAAATTCATCTTAAGTTTTTAGACCGTATTAAAATGGACTTCAAGGATTTTTTGAAAAACTCATTTTTTCGGAGATATCCACTATTTTGTCATTTTTTTTTTGCAGAAATGAATCCACCTGTGTATAGCAAATAAAAAGTTGTATGACACATTTTTTTTATGTTACTGCAAACAGACGAAATTCGACGATTTATGGTTGTGTGGAACACAAGTTATTTGCTCTGTGTACTTTCACACGCACTTATCCAAATTTGCTTATTTAAAAGAAAAATGCATAGATGGTTTCAAATAATAAATTGTATCAGTAATGCCCAAAAAATAAAAGAAAAGATTCAAGCTTAGCATAGCTGTATGACTTTTATTCTTTGAATGAAATTAAAAATAAGCAATCAATAAATTGTAACAGTATGTGAAATTTATGAAAAATATTTATTTAAGAAATTCATAAAATTAATAATAAGTACATATTATGATATTTTACCTAAATGTTCAAAATGTAGTCCATTTTGGTTTATACATTTTCTACATCTACCCAAGACCGCACGCGTTGCCTTGCGCATGGTCAATATTATAAATAGTTTGTTGCACAGCCTCTTGTAGTTCGTGGACATTATCACATTGTCTTTTATAAATATTATTACATTACATTATACATATCCCCAAATAAAGTAATCCATTGGACTCAAGTTGGGTGACCTAGCCGGTTATTTTATCGCGTTGTGTGTAGTAATTAATTTTTCTCTAAAAAAGTTTCTTAAAAAAGTCCTCGTAACTAAACTATTATGAGCTGGAGCCCCATCTTGTTGAAAATATAATTTACTTAAAATTGACAGGGGCATGTCATCCACTGCGTCGATGAAATTCCTTGTTAGTCTATGTATTTTTCTGCGGTCAATGTGCCGTTATAAAACTCTATGTATAAGGTATAGTAACCTAAGATGGCCCGGCTCCTATCATGGCCCACTTTTAAAAAATCACAGTTATGATTATCTAAATCATTTCAAATTTCGCGGGTATAAGCAACTGCGACCATAGAGAAAAGGGCATCTTCGTTCAACTTCAAGCTTACCGCCATTTTGAGAATGGTTGACAGTTTGCTGTGTTATGTCAAGACGGTGCACTTTATATAACCTCCGACGAGTAACATTTTGGAAAAATTAGCAAATATAAAGCGAATTTCTTCGTTATTGTTAGTAAAAATATTAAATAAACTGTTCAACATTTAACTAAAGGTAAGTTTTATCATTTTATATCTTTTTTTGTATTTTATGAAGTTGACATTGAATCTGGCGTAAAGTTTCCTATGAAGGCCCACTAAAGTTTTTTTGACATGGCCCGGGCCTTTCTAGGTCTATTGAATAATACGTTCAGCCTATAACAAATTACAAATGTGAACTTTCATAGCAATTTACTTTTTTATAAATATTGTTCTAGGCTTCAGAAGAATCATTAATAAGATACCAATGAAATTTCGTCGTAGCTTTCATTTTGGTTTACAAGAAATTGAAATTGAATTTTATTTTTTATATTTACAAATTTTTATTGTATTAACTGTAACTTGTACATATACAGAATAAAAAAAAACTTCGTTCTTAATTAGTTTTGTGTATTTTGTTCATAGGTCAAAATGGAATTACTAACTAAAAAACGGCGTGGAGAGTGGACGGAAACGCAGCTAATAGCAGCCATGCAAGCAGTAAGTAGCCGCCATATGTCACAGCGAGCAGCAGCTGCAAGATATGACATACCAAGGCGCACATTAAGAAATCACCTAATATCTGGATCTACAAAAAAGATAACTGGTCGCCTACCAATTCTTACTAAATCACAAGAGAAGGATTTAAGTAAAAGAGTTATTAGGCTTGCTCAAGTAGGTATGCCATTAACTCCCAAAATTGTTCGTAAGCAAGCTTATGAGTTCTGTAAAGCAAATAATATACCGAATTCGTTTAACGATAAAAAAAATATTGCTGGAAAAAAATGGCTGAAAAATTTTGTTAAACGCAATCCAGAAATATCTCTTCGTAGAACTCAAATGCTGAATCCGGCAAGAGCACAAAAGCTTAACAAGCCCATTGTAGCAAAACATTTTGAAGCCATTAAAAAAATATATGATGAGTTAAACATTTCTAGTCACCCAGAGCGTTTATATAACATGGATGAAAAGGGATGCAGATTAACCCTCCACCATCAACAAAAAGTCTTTGCCGCTAAAGGGACCAAAAGAGTACATTTTGTGGCTCAAGAACATGCAGAGAATCTCACAATTGCAATATGTGTAAATGCAACTGGAAATACTGTGCCTCCAATGATCTTATTTAAGGGGAAAAGATTGAAACCCGAATTTTGCGACAATTTGCCACCTGGAAGTTTGACAAAGATGGCTCCGAAAGGAAGTATGACGACCGAGCTTTTCGTAGACTTTATACACCATCTGGGTAAGTATAAATCTCAAGGAAAATGTTTGCTAATATTTGATGGGGCTTCATCTCATTTAGATGCAAGAATTGTCGATGCTGCTGATGCCCATGACATTGTGCTATACTGTTTACCATCTAACACCACGCATGAGCTACAACCGCTAGACAAGTCTGTTAATAAATCTTACGAACATTTCTGGGACGAAGAAGTCTTGCTGTATGCATATCAGCGCCCAGAACATAAACTTACGAAAGCGCGTTTTAACACAATTTTCACGAAAGTTTGGTCCAAGTGCATGACTAAAGAAAACATAATCAGTGGATTTAGAGCAACCGGCCTCTTTCCGTATAACAATAATGCAATTCCAGAAGAAGCGTACGCGCCCTCGGCACTTACAGAATTGCCCGATCTACGTGATCCGCTTCATAATGTTTTGAGGGTGCATGACACAATTTCTGAAAGGGCATCTAAACGAGCTTCTAATCTGAAAAGTTCTGTTGTATCCCCAAGATATGACAATAATTTTGATACGAATGTAACAGACTGCGAAGAAGATCTCAGAAACGATTCACCATCTATTTTAACTCAGAATGAATTACATGAATTCAGAGAAGATAACGCTGTAGAACAAAAAAAACTAGTTGATTATAGTTCCTCTTCCGAATCTTCTAATGTGGACGACTCAGGGAACCAAAAGCAGCTTCAGAGACAACCTCTTCTGGATTTGAATTATAGGAACACTACTTTTTGCTCACCTGTTCCTGCTACATCTGGAGTTAATATGCGGCCTTGCCCACGGCTAAACTCTTCTACATCAGATGGATCCGAAGCAGAAGACTATTATGACAATTGTCTTAAATATTATCAGTATCATCCAAAACTTATTAATATTTACACTTCAACTTCCGAGTCAGATGCTCAATCTGAGGATCCTGAAGATGATTTACCATTATCAAAATTAAAAAAAGATAATGGGAATGCAACTTATAAGTCACCATTCCACAAACAAATTCCAACACCAAATTTTGCCATCATCAAAGATAAACCAAGACGAAAAGCGTTAAATTATATAGGCCAGAAATTAACCAAAGATTTATTCGATGCTGTCAAAGATAAGAAGAACAATAAAGAAAAAACTAAAAAGCCAAGTTACATGAATACAAGTAAACATTCTAAACAAAATAAAAAAGTAGGAAAAGAAGTTCAAAGATTATCGAAACAAAAACAACACACAAAAACTAAAAAACTGAACAAAAGAAGTAACAAGGACTCTAAAACATCTAGAAAAGACGGTTGGTATTGTCACGGATGCGAGATGGATAGAATCGCTGACATGCGACAATGCAAAGAGTGTCAGAAATGGTATCACGAAGAATGTGTCGGTTTAACTACAAAAGACAAGGAACAATTCGTATGTCCCGATTGTAACTAAAAGAGATCTCAATAAACAGCCAAAGTATTTATGATAAACAAACTAATTTTAATATGTTGATTGTGTTCCGTTTTAGATTTTTATTTTTATATTTATTAAAGATTTTATTTTCGTAAGGTGTAAGCATAGGTGAATTAAAGGCAGCAGAGCCCAATTATTTTCACTTTAACAAAGTAAATTAAAGTTGATTTTCAATACCCTTATAAAGGCCCATGTACAAGTGCGACAAAAAATCAATCATTAAAGAAAGACCTGATTTAATACTATGTTGTTACCAACTATTAAGTTGAATTTCTACATATGTGAAATTTTTTAATTTGGCAATTTATTTTTGTTTTATAGCTAATTTCATTTTTGGTAAATTTAAGGTGGCCCACAGCCAAATTTTGGATTGTTTTTTTGTCTTTATTTAATATATTTGATTCAAAACTGTATTTCAACATGAGTATTCAAAAAAACTAGTGTTCGAATGTCGACGAAGCATATATTTAGACTAATACATTACGGGCCATTTTGGGTTACTACGTTCCTAAGATAGCCCAACAGCCACGTTTTTAAAATTTGATTTTTTTGTGTTACAATGCAGGATTACTTTGTAGATTATATATTATTTTGTTTCGCAAATAAAAAACATTGAAATTTTATTTATCTTTTTCTTTATTTAGCGAAACGGAAGGATTTTATAAGGCTTTGAAATTAAGTGGGCCTTAATCGGTGCTTGTACCTTATTACCTTATTGTCTAAGATACCACTCCAAAAAATAAACGAAAATCTAACTCGATTCGATGAAAGTCGTCTTTCAGTTACGCAGAGAGGGTTTTTGTCAGAATTAGATCAGCTGTTTCGACGATTAGCCCTAACAAACAGGCAGACAAACACATAGACAAAACCAACTTATGTCACTCCTGATAACCTCTTTATTATATCTGCGATGATTCATAGATATAGTTTAGTCGTTTTGGAGATAAGCCGGAACAAAAAGATAAACAGACAACCACACGGAAAAAAAATACCTATATCACTCTTGACAACCTATTTTTAATGTCTGCATAGTTTCATTAAAATCTTCAAAAGTTTAGCTTGAACTATATAGACAGACAAACAGACAGACAGACAGACAGACGGACGGACGGACGGACGGACGGATAAACAAACAAAATGCGAATGTCACTCCTCACATCCGTCTTTTCACATCTGCGAAGTTTCATTAAAATTGGTTTCAATGTTTTAGAGTTTAGCTCAAACAGACATAGAGATGGCCAGACAGACAAACGAAAAGTATTGTATGTCACTCCTGACATCTTTTAATCACATCTTTGAAAGTTTCATAGAAATAAGATGAGTCCTTTCGGAGATCAGTTCGAACAAACAGACGGAGAGACAGTCAGAAAGACAGATAAACAAAAAGTATTGTATGTCATTCCTGATAATCTTTTTATCATATCTGTAAAGTTTCATTGAAATCGGTTCAACCGTTTCGGAGATTAGCTCGAATAGAGGGACAAACAGACAAATAAAAAAATGTGGTCACATGGTCACATAGATCTCGTCCAAACATCAAGTTTGAGTACCAACACGATAGGTGTGCCATTGATGGTTTCGAAAACATAAACATTCAGAAATGGGGTCACGTGGTCACATAGATCTCGTCAAAACATCAAGTTTGAGTACCAACACGATAGGTCTGCGATTGATGGTTGCGAAAATATAAGCATTTAAAAATGTGGTCACGGGGTCACATAGATCTCGCCAAAACATCAAGTTCGAGTACCAACACGATAGGTCTGCGATTGATGGTTTCGAAATTATAAGCATTTAAAAATGTGGTCACGTGGTCACATAGATCTTGTCAAAACATCAAGTTTGAGTACCAACGCGATAGGGCTACCATTGATGGTTTCGAAAATATAAGCATTTAAAAATGTGGTCACGTGTTCACATAGATCTTGTCAAAACATCAAGTTTGAGTACCAACACGATAGGTCTGCGATTGATGGTTTCGAAATTATAAGCATTTAAAAATGTGGTCACGTGGTCACATAGATCTTGTCAAAACATCAAGTTTGAGTACCAACGCGATAGGGCTACCATTGATGGTTTCGAAAATATATGCATTTAAAAATTTGGTCACGTGGTCACATAGATCTTGTCAAAACATCAAGTTTGAGTACCAACACGATAGGGCTACCATTGATGGTTTCGAAAATATATGCATTTAAAAATGTGGTCACATGGTCACATAGATCTTGCCAAAACATCAAGTTTGAGTACCAACACGCTAAGGCTGCTACCATTGATGGTTTCGAAAATATATGCATTTAAAAATTTGGTCACGTGGTCACATAGATCTTGTCAAAACATCAAGTTTGAGTACCAACACGATAGGGCTACCATTGATGGTTTCGAAAATATAAGCATTTAAAAATGTGGTCACGTGGTCACATAGATCTTGTCAAAACATCAAGTTTGAGTACCAACACGATAGGGCTACCATTGATGGTTTCGAAAATATAAGCATTTAAAAATGTGGTCACATGGTCACATAGATCTTGTCAAAACATCAAGTTTGAGTACCAACACGATAGGGCTACCATTGATGGTTTCGAAAATATATGCATTTAAAAATTTGGTCACGTGGTCACATAGATCTTGTCAAAACATCAAGTTTGAGTACCAACACGATAGGGCTACCATTGATGGTTTCGAAAATATAAGCATTTAAAAATGTGGTCACGTGGTCACATAGATCTTGTCAAAACATCAAGTTTGAGTACCAACACGATAGGGCTACCATTGATGGTTTCGAAAATATATGCATTTAAAAATTTGGTCACGTGGTCACATAGATCTTGTCAAAACATCAAGTTTGAGTACCAACACGATAGGGCTACCATTGATGGTTTCGAAAATATAAGCATTTAAAAATGTGGTCACATGGTCACATAGATCTTGTCAAAACATCAAGTTTGAGTACCAACACGATAGGGCTACCATTGATGGTTTCGAAAATATATGCATTTAAAAATTTGGTCACGTGGTCACATAGATCTTGTCAAAACATCAAGTTTGAGTACCAACACGATAGGGCTACCATTGATGGTTTCGAAAATATAAGCATTTAAAAATGTGGTCACATGGTCACATAGATCTTGTCAAAACATCAAGTTTGAGTACCAACACGATAGGGCTACCATTGATGGTTTCGAAAATATATGCATTTAAAAATTTGGTCACGTGGTCACATAGATCTTGTCAAAACATCAAGTTTGAGTACCAACACGATAGGGCTACCATTGATGGTTTCGAAAATATAAGCATTTAAAAATGTGGTCACGTGGTCACATAGATCTTGTCAAAACATCAAGTTTGAGTACCAACACGATAGGGCTACCATTGATGGTTTCGAAAATATATGCATTTAAAAATTTGGTCACGTGGTCACATAGATCTTGTCAAAACATCAAGTTTGAGTACCAACACGATAGGGCTACCATTGATGGTTTCGAAAATATAAGCATTTTAAAATGTGGTCACGTGGTCACATAGATCTTGTCAAAACATCAAGTTTGGGTACCAACACGATAGGGCTACCATTGATGGTTTCGAAAATATATGCATTTAAAAATTTGGTCACGTGGTCACATAGATCTTGTCAAAACATCAATTTTGAGTACTAACACGATAGGGCTACCATTGATGGTTTCGAAAATATAAGCATTTAAAAATGTGGTCACGTGGTCACATAGATCTTGTCAAAACATCAAGTTTGAGTACCAACGCGATAGGTTTGCTATTGATGGTTTCGAAAATATATGCATTTAAAAATTGGGTCACGTGGTCTCTTAGATATGTCTGCAAAGTTTCATTGAAAATGCTTTAGTCTTTTCTGAGTTTAGCTGGAACAGACAGACAGACGTACAGACAGATAAAAAGTAGCCTATGTCAGCCCCGGTAATGCCTTCTGTACGTCTGCAAAGTTTCATTGAAATTGCTTGAGTCGTTTCGGAGTTTAGCCGGTACAGACAGAGAGACGGACAGACAGACAAACAAAAAGTAGCCTATGTTACCCCCGATACTGCCCTCTATACGTCTGCAAAGTTTCATTGAAATCGGTTCAGCCGTTTCAGAGATTAGCCGGAACAGACAGACAGACAGACAGACACCTCAATTTTATTAATATATAGATATATAGATAGAAGATAGATAACCGAGTAATATTACAATTAGGTAAGATCATTTTTCTAACATATAGTTTTTATGTTTTCTATCGAAAATATAGTTCAAAATAAAACTTCATCATCGTCATCAGTCCATTTTACCACACGACCGCGTACTGCTATTGATTTGAGATAAGTCGGATACAAACGTATCGCTTCAGCAAAGATATAGTATAAACATCAATAAATATCACTTTCATTTGCATACCAAATTCATATGCTATCGGATTGTGTTCAGTAGCGGATTAAGGCTACATGCCACCCTGTTTGATATGCCACTGTTTTGCTTTGTGAGAGAATGATTATTGAAATCAAACATCTTATTTATATATATACAATTATTAACAACAAAATTTAAATAATAAACATTTTATTTAGATTATCATTTATAGAATCAGTTTCTTCTTCCTGGCTTTGGTCGATTATATCGTCAATTTTTTGTATTAATTGAGCTTCAATACACAATAATGCGCAAGAGCGTTTAGTCTATTTTGGCCCATGCTTACAAGTAGCTTTTAATTCTTTTCAGGATAGAAAAACATGTCTCCTGACAATTTGTTGCTGGGATGCTCAATAACTACGTAAAGCAATATTTACATTTCGGTAAACATCTCGAATATTTCGTGAATGCAATACATATGTTTTATTCAGAGAGCACATCTTCAAAATTAGCTAAGGAATTTTTGAGCTAAAAATGTAAATGAATGCATTCATTTTCCAATGTCTCTTAGTCGTCGTTTAAGTCGTCAGGATACTAATTGACAAGTTAATTTGCTTGATTTTTCAACTCATTTGTATCCATTTCTGATAAAGTATCAAAATCCAAAGTTTACATGAAGCTTATCAAATACTGTTTTGTCTCTTTATTTCTAGGACAGCGTAGTATACCTAAAACTATTACTACTATAATTAAAAATAACGTTATTGAATAGTGTTATTTATTGCCCATCACTAGTCATGCCCAATTGACATGTGTCAGGAACGCAAACTCCAGATTATGTTTTCATAATGGTGATTGATAGGTACGGATATGACGACATATTGATGAATGATGTAGCAACCTCTTTGGAGGGAGCCGCCTCCTGTCATGTTATAAAATATATATTTTATTTGAGAGTCTGACAGTTAAGGAAAAGAAAATGACAGATTAATTTTGTGAATATTTAAATTAAAATATTATTACTTTACGAAATATAGTGTTCTGTCCACATTCTCTGTTTTGACATCGCATCACCTAATCTATAAATAAACATTAAAAGTACACCTCATAATTGATATTAGATGAACACAACATTGACATTGATATCAATGCACATAAATACATTATTAGCGACCCTCTCCGGCTTCGCGCGGGTAGCAGAGTACATAAGCCGTAATGTTTTTTCTGTCATAGTGTCCTATCAGGTCGTACTGCAACCTATAATTGGACGTTGTTACGCAAAAATGATCCAACCCACAAACGCTCATAAACTGAGATAATTCATCCAAACTAATCAGAAAGCATTATATTTTATTATGCAAAAATGTTCCATCTGGTTTTCATATAAATAATGACGGTTTTTATACTTCTATCCAACCCACATTTCGTATTTGGCAGTAACACAAAACGCAAAACTAATCCAAGATGTTAGGATCATTATTACAATATTTACAATTTCAATTCGCCATAGTTATATTTTGATGTAATCATGATTCAAGCTGCTTGGAACATTTTTGCTTATTTAGGTCATGAATGAACTTCATAACAAAAGAATTAGCATATTTGATCCAAACGGACTGGATCGTTTTTGCTTATTTGGACTAAGACAAATAGTATAATACAAATATATTTATCTTGAAGGTTTTAGGCTACTCCAGATTTCATTATTGAACAGGATGATGAGCTTGATCTTGTAATCATGGAAGAGAACTCTGAACCTAAAAATGATTAATTTTTCCAATAGTGAATCATTACATTTAATTTTAGGCATACCATTGTAGTAACTATGTTCTGAGAGTAGTAAAAGAGATTTTTTGTTTAAATAAAAAGGAATGAAACACTATTGCGTTTTATTTTATGTAACATAGTAAATTTGCGAAAATGATCCAATCCAATATTTTTTTGAAAATCTGTTAAATTAGATGTTTCATTTTCAATAACTTTATAAAAATAAAATGTTTTTTATGTATTTGTTCAGTTGCATTAAAGTTTATTTTTGTTTGAATTACTGTAATTTTTTTATCATTCATTTTACTTTAGGCGCCGATTTCTCATTAAACTAATTTTGAGGATTGGATCATTTTTGCGTAACAACGTCCAATTGGCCTTCGCCGAGGCATGATTATTTAGTGTGCTTAGAAATGAAAATTTAACCTAATAGTGACCTAAAAAAATTACAAACATAACAAAAATCTGTTTTAAGAATACTTGCGACGAAATCCTCTCAACAAAAATGTGTTATGTAATTACAGAAAATCTATTTACAATAATCAATTTTAAACGAAATATCTACCAAAAGAAGACTCAAAACAAAAATGCGACAGTCAAATTAACTTTAAAATTAAATACTACCTACGTGCAAACAAACCGAAACCAGCAACTAATAATGACCTTTGATAAAATTCACTCAAACAAAAGTACCTACCTATATGTTCACAACTATCTATTTTATTTTCATAATAGGTAAGTACCTGTCTGCTTAAAGACAACACAAAACATTTTAAAATAAGTATCTACCTAAAAACTACACAAAACAAAAATAAGACCTTAAACTTTAAAGCGAATCACTATATACGTGATATGAAACCAACGCAATCGCAACCTGAAAAAGAAACTTTCTTAAAATCTCAATTTTTGACTACCTAATTTAGGCATCATAGGCAAAACTCAAAAAGAAAACAAATACCTAACCCACCAGTCATCACTCATCACCTATTTGCAAAAACTAACAAATTGTAATCTCTTGGCAAAGAGTAAAAATCGGGGCGCCGTGTGGCATCACGCATGCGCGGTGTGAGCCGGCGCGGCGCTCGACCATTTTGTCGCGCGCGATAATGTTTATTTTACCATTACTCCTAAGATATTAATTTAAATTGCATGGTGTAAAGGGCAATTATAATGTGCATGAAATGCTGAAGGTATATAAGGTATATAATTTGATAAGGATTAATATTGTATCCGTATAAATTGCTTTCCAATTACCATATCATTTTTTTAAACATAAAAATAGGTATAGCAAACAATCCATCAAAGATAGACATATGCCATCGCGGACTTTTCTTTAGTCCTCTATAAGAGAAACAATTCCTTCATACATCATTTTTTTATATCTCAAAGGAATTAGGCAGCGTTTTAGGTAAAAGCTTCCAGCCGGCTTGATTTTGTTCTGACTTCTTGAACAATAATATATTCACTTAATTTGCACAAAACATTAATAAATTATACACGTAAACCTTCCACTTGACACTCCATCCATTAGTGTCAACCATATGCCAATCCGTTTTGTAGTTTTTGAGTTTATCGGGTTCAGATAGACAGACAGACAGACGCGGCGAGGGACTTTGTTTTATAATATGTATAGATATTATGAAACAATATTCGAATATTCTATTCCAATGGGATTGTTCAGTTGTCATAAGCTATACGATATTTTAGGCCTGTCCAAAAAATATCAACCTTATGTCACCATATCCATTCCTGGCAAGCCCTATTTTGAAAAATTAATAACTAAAAAACCATATTTAAAAAAATTAATACAACGAAACAAGTTTCTCATTATGAACTATATCACAATCTATTGGATACACAATATCATGTGTATTTTGTTTGTAGCTTTTCGGCAGACAACTGTTTGTAATTGGTAGATGGTAACACTAACTAGGTTCTACTTTGTTCGTGCCACATTGCCTCACGTACGGTGTATATCGGTTGTTACAATAGCTAGAGGGCCTCAAATAAACAAGAACAAAAAAAATTATAAGTCTATTATAAAACGTGCTGGAGAGAGAGCACGAAAGACTTCGGTCACGCTCGTGTTTTCGGGAATTTATAGAAAGTAGTCCTATCTCTTTTGCACATGATTGGGTGGTATACCTAGTGTTTTCTCTTTTACACGAAGACATTCATAAATACCAAAGGTCATAGACATAGAGTAATATTATATGGTTTCGCAGATTGATAGCCGCCGCGCTTTTTGTTTCAAACTTAGACTTTTAAATTATTAAACGTAATACTCGTATGTGTTACATGTAATATGTGGACACCTTTATTTTTTAAATTATTTTAAGAGGAAAAGTTTTTACTTTACACGTTGGCATCGCATAAGATGGCATTTTGAAACAAAAATAGGGATATTATTAATAAAAGAAGACTCAACAGGTATGTGGTGATTTATCAAATGACTGTGTAACATGTAACATATGGTGATTCGGCACAATCGATACAAGATTCCCGGATTAACTGCAACTACGGTGATATTACATACATGCAATTTTACTAGGATAGAAGAAATTCTGTGCATAGTGATGCCGTGGAAATGCTTGTTTTTCTTAATCAAAATAAGTGGTTGTTCTATTAATTTTTAATGGCATTGACATCACGGCGTTGATAGATGATTAGCCTAAGAGTCTAAAATTATACACATTTAAGTCAAACATTAGCAAAATCGTATATAATTATAATTTAATGATTATTGAAAACTGTGTACTTATGATTAAAATTAAAAAAAAAATATTTAGTTTTCATTAGACTAGAACCAAGTATTAATGCTATTTAAAACATTATGAATCTCCGGTGAATTACTGGTGAATCACCGGTAATTAACGTAAGAAACCTAAAAATCTCTGGAGGCAAAAATTCCCTCCGGTGCAAAGCACTAGTGGTGGTTGCGACGATTATACATTCCATTATTGGAAAAGTTTGTCTCATCACTCCAGAGAATTGTTTTATAAAAGTTTTTAACATTTGCATCTGCTCTTGATTTTCTTAATAGCCATGTACAGAATGTTAAACATCGACCATTATCACCCGGCAGTAGCTTTTGGACAATCCTGCCATTCATGTTACATTTATGTTTGTTTCTTTTCAAAACATTTATAACTGATTTTTGACAAATATTAATTTCTTTTGCTGCTTCTTTAATTGAAGCTCCGTGATCCGCTTCAAAATAGCATAAAACATTCAAATCCGTATCTTGGTTCATCGGTGCTCGTAGAAGAGGTCTATTGTAACTTCCATACTGTTTAACATTTACTAACATACGCTCTAGAACGCGTTGGAGTGTGCCTGTTGGGATTTTTATGGTTATACCATTGTATTGCAGTTCTAATGCGCTTATTGTTTGTAAGGTATGCTCCTAAAATTTCAAAACGTTCGTTGTTAGTTAATACCATATTATGATATTTTTTTTACTAAAATACGCGGGAAAGTAACAATGACAATCAATGAATAAAAATTATGACATAAAAGAAAGCGGGGACCTAACATTCTAAATTTGAATTTCGCCCTTGAAAATAAATGGTACTTAGTGAAAAAGTATTAGTGGCCAGAACTCTTCTTTTCGTCAGTACTTTTCTTGGCAGGCTGTCGTTCAGTCTGTTAAATTTTGAAAATAGAACAGCAACTGCTAACTGTTCCATTTTCAAATGGGACATTCTCAGGTCACTCGGAGGAAAATAAGTCAATAATCTGGGGAACATAAATCGTCGAGTTTCGTCTGTTTCCAGTAACATAAAAAAAATGTGTCATACAACTTTTTGCTCGCTATACACCGGTGGATTCATTTCTGCAAAAAAAAAATTCGAGGAAATAGTGAATGAATACATGGGACAACCCACACAGCGCCATCTAGTCCCAAAGTAAGCAAGTATTATACTTGTGTTATGGGTTACCAGACAACAGATATACATACTTCAATATTCTTTTTTTTAATAATATATACATATATAAATAATATATACATATATAAATAATATATACATTTATAAATAATATATATATACATATATATAAATAATATATACATATATAAATAATATACACCCAGATCCGAAACGAAATAAACATGTTCATGCCTATTTGTACCGGGCGGGAATCGAACCCGCGACCTTTGGCTCCGCAGTTAGGGTCTCTAACCACTCGGCTAATCGGTTGTCAATTATTAATCTACTACAACGCCCCCTGGTGATCTAAGTAGGTACTTAAGAACAATTCTGAGTCAATATCTATGTAATAGGCAGTTGAGCTTTGATGTTTACTTCATTGTTACATTTTCTTACTTTAATTACAAAATATGTAATTCGCCATTTGTAACATTATGTAACAATTCGCCATTAACATTCATTGATGGTTCAATTTTGTTAGGTGACAAATTGCCACTATCTAGCTAATTAGCCGCTTCTGTGAATACAGTGTTCCGTTAATACTTTACATATTTTTTTCTAATGTGTTTCTAAATGCTGATTTCATGCAAATTTCCTATATCTAAGCATTTTACATCTACATTCTACAGAAATTTAATTAAAAATTCAATAAAAATTACCTCTGACATTATAAAAATAATGTTTGAAAAGTCTGAAATAAAATAATATAAGTAGGTACGTTTATGCATTTTGAAATGATTTTTGATCTTTAAGGGCGTTGGGGACCGTTAAGTAACTTTGCTACCTCGGTCCTTGCATTTTATTATGGTACATCACATTACAAGAAAACATACCTAGGTCAACTTAGTATTTATACAATAATATTTCACGTTTTTAAACGTTACCACAAAAAACTGATTTGTATTTTAAAAAATTTGAAAAAAAGGTTTTAAATTATTCAAAGATACGTATTTAAGTATCATTCAGATTAAACCAGTTTTCGATAAAATTAAAATAAAGTGCATTGTAATCAGGTTGTCTATTTAAAGCTACGATGTCGCAAATAGACACGGACAGACAGACAAACAGACATGCAGCTATGAACAATCCCGAATAAATCAGTTTTCAATAAAGAAGACGTATTCAAAGCAGCCTATCCCACAGAGAATCGAGTAGATTAGAGGTGCCATGTGACGGTATTTGTTCAGAGACACGTGTTCCAAAAAATCCACAGATCTTGCAGTCCCCGCAACCATCGGTTTCATCGGAAATAAACCTACTCAAATCCGATTTTCACAGATTATTTCATTTTATTGCCACGAAATCGTGGCATTGCCACGATTTAAACTGCAGCCTCTGATATCCTTAAACGTTTTGAACTCGATAATGAAGCATTCGAACGAATATAGGCTGAAAAGCGATGACCGTAATGTTAACAAGTTTCCGATCGTCCATAAAATCTAACATGTGATGTCAAATTTCTTGTTCGATTTATAACCGATTTCCAAAATTTTGGTCTCAAACTGTAGCTACCGACGCCTTCTAACCTTTTGTATAACACTTCGAAGCAATCCGACGAATATCCTCTGAAATATAGTAACTTATATCCGCAAACACCAGCGATCGACCATAAAATCTCATCTTTCGGAAATAATTTCTCTTACAATTACCAACCGATTTCCAAAAACTTGGTCTCAAACCGTAGCTATGTTAATGGCTGAGATACTATTTTTTTTTATTTTCGATATCGGTCGCCGTTGTCGAAATATTTTGGATTTATTAAAAAAAAATCCGAAAAAATCCCGATTTTTTTACATTTTCCATTTTTTTTTCAAAAACTTCAAAACCGATTTCCAAAATTTTAGCCTCATTAGATGCGCAACTAAATTATTGTTTTTTGAAGACCTTAAAATCTTAGCTAGACCCTATACCCTCGGAGTTATAGCTAAAAATGCGTCTCCCGTGAAATGGATTTGATAGTCATTTTCAATGACAAAATATTTGCTCACAACGAATATAAGTAAAAATATTACGCATACGTACTTTTGTTTCAAATTTATATCAGTTTAGAAAGCGGTTAAATCGTTCATCGCTTTCACTTTTATCTTTGGTATGATTTGATGTCGCATTTTAGAGTTTAGGTTATAAAATATTTATTAAGTATACAAAGTATTGCGTACTTGAAGAGAACAGTGTATCCACCTACATGCCAGCGCATGTATGTGCATACACTGCCCTCTTGGCTGGTCAGATGGCTGTATCTCTAACATACTCTGATGCTCTATCCCTTTAGGAGCTACAATGCCATAGACCGACCCAAACACATACGCATACGAACATAAGCCTCAAACGAAGGTTGTTAAAATATTGTCCGTACAAAAACCTCTCGTTTTCGATGCCGGAAGTTCAACAGGCAGATTGTGTTTATCCGAAGTGAAGCCACGGTTGCCACTCACTAGTAGATCATTGTACTAAAACGTTCTGTAATAATAAATATACGGTACGTACACAGTAAGTAATCTGAAAGCTCACTCCCTACCACACAATGCACGAGCGGAGTAGAACTGGGCATTATTCAACTTATTGTTCTTGAGAACAATTACCTTTTGTGGCGTATCAACACGATTATCACTAGTAGACGAGTTGAGTAACGACACTGGGTTTCAGATTCGACAGTTTCACGTAATCGTTGCGAAATGGACTTATCAACGACCCGTTATATCTCTTTGTTCTATTGATGTTAATATGATCGTTCGACGTTTCATATATATATACTAACCAAATACAGGGTTAGCAAAAAAATTCAGTAGCTTCAGAACAGATCAAGGGAGAGCTTCTGCATCTTTTCGATCCCCCTTCATGTTCACAAAAGAAGATGGATAAAAGAAAAAAAAATTTTATGTGTAATTTTGAAAGTCGGATTTTTGTTGTGGTAAATTTATAGGTAGACAGACGTTACGCCCTTGTCGTCGTATTCCGCTCTCACCACAGTTCTCATTCTCTCTCAGACTTTTACTCTCATCTAACTCCTGCTTCCGTCTCTCTGTTATACGTACTGATTCATTCCCCCTCTCGTTCCCACTCGCATTACCATTTCACACATATATCCTATAGCGTCTCGCCACACTCGTCCCTTTTTCGTACGGACCCTTTCTCTACTCTCTCTCTCACCCTAAAACTCCCATCTGGATTCCCATAAATGACATTCTGGAAAATTGATAACCTTATATTACTGAAATTCTTAAACATGTATGTATTAACAATAAACACATTCGTTCATTTCCTGGTTCGTGCAAAGGGAACAAACGAACATATGAAATATATTTTTTTTGCCATTTTATACATCTGAATGCTTTTTGTTTGTTACAGGTTCACCTTACGACGACAATTTGTGTATGCAAAGTAATGGAGGAACATCTCCTGCAAGCATAAAAAACGAAAATCCAATGTCCAGAGCATTGCAAGCCTTAACTATGCCACAGCAATCTAGAGAAGACATAAATAATTCTACTAATAACAGGTATGTAATAATCCATTAGTGCTAAATATAATCGTGACTAAGCGATGGATTATCATGGAAGATATAACTAATATCTTGAGAATTCATCGTGATTGGTTAATTGTAGTTTTAGCATCCATTAAACCAACATTTTATTTTCTGATCTGTTTATCATTATTTTAATT
Source organism: Luffia ferchaultella (assembly GCA_949709985.1). NCBI lineage: Eukaryota > Metazoa > Arthropoda > Insecta > Lepidoptera > Psychidae > Luffia > Luffia ferchaultella. The sequence goes on along the minus strand of OX453243.1, from coordinate 14,062,374 downwards.
TGTAGTAGAGAATCCAATCCCGCATCACAATCGCAATCCCGCAGGCATGCGGGATTGAGGTCGTCAATCCGGCGGAACCCGCGGGATTCGTGGAATTGTGGTTTTTTTTTGTTTTAAGTAGTTATTTAAAAAAAATCATTAAATAAAGACATATTAATTTCAAAACTGTTTATTAATATTTTTTTTAAAGTAAAGTTACATCGCCATGTTAAAAAGCAGCTTATTTATTCTGATAATACGTTCGTAGAAATGATGTACTGTTTCATCATTCAAATTTTACCTTATCTTGTTGCATAAATAGCCAGCGGAGGAAAAAGCATGCTCGGCTTCAGCACTTGTAGGTGGAATTGACTTTATAAGTATAAGAAGCTTCCAAGTACTTTCCTCTAATCCCTCCACATCCAAAAAGTGTCATCTCACGTTTCAATATTAGATCAAGTGAATTGTTTCCGTATGCCGTAAGGGAATCCCCCTTTAATAGACAAGGCTCTCCAGACATTTGGATTGGTCGGCCCGGCCTTATTTGAATTGACATTGAGTGTTTCGGTCCGATACACGACACAAAGTATAAAAACAAAATTATTTAGTGTAAGTTAAAAACTGAAAACAAATTTTCTATACACAATATAGAACAGCTATGAGTTTCGTGGGAACGTTGTTAAAAAACTAGTTAATGAGGTTGTGTTGGATTTTAAAAATAATCAAAATGTTAGAACGAGCCAATTTTCGTTGAAATCTTTTTTTTTCAGTCCCGCTAACATGCGAGATCCAGCATGAGTAGTCCCGCGTGACCGATCCCGCAAATAATGTGCGGGATCCCGCGTTTGGGGGGTTGGATTCTTTAATTTGTAGCTTAACTAAAGAAGCAACCGTTTTTGATTAAACTTTTACATTTCAATAGATGACACCTATCATAGTTCTATATATAGACTATGTCATCAAGCTGCCATTTTTAGTTTAAGAATAACGAGAAGAAAAATACAAAATAAATTTGATGAACATAAAACAGTTTAGCTGAAGATAGAAATATGCAATGACATTTTATCGAAGTTAAAAACTAATAATCGTGAAAACTATTTGGGCAAAAATTCAAGCAAAAAACATTAATTAATAGGTAATTTTTTATCTTACTAGAAACTAATAAGTGTTTAATTTCACAGCGAGAAAAAAGCTAAATCAAAATCTAAGCCGTCAACTAACACGTCCGAAACGCCAACCGTGAACGATAGTTCCCAAAATCCAACAAAGCCTCCATATTCTTACGTTGCTCTAATAACAATGGCTATAGAAAATAGCGAGACGAAAAGAGCAACTCTCAGCGAAATATATGCTTACATTACCAAAGAGTTTCCATTCTACGAGAAGAATAAGAAAGGCTGGCAAAATTCGATTCGACATAATTTAAGCCTTAACGATTGCTTCATCAAAATACCACGTGAAGGCGGAGGGGAAAGGAAGGGCAACTATTGGACTCTTGGTGAGTTGAATGATTTTTTAATGTAGAATTTTTAATACCTGTATGCTGTATCTTTAACTTACCTTTACAAAACAAGTTTTTGGCAAAATCATAAAAATCAAGAAATATGCGTTTTTTGATTAATGGATATACTATATTTAGCTAGTTTAAACTTTGTTAATGTAAGCAACTGTTTTGTTTGTCGTTCGAAATGTTGAAATAGACAATATGACCTAAAAAATAAATCAAGGTTTTTTAGCCAGAAACGTTTGTCTCTGATTTGTAGTTATTATTTAAATTAATTATATTGCGCTATGCCAAACACGTATGCGACTACACTAAACACGAGATTGATTCACTACGTAAAAAGATAAACATTTCATGGGCACACTAAACTACGTTCAATGATGAACTATCTATGCGTGTTTCGATCAGTTTATGCAAGAAACTTTGTGTTGCATTGGCGAAGGAATAACTAGAATATTTGGCTCTGCGAAAAATTTGCTGGCGCGATGTTAAGTGCTTATCTCAAGATATCCGTCAGTGCGGTGTATGTGTAGACCCACAGAGCGAGGTGATGTTCGAAAATGGAAACTTCCGGCGAAGGAGAAGAATGAAGCGGCCGTACCGCAGCTCACCGTATCCCGGCAAGCCGTTGTTTGGAGATGGTTATCATGTAGCCAATCTCTCTCAGCACGTGCCACCTCATATGCAACATCTTCCACTGAGCGCTACAAACTACTTCGGCGCTGGTGCGCCTTATCGGACGCCGTATTCGAGATATGACACGTGAGTAGAGTTGATAATATGTGTAAACACTTTATTTTCAGTCTCAAACACTTTATTTCTTATTTATTTTTTTATAGAAGGGAGAAGCGTATCAATTCAAAGTTATATCGAAATCTATTCATTTTCACAAATTAAAATCGCCCATATATCTGCGCAGGTATATCTATTGCGCAGACGAACAATCTGTTTGACATACCAAATTGCAACGTGCATTTGTACCTACGAGTGTTTATCTTTTAATTTTATTTATAAATTTTTATGACACACTTAATATTTTCTTTTCTTAATGTAGCTTTGAAAACCACGTCCAAAAACATGCACTATAAATTTTTTCACGCAAAATGTACGGGTTCTGCTATGGCCGTCGGAAAGTTTTGTTTATGACTTATAATTAAAACTGAATAAACTGCATTTTTTTTTTAAATAAATGTAGGTTTAGAATAGGCCACGATTTCTATATCACTACTGTTTTAAGAACTTGCAGTTTAGTTTATAAAAGTTCTCATAAAAGCAAGAACTGATTCTGTGACTATACAATAATCAGCTCAATCAGCTAATTAATCACCACGAGTCACAGAAAAAAGTTTTTGGATATAAGTAACAAAAAATTTGATAACTAGCTACCTAAAAATAGTGACAACATAATTACTGCTATTTTATTTTATTTATTTAGGAAAACAGACAGCTTAAAGCCATTAAGTTGTTTTCACATATATGTTTACAATGCAACGAATAGAATAAACTTATAGCTAGTACAATCACAATAATAGAGAAGTAGAAATTACAATAGACAAGTAAATTACAAAATAATATAAAAGCAAAATTACCCATAAAAAAGAACAACAACTTCAAAAAACAAACAGTGATTCTGATAGTTCTATGAGTCGCAGAATTCAAAGAAATCAGATGCTAGTGCTCGCCTCAATCCAGCAACAGTAGAAGCAAACTGGTCAATTTCGGGGTGAGCCTCCACCAAACGATTAAATTTAGCAGGGGATCTGCAAAAAAAGAAGTTACTACGATATCTGGTGTGGGAGCGGGGAGTAGATAACAAAGCCATCGATCGTAGAATTCGGGACGGTGTATTAAAGTTAATATTACGAAGAAGGGGAGGGGAATCAATATAACAATTAACAATTTTATACAGGAGTATCTTATCAGCTATATCTCTTCGTATATATAGAGGTAAAAAATGATTCTTTCTACAACTAGCTGTATAATCGTCACCAACACACTCACTTCTATACCGCAAATTACGCAAAAAAATTTTTTGTATCATTTCAATTCTAGATATATATCTATCATAGAAGAGACTCCATACCACTGAACCATACTCGAGGATGCTCCGCACATAACTGCAGTAAATAATTTTTAACGTTTTGATTTTAGTGAAACTTTTATAGCATCTTATAATGCTTTCTTAACTATACTATCGATATGTTGATCGAACATTAGTTTAGAGTCTTGATATACTCCAAGATCTCTCAGACAACCAACTTTGACCAATAGACAGCTTTTCAAAAAAATATTTGTGCTTACTATATTAGTTTTGCGGGTAAATGTAATGGAATAACATTTCGAAACATTAAGGTCGAGTCTGTTCAGATCACAGTACTCTTCAAATCTTTTTAAATCTATAAGTAATCAAAGCCAGTTGTACCAGCTTACCAAGCAGTAACTTGCATTTTAACTAACTTTGTTTAAAAATTATCAGTTTTTTGCTATTTTAATGGTAACAGAACTTGTTGGTATCTACTTTTTTCGTGTTAACGAACACAAAATATAAAAGCGTAACACTAGTACGTTAGCACTCTTGTTTACATAGGTATAGGTACAGTACAATAACGAATAAAGAACCCGTCTTGGTTTCAAATGCGATTTTTAGGATCTCTTGGCAAAGTTTTCAAAATAAGGTCTCCTATGGAATCACTCTGGTGTCGGTCTGTCGGTCTAAGGCATATATCTCGGGATATATTGGATTGATTGACTGACAAAATACACAGGTACCTATCCGCAGATAAGCTGTATATAAATTTGTTTAAAGGTTACCTACAGGATACCCCAAAATGAAACGAATATAATGTTATCCTATCTATATATTAATACGTGAAGGTAATACTTTGTACCCTTTTTAAGCATATAGCGCGCACGGAGGAGTGTGATATTTGACATAGTTAAAGTTTATGTAAAGTTAGAGTACAGGAAGCTAAAAAAAGTGTACAGGTTGAATTTTTGAGATAGGTCTAAATGGTATAAGTGTTCAAAGGAGTCATGAGCTCAATTTTTATGAAAACACAAACTGCATATATACATTTTTGAAAAATCTGTTGCTTTAACAGGAAATCAAACCATTTGACTTGATAATCCATATGTTAAGAAGGGACGGGACGCATGAACGCCCATACAAACGCTATTTAGCGATTACGTCGTTAAAACGCATTTCAATAAAGTTTTTTTTTTATAAATTGTAGTCTCACTTGAGTTAGAACTAGGTTTGTGTAGAGCCAAAACTTAGAATTTTCTATAAAAACCTTAGTTGTAAAAACTTCGTAGGTATATACTGAATTACTCATTACAAAATTTTGTATATTGGTAATCGTTTAAGAGCGTTTGTGTGGGCGATCACGCGTCCAGCCCCTTCTTAATATACGTGAAGAGAAAAATTTGTACCCATGTTAAAGCAGATCGCAGGTGCCGAGAAATGTGAAGTTTGGCATATTTAAAATTTGTATGGAAAAATAATTAAAAAAATAAATAAAAACCGTTAAGGAGTTCCTTCGACTGTGCATGGTCTCCATCATCAGACCTGCAATGGCACTTATAATCCATACGGGTGCAAAGATCTCATGGTACCACTCCGGAGATATCCTCCTTCCACAAAAAAAAATCATCCAATTCGGTTCATAAACAACGACGTTATCCCTGAACACAAAAAAAAACATATATACGGTCGAATTGAGAAACTACCTTCTTTTTTGAAGTCGTTTGAAAAGGAGTCCCAAAACCAAAAATCTATATATGTTTCACAAATATTGTCATGCATACGAGTATAATAGTCTGTCGTTTGATGTAAGTACTTTGAATTGACTTGTTCTCGCCTAATTAGTATTGGTGGTTTGAAAAAAGTGAATGCGGTCGAATTTTGACCACTAGGCGACCAACAGTCGGTATTAAAGTGGTATTTTCCAAAATATATAACATATCTTAAGTAGAAAAGTCATATAAAATTTACTTTTATCATAATAAAATTAATTGCAGCACTATTGTTGTCGTTCCGTGAGGCGGACCTAATTGTTTTTATCTCTAAGCGCCCCAAAAATTTGCATTTCTGTGGTAAATTTTTCTTGACTGTACTTATATAATGTATAGAGGACATAAAGTACAATTCGTCCCATACAAAATCATAATTTTAACTTTTTGTCATTGGATACATTTCAGGAATTTCAGATTGTGTCAATAAGCTAGACGGCACAAAAAATCAACTTTCGTTTTATGAAATATTTGATTGAAATCTACCTATATTTTGGGTTTTTGGCACGTATATTATAAAGTAGGCACCTACTCCAAATGCTAGAAAAGAGCATCTCTAAAAATGACCTGTTGTAATAAGACCGTTTATCAGTTTCTTTGACTTCGAATATTTAGTTTATCATCTAGACGACCTCAACTCAATCTCTACAGCGGTGGTACCAACAGGACAGGAGTTGTCCTCGTAGTTACACTGGTGTAACTACCAGTGTAACCACGAGGAACGACTCAAAGCACCCCTATAAAAAGTGCAAAATTTGTTCCTTCCCATTTTGGATTTTGCCAAGAATCTCTCCAAACACATTTGATATATGCCTCCTTGTTGACGAGAACACGAAGAATTTTCATCTCACCCCAATGCGTGGCCGTTTTGAACTACTGGTGTTACGCATGCATGCACAGTAGGTACGTGCATAGGTATTACAGTTTTACTTTAAACACTCAGGCCCTGGCTGACGTCTACCACCGGTGCTTTGGCATATTCCAGCAGTTGTGGTGGTCCGCCTCGTAGCCCGGTTTCCTGTTCACCCCACGTACCGTCAACGCACCAACCCACTATGCAGATCAACGCCTACCACGCGCACCAACTTCAGGGACAGGACAGAGCATTCCAGGTGACTATTACAATATTTTACTCTTCTCCGAAATCCAACAAGTAAAATAAAACGAACTTTAAAATAATATGCCAAAATTTCAATAGCCAGCCAATGGCAAAATTACATTAATGCCACAGTACCTACAGCCATGGCAATACAGCTTTATGCTGTATTGCCATGGCTAATACAATAATAATACCGTATTTTAATGTAGGTAACATTGCTGCCTGACCTAGCATAACTATCATGATATCGCAGCGTCAATGTGTTAACGCCGTATGTAATGTGAATTGTTTTTCTATTATATAGGTGGTATATAAAAATAATTAATACGTATACAATCACAACAACGTCTAGGCCTCAAACTAAGCATTAGCTTGTGTTTTGGATACCTAGCGTAGACACCACATACATATAACAACCAAGACCCGGTACCAGTATCAATATTCATTATATAAATACTGATCCAACCTGGAATTCGATCACGGGATCTTCAGCTTCATAGGTACGGTCGCTATCCACTAGGCTAAGCGGTTGTCATAAGCATAATATTAAACCAAAAAAGGGCCGAAATATTCAGTAAATATTAAAATAACTATTGAAATATTAAAATAAATTCATCATAGCTCGTTAAATAGAAGCAGTTATTTGAAAAACTAACAAGTTGAGAAATTATCGTTCATTTTGCTGTGGTAAAATATTTGTAAAAGTAAAAAAAAATTGTAAAAAATTCCGTGTATGAACTAAAATAAAATAAGTTATAAACTTTAGTTAAGCTTCAATTTAGTGCACCACCTGCAATTTACAGACTGCTTTTTCATCAGAATAGGCAACGACACTGTTTTACAACTGTAATAAAAATGACCCAAGTTTGAAAACTGTGTCGTTACCTTCATACTTTTATTGTAAATCCGTTCAGAAACGCAAATAAAACCTGTTGTAGGCACTTGTACGTAAATCAGTTGTAAATTGAAACCCTCACGCGGCCGTGTTCTTATACGCTTAGCTGCAGCTTTCATAATTATTGAACTTGTATGCGTTATTATTGTTAAAATCACAGTTCTCAGAACCACGGCTCGTATTTTGAACAGTTTAAGCACGATTCGTTGGAATAGGTCCGAAGCGAACTTGCAGTTCATTTATGCGTAATGCAACGATTATACCTAAGATTTTACAAACAGGCGTTTTTAGCTTGAATGTGGCGTTTTGCCATTCGTACCAAGTGGTTACTTAAAAAATAATGATTCGATTGAGTTACCGAATGTTGAAAACAAACAGCGATTTCCCGATTTCTTTGTGTTTATGGTAAATCACCAGAACAAGAAAGAACAAATTTAGTTCATATTTCATCAGGATTGTGGTCAAAGACATTAAATTATGTAGGTTATAGGTACAAGACGGGACTTTCAGAAAATCCTTTAGTCATGCGAATTTATGTCGATCGCTCGCTAGGAGTACAAGTGTTTCAGTCGCTGTCTAGAGAGTTGCCGTCAGTGTACTTGATCGGTTATAATTATTGTTTTGTAAATGAGCCGACAAGCGTTTTTCCCTTTCAAAAATTATCTTCCTATATATGTATAAACGAAAACCGCCGTCAAATTCTTTCCGCAATTAAATTCTATTATATTGCAAAATTACGTTTTTCTTAAGGTTCAGTAAATCGCAGTTTTAAAGTTTTCAAATTAATACAACCCGTATTCTTTAACCCTTATAAATGTATTTTTTTTTAATTCAACATTATTTTTTATTTTATTTTCCTTTTTTTAAGCGACTTCAAAAAAGAAGGAGGTTACTCAATTCGACCGTATATATGTTTTTTTTTTTAATTAATTACAAACATTTATTTAACTTCAAACATTTGATGATTATTGCAATAAAAAAACTGTAACAATATTTTTTTTAATTTTTTTTTAAGCAGATGGTACAAAAGTTATGCAACTCTTATAAAAAGCCCACTTTAGAGCCGAATGTTGGGTTAATGGGACCTGATTCTGATAAACCATTAAAGAAACTCAAAGTGATTTTATCATAGCTTAGCGAAACTCAATCGAAGGGGTAGGTATGCAAAAAAACATTCATATTCATATACAGTGCACTACAAATGCTTTTATTCTACATGTAGGGGAGGCATGACAAGACTTTCTGTTCATGTTTTTTATACACCAATATACCAGTTACAGATATCTGTAACCATGCCATATTTTAACCATGTAGCGTAACTGAAGAATGCTTAATACATAATTTCTGTATTAATGATTTACCATACATAAGTAAATAGTTCGATGAGGTGCTTAAAAAAATGAATCACCAGTCTTACCTTCTTGCATGTGTGAGAAAGAAATGTGAATACTGCTTTCCCTATTCCCATTTCTGTATATATCTTTCACACACAAAACTTCGACAAGACCCTTAACATAATAATTTTTTTTTAGGTGGCGACATATTATATAATGTTATTTGAATATCGTTATCAGTTTCAGAGTCCATTACAACCAATGCAGCCTATGCAGATCAACAGTTACAGTCCTATCGGTTCAGCTTCTCTGGGTAAGCATCCTAGGTGAATCTTTTGCAATAAATCTTGTCTTAGAAAGCTCAACTAATTTATTTTAAAGTACTTGTTTTACAAAGGTAAAATATTCATTTTTAGGCCAATGTATTAGGCGCTCAGTGTTACTGTATTAATGTTTCACTTATATATAATAGGATTTTTGAGACTTAGGTACCATTAAAAGAATTCAAGTTTTACGTTAAAAGTTAAGAAAAAAACCCGATTACATAAAAAAAATAATTAACTGAAAAAATAAAAACAAGCTCTATGTCACTTATGTGCTCTAAAGTGGCTCTATCACTGACGGTGGACTTTATACTATGAATAAAATACACAATATGATGGTCGTCGAAAGAATGCGTTCCTGACAAGTCGTAATCGGATGGTTGATGTGAATTTGTACCGTCGGACAATTCCCGTTTTCAAATATTATTATCGTTTACATGTACGAATGACACAAAATTAAATTAAAAATTATAATATTATGTCAACTCACAACATACATGATGTTATAGGTATAAACTTGTGTCAGGAACACATTCTCTCGACGGCCTTGATATGGCATCTATGTATAGCATATAAATATGACTTGAATTTTGTTTGAGTGTTATATGGCATTGTAGATTTAATTTTTACAACATATATGTTTTGTAACTTTTGTTTGTCTTCAAGTGGGATACCGTATGTAACATTTAAGCTCAGCATTCAAGTTTCAAATCATATGGTAGTGTCATTTTAATGTGTATTTTATTTACATTCCATAAATTATAAAGTTTGTTTTTATATTTTCAGTTAGTGTTTTATACGGAGTCAGGTTGACTACTATTTTTTTCTTCAAACTAAAAAAATAAATGTTCTAATGTTTTTACTTCGCTTGCGCCTACACAGGACTGATTCCTATAAAGGTATGTGAGCTAATATCCACAACAGACCAACACAGTATGGTACTTTGTGTCAGTTCAGTAGACTTCGAAGAATTTTGGGCCTATCCACCCAGTATATAAAGAAAAACAGAATTAACAGCAGCGCCCATATTACAGCAGAAGTAGCATTTCGATCATTCCGTCAATCCTTATGGACACTAGTGGCCCTATAGTAAGTTGCCGGTTTCTAGGCTAACTGCTGATGACGACAGTCCGCTGGACTCTGACTTTTATACCCAGCTTTTTGGTTGAAGTTTGATACATGGTTCAAACTGATATTGCATGCTGCTGTCAATTTTTCAAAGCTCAGTAAATAATTAGTGAATTATTATTACAGGGGGGTCGCCTAGTCCTGGATCCAGCTACGCAGCTTCCGGGGGTTTCTCACCATCGCGTCGACATGATGTCGTTACGTCCACAGACGGCCCTGTCTCGCGATTCTCCTTCTGGCCAGAAGGTGATTATAATCACAAAGTTCAGTGCTTGTGCATAACTTTGAATTAAGACCGGCAAGCGTACGGATTTTTACATTTTCATATGAGGGTTACCTTACTCATGAAAAACTTAAAACTGTGAAATAGTGATAGTTAGGTATATCGAATATATATAGTATATATTCGATATACCTAATATATTATATATATAGTATATATTCGACATACCTAACTATCCTGGACACTAGATTGGAGATTATACTAGACTGGAGGCTACCGCTGATTTACGATGTAATCGAGAAGCCCGGGCGATGCAATTATTTACAATATAATCCATAGCATTTCGTGCGCGTGAACACACTGATAAAAACACCGGTTTTATTCTAGAAAATATCAGAATTTTCTAGAAAGTTCCACGTTGTCTTGGAATGTCACTTTAGCGTCCCGGTACAAATGAATAATCCATAATGAATGAAATCCTGTTTGCGCAAAACAAGAGATATATTCTCGAAAATCCAACACGCAAACCGGAACCTTCGGTCCTATCACTGGTACGTTTACTCGTATCGTCATCAGCCCATTCTACCCCACTGCAGGGACTTAGGCCTCCCCCAGGGTGAGGAGGGGGTTTGGAGCTTAAATCCACCACGCTACTCCACTGCGGGTTGGGGATTGTAACGACCGCCATCTATTGACAGCGTCCGGGACTGACTGCTTAACGTGCTCTCTGAGGCACGGACTCAGTGATAGATAATGTACTTAAGTCAGAAAAACTCTTTGGGACACGCCCGGATTCGAACCATGGCTCTATGGCCTTATAAATTTGAGACAGGTTCGTTGCGCTCTGGGCTATCACGACAGCATACGCACATTTACTCGTATGCTGGCACCTAATAACGTAGTTTTGAAATCTTATACGGTCTATATTTATTTATAGGTGGCTGCCCCAGTCCACCTGGATCATACTCGACCCCTTCCACTGGATATTCGTCTCCTCGTCGCCATGAGAGTGTATCATCATCTGATGCAGCGCGAATCACCTTTTGGCCTGACGGTGACAAATACTACGTTACATAATTATATAAAGGAAATGAACTTCAAAAATCATGTGTAAACATAATTCAAATGCTATTGGATAATTTTTTTCTCTACTTAGACTTACCAGAAAGTGATTTTTTTTTTGTGGCATACGTGCAAACGTATCTAGAAACATTTTTGTTTTGTCATGCGCTAGGAAAGTAAAATTGTTTTCAATAGAAATTTAATATAAGACGTTTGTTGAAAATAAGTCATCATGTTTAAAAACAACCGATAGAATCGCAAAGGTAAAGGTCGCAAAAAAAAAACAATCGTAAAACTAAATAAATGTTAAACAAGGTGTAGTTTTTCCCTTCTCCCAAATTGTTGCTTACATAATAGGTCAAAGGGAGAACGTTTAATAGCATTTTAGAGTCATTCAGATGAAAATTTATTTTTGTTGATGTCATTAAATGTCCAAAGTTTCTATTTTATCGTATGCATTCCCGTCATACCGTCGCTACGCAATAGCGCAAAGGGGTAAAACCGTACCTGGTATATAGCAAATGTTTTTTATTTTAAATTATAATTACAAAGTATATATTTTTTCAGCGGTCGGAGTAAAAGAAGAGACAACGGTTCCATTGATGTCAAACGGGACACCGTATTCAAAGTTTTTCATGTAAATCACATTGTTTCATGAAAGTGATGAGAATTTAAGACTATCACAGTTAAAATAAAGATTATATAAGTAAGTAATATGGTATGATGTAAGGAAAGACAAAAAGCTTAAAAATCGGATGTTTTAATGTATCGTAAAAGCATATGAAAAACGAGTGAATAAACATGAATATAATTATAAAACAGTGATAAATTATTATTCTTTTTTTTTCAGAGTTTAGTGGTGTTTTTACTGATAGGTCTTACTTAGTTTAGCTATATATAGTTTCGAAGTTGTAAATAGATTAAGAATATTGTAGTATGCCATTTATTAATTTTATGTTATTTTTTTCTAGTTTTACTTTAGCATATAACATCTTTTGTATCATGTTTTTGAATAGTAAAAGAAATTGTAAGTACGGTAGTATATCATAATGTACTATATATATATTTACACTTGTGTAAAACCAGAGTACCTTTAAGACCATTTGTTCAGTAAATATAATTATTCAGAAAGAATTTGTGAAAGTCGTGGTCACCGTACGCATTCGCTGTGCTCTTTTTGAAGTGGATGTGTAGTGTTTGTATTTTTCTACAGCGTTATTTTATTTTTAATTATTTAGTTTTAAAATTATTATTACGTTAGAGCAATGACAAAGTTTTACATTTCATTATAATAAAATTTAAAGAAAAGAAAAGCAAATTGATTTAAGGCTTCTGTTCTTTGTAAATTTTATTCCTCCATTTGAAAAAAAAATGTTTTTAAACATAAAGGGACACATATGTTATTACTCATGAATAATACAAGTTATGAAATGTAAGTTTTGAATAAACATGTTAAATTTAATTCTATTTATCCTTAATTGAGTTAGCTGGAATTTTTTTTTATATAAAAAATAGACCAAGAGAAAAAAAATACTGTTATTATAAATTCTCTCCAGATCTAGAAATTACTTAGATACACGAGCCCTAAAATACGACACGTACGTGAATGTCTTGTTCGTGTCAGATTTCCCGTCAATTTTCGCACATGAGTAGATATAATTATCCAAAGAATGTAGCCAAAAGTTATAATATATCTAGATTTGAATATCATGCATTTACCACACTTTCCTATGTACAGCAACTTACTATAAAATTGAAGCATATTGTATGATTAAATAGTTTTGAAACTAGATAAATGTTGTTTTGAAACTCTAACCACGGGAACAAAGTTCCAACGTAGTCGATACTTACTTAAATAGTTCACAATATTAGACAGTAAACCTTTGTTATGTATATATTACATAAATGTACGTAGGTCACTGAATATGTTTTGAGAAAATGAAAAAGTATTGAACATTTTAATACTATTTTACATCTTTTCAACACTTTCCAAAATTTTCTATACACAATTCAATTCGTCTAAACTAACTTTAAAAACACTTTTGTTGGTCTTGGTCCGACAGGTCAAAAATCACTACTCCCAAGGCAGCCACGGCCACAGTTTCTTCGCTTGAACAATACTTTACTTTTAAATTTTCTTTCACTTTTGGGCACTAAAAGAAATCACAGAGCTCCCTGTGATTTCTTTCGCCCTGTGAGCAGGGCTATAGGGTGGATGAGATAGGGTTTTAATATCAGATTCTTCGATAAACGCCTTTGGTTTAAGAGATGTATGTGAAGAAGCTTCATGCTGCATAATCCCGCAAAGCCCAGCCTGGTCTTCTCTCCCACACAGCTTGAAGAACGTTGAGTAATTCTACCGTAGTATACTACTCCGAGTTAACTGACTTACAATTTTGTGCAGCATTGACTTCGATGAATGTTCGCTACGTGAAAAAAATAAGCCACCTTTTTTCCCAACTTTGCGAGGTCTTTGTAGTTTTATTGTTAACTGTCCTTCTGTGTAGGGTACACCCATACCGATGATTGTCATTTATTTTCCGGATCATATTGATAGATCTATGTTTCGTCATACATAGGTACACCGTGTATGACGAAACATAGATCTATCAATATACATAGTCATACATAGGTACACCGTGAGGTATTGCCATCGACTACGGAACGACGGTGACTACGGAACCCTGCACTGTGCGTGGCCCAACACGCACCTGTCCTGTACTTAAATAATAAATATTAAATAAGTTTTTATTCATCATCAGCCCGTGTCTCTCCACTGCAGGATATAGGCCTCTCCCAAGGCTCGCCACCACACACGGTCCTCCGCCTTTTACATCCAACTACCCCCGGTATGGTGTTTCAGGTCATCTGTCTACCTGGCCGGGGGGCGACCAACGCTTCGCTTTCCGGTACGTGGCATCCATCCAAGAACTCGTCTACCCCATCGGTTATCAGTTCTACGGCAAATGTAACCGGCCCATTGCCACTTCAGCTTGCTGATCGCTTCGGCTATGTCGACAACTTTGGTTCTTTGACGGATTTCAGTGTTTCTGATTTTATCCATCAAAGGAACACCGAGCATAGCCCGCTCCATAGCACGCTGAGCGCCTTTAAATTTGTAGACCAGTCCTGCCGTGAGAGTCCATGTTTCGGCACCGTATGCCATTGTAGGTAGGACGCATTGGTTATAGTTAATAGTAGTCAAGTACCGTATTGTGGCGGTATATTATATTTACCGGTTTAATAAAACACAAAATTAATTAAATAAATATGTATTAAAAATGTGTCTTGTCTGTTTTATCTAACTTGTGTCGCTGCTTGCAATCCATTTTAAACCGATGTCGTTCTTCGATGATGTTGCGAGTTATATGCAGGATGGGTTGGGCTTCTCCGTATTCCATTTCGCAGTAATACAGGTGTTTGTTTCTGTAATAGTATATGCTTCTTGTTTAGTTAGAGATCTAAATATTTATAAGCATCTAGAATAGGAATATTGCAGTAGATCATTGTGGTGGAAAATGATATAAGTTTAAAATGGTTTGTTTTTTAGTTGTAAAGAATGCAATGTTACCAAATTACGTTTGGTTACAATTTGAGGAGCGAATGCGGTGGTGTGGAAGCGTAATGAGTAATAGTTGATTGCTATTAGTGAGTTGTCGTGCGGGCTAGTGTGGCCTATTATGAAGAAAATTCTTTGAGCATTAAGTACTTATGGACCTTATGGTGCTAAGTTGTCAGTGGTCAAATATTTTATATACCGCCGTTCGCACCCATCTCAATTTTTGTGCATGAAATGCTTAAAATAACTAAGGTATTTAATTAGATAAGGATTAATATGTTTAAAAAACATCTTCGCAAATAGTGCATTATGTTAGAACAAATTTGATTGCCATAAAAAAGTCTAGCCTAGTCAAGTCTAGGCTAAAAAACTTTATAGTAAGTCAACCTTAAAAGATATACATAATATGGTGTCGCGGACTTTTGATTAGAAATTTTAAAGGGGACTAATTTCGTCAACCGTTTACGCAGCGCGCGCAACGGAAGCTCTCAAAGGGAATATTTTTTCACGATTTGCAACATTTTTCATTGATGTTCCGCTCTTATTGGTCGTAGTTACACCTTCGGCACGTAATCCCGATGAGTGAATGACATACGAGTGACTGAATGAGTTATTGCCGACTGGCAACAAAACATGGCATAAACGTCTGGATCGCGGCGTCGTCGCTTCTCTACGTTAGTAATATTATTATTATTTCTATGCATATCGTTTCTATGCAGGCCGAGCGTCGTCGTCGTCCCCATACCGATGATGCGACACGTGTGGTTAGGCAGAAGTTATCAATGTAGTATTTAAAGAAATACTTTAGTTTATTTTGATGTATATATTATTTATATTATTTATTTTTTCAAAATATCTAACTTGTCGGAACTGTGGTAGGTACTTTGAATATAGAAAAAAATACACAGAATGTATGGTGCCCCCCCGTCCACGGTCTTATTAAATATTTCGTCGTTTTACAATTTTCATCAAGAATCAATTATAGTGTATAACATTGTCCAAAAAAAAAAACAAGATTAATGTTCAAGACGACGAAAATAAGTTTGAGAGTTTAATATTTCTCTTGTCATACTTATCTTAAACGCAGCACTTCGCATCATGAAGAAAACTAATTTAACTTTTTGTATTATTTTTACCTGTTCGCCGGGTTCGGATAGTAAGCAGGATACAATAAACCATCCACTTCATACAGACGAATGTCTATTGTATGTTGAAATAAAACACCACTTAGCAGCATTCGCTCTATAACCTGAAAAAAAAACAAACGTTTATATAGGTACGCTTCTGTCATTATTCGATAAATAAATATATAATTATGAACCATTTTACTTACAACGCACGCCTTATGGCCGAATTTGTTACCCCAAATATTGAAAAATCTAAGAAAATATGGTTTTCTTATAGTATTCAACATATCCAAAATGCCGACATCTGTCACATTATTTTTAGATATGTCTAAAGCTCTAATCTTTGAAAATGGCATACCGAAACTTACAGCTCTGAAACATCACAAAAATATGTTTTAATTGAATTCGTTTAATATAATTTTTTAAATTCTCGTGTCTATGTAGAAAAGCGGTCGAATAACTAAAATAAAATTGGAATTGGATTGGATTGGAAATCAGGAAATAAAAATATGTAAGGGAGGATCCTTTTCATATTTTTTTGGACATAATTCATCAATGATATAATTCGCACAATAAAACACTCAGATATGTTACTGATATCATTATTCGTATTTGGTAGAAATACTTATTCCTTAGTGTATATTTAATACGAAACCTACGAAATTTTACAGGGGTCAATTTCTTTTTTTTATTTTGAAGCCTTATTATTTGAGTGACGTCAGTTATGTCTGTTTTTCCAGCAACACTGCTTCTACATGAACTTTACTAAAGTTAACATATAACATATTAATCATACCAGCATGACGACCGCTTAGCCTAATGGGTAGCGACCCTGCCTACGAAGCTGGAGGTCCCGGGTTCGAAACCCAGGTCGGGTCTTTATTTATATAATGAATATTGATACTGGTACCGGGTCTTGATTGTTATATGTATGTGGTGTCTTCGTTTGGTACCCAAAACACAAGCTAATGCTTAGTTTGGGGCCTGGACGTTGTTCTCATGGATACGTTATTATTATTATTATACCTGGCTCCGTTGTTGCCAATTCCGTTTCCTGCTAAATTTAGAAAAATCAGTTGTGGACCCTCAGCTAAGTAGTTTCCCAACAAGTTGGCACCGTGATCTCCGAGTCGATTAAAACCTAAATCCAAATATAATAAAACACTGTTCCTGCGAAGTCCACGTACTAGATACTCTGCATCATGACTACAAAATTCATTCTTCTGCAAATGCAGCTCCACTAAGGTATGGTTACGCTGTAACAGACGATACGTCAGTGATAGAGTCTTGATATGTGACTGTCCTCCCAAGCAAGCAACGTACAGTTTTAGAAACATGTTGCATTTTTGCTGGGAGCACAGTGAAATTACGTTACGACTTCTAAGAAATTCTGATCAAGCTGGATCTGTGGATTTGTGGAGATCTTTATTGTGATGTCTTCAAAGCATATCTTGAAAAGCATCTTGAATTTGAGCCGTATGGTTTTAGGTGTCACATGTGGTTGAATCGTAGTTTTTATGCAATTATCTCGAAAATTATAAACTTTTGGAAGAAAATAGTTTTGAAAGATGTGCCGTTTCTTTAAGCGTTAGACGAAGAAGGTCCCTACACTTTTTTTGTGAGATCAAATGTTTCAAAAGTATAGGTTTAATTTCGAATACTATAATATCAGGTTTGTTACAAAACTTTCTAGTTAAAAACTTGCCTTAAGAGTTATTAAACAACTAATTACTTTTAACAAGCAAAGGTTTATGCAAAAATTTATATATTTTTTTATATTTTTGTGGACGGATTCCATGAAAAACGCGAAAGGTCTAAAGGTTTTTGAAGCTAGCACTACATCAAAACATTGAAGCGTTTTTATTTACTACTTTAAAATAATTAAAAAATATTAAATGATTTATAAAAAATATAAATTAGTTTTTAGGTATGTATGCATTTATGAAATTTACAAAAAAAAATAATAATCAATTTACAATTTAAAAAAAAATGTTTTATTTTGGCATTTAGCATTATATATAATAATTGGTTACTCATTAATTCTAAGCACATTAAATTCCATTCATCACATAACCAGTTCTCACTACCTACTTAAAACTAAAAGTAACATTAAACCTGACACTCGTTTAACTTTGTTGAAAAAAAATGTTTAAAATTGTAACAAGCATGTTCGGTCCGTAACCGCGGGATATAATGTATGATATTATATATATGTATAAGCAAAATTTCTGTCCGGGCACAATTCTTTCTAGCCCTTTGAAATAATTATTTAACAAAAAAAGAATTCTGGGACTTTTAAGTGTAAGATTAATCATGTAGGTTACATTCTCTTATAACTAATTTACTCGAAAGACTTGTGACTATGAAGATAATTGTAAAAAACTAGAATTCAACCCCTTCATCTCCATAAAAAGACCCATGGCTTAAGTAACTTTTCAAAATATGTGCAAAGACATTTAAAATAATAAATAAAATCCAACCGACAAATACACAAACTTAAATTGAGATTAATAGTAATTGAAATTAATAATGTAAAAACATAGGAAATTTCGAATAAAAAAAGATGCAGTGTAATCGTTGATAAAGTCGTAAGATTTTGATGTGGACATGCATATGTGACACCGACTTATGTGTAACCGTAGATACATATAAGTCGGTGTCACATATGCATGTGACACCGACCGTGTGCACTGATATGTGATCATGGTTGCGAATGTTTGTTGATTATGGGTTGAGAAATACTATATAGAAATAGTACAACGATTAATATCTTGAAATAGGTTTATTCGGCTCAGTGTTAAGAAACAGATGATTTATAGAAAAGTAAATTCAAATTAATGTTACAAGCGTGATGGACGAACAGTTGATTTCATTGATACATTTCAGTATTTACATACATACATCGACTCGCATATTTCTGCTTTATCCAACAAGAAGTTCCTGGGCCAATCATCAAGTGATAGTCTTATTATTAACATGGTTTTTGGATCGTCTCTAACAGTGTTTTGGTGTGACAAAATAGGACGTAATGAATATTAAATTAGGAAATCCCGTTAAAAATTTAGTTAAATTAAGTTAAAATTTTTTTTAGGAAAGTACTGTTAGTTCAAATCTTATATGATAATTCAAGTTCTATACCCATTTAACCGAGATAAATAAGTATCTAATTAAAAGTCAGTGAAGCAATGTACACTACGGTAGTTCAACTTTTGCCCGTCTCGTGTGTGGCAGAGAAGACTAAAATGGGAAAGTTATGCCACTTGTTGTTAATTCATAATTGATACAATAAGGACATATTTTAGTGTTACTAGTATTTCTTACTATATAAGTTATCGCGTTATAAGACCTCATGTGCCCATATCGATTTCATTTTATGAAATTAAAACCATCGCCACGATTAAGGTCATCATCATCATCATCATCATCATCATCAGCCCATTTTTACCCCACTGCAGGGGCTTAGGCCTCCCCCAGGGTGAGGAGGGGGGCTTGGAGCTTAAGTCCACCACGCTGCTCCACTGCGGTTTGGGAACTGTAACGACCGCCATCTATTGACAGCGTCCGGGACCGACTGCTTAACGTGACCTCCGAAGCACGGTGTCAGTGATATTGTGTACTTAAGTCAGAAAAACTCATTGGTACACGCCCGGATTTGAACCATGCCTTTACAAATTTGAGACAGGTACGTTGCGCTCTGGGCTATCACGACATTATCACGACATTAACGATTAAGGTCAAAGGTGAAAAATTATCATAAATTACGCACCTCCAAAAGATACTCCAAATGGTATGCCAACCATTTTGTTTCGTACTGGTAACGATTAAATAGCGGAACAATTCTACTCAAATCGAGCACCTGCAACCGTTAGTATTAAATTAAAACAGAATATACTAATGTCTAAAAAAGTATAAAGCGATTTTGTAAATTGAAAATATACTCATTGGCCCTTTTTATAATAGGTACTTTAAAAAGTAATAAGCGTAATAACCATTTAGATATATGTAGATCTGAGAACTCTTGTAGCCATGAAGAGGAAGTAGCAAAATAATTTTAATTTGTAAAAAAAATTGTTTTGTAGATACCTTTAAACCTAAATCATTTTGTAATATCATGTGTGTGCATGTATGTGTCAATTAATCAATTTATAAACAAATTATTTTCAAGCACTTACTTTTAATGTTGTATTTTTTCCATGGTCAACTCTTAATGCAGTGATAATACAAGCTATGCTCGTTAAAGTTTGGTCAGTTTCGCCAATGTCAGTGAACCGTAAATCTTTATTTTTACGTAAAAAATTGGCAAAATATTCTCCACCCTATAAAACAAAACATTATAATAAAATTATTATCATGTCGTAGAAATAAGAGGATTAATAGAGATAATGTGGTATACTTAGATACACTTAATTTAAGTGTGAGTAGGTACTCTGCTACTGTTTTGTCTTGCCCTTCTCTCACATAATAATAATATTTTGGACATTCCACACAGCAGCGCCATCTAGTTCCAAACTAAGCAAAGCTTGTACTATGGATACCAGACAGCTGATATGAATACTTAAATATTTTTTTATAATATATACATATATAGATATTTTACACCCAGACATGAATGTACATATTCTTGGGGTCATACCGACTTTGTTCGTAATCCGTATGTTTTGAAGCATTAATTGCCTGAGAGATGCGGGGAGAAAGAATAAGTTAAAGGTGCAGCTAAGAGAAGCTTTCAGCTCATGGCAATCAAACCAATTGTGAGAGTGACGAGAGGTGTTAGAGTCTATATCCAAAAATTTTAAAAATTAATATACAAGCCGAATTCAACACTTTATTTGTTTTACCCGGGGCAGTTCAACAACCGATGCTGATGTTAATTCTTGGTCCATTTCTATTTTTTCTTGATTTAAACGACTTGCCTTACATTGTCAATAATAATATTAACATAGTATTATTTACAGATAATTGCTTAGTATTCAAAGATTGACAGAAAGAAAGAATTTTAAACGATGTAAAGAATGCGATCTCAAAAATAGTGAAATGGTTCATGATCAATAATTTGATATTAAATAAATTTAAAAAAAATAAAAAATGCATAAGATTCTCGCTACCGAATGTCAAGCAAAACTCACAGATATTGTACGTATTATATTTATTAACATTTTTTAATATATAAATATCTTTATATATAAAAATTACGTGTCACATGTTTGTCCGCGAGGGACTCCTAAACTACTGAACCGATTTGAAACCTGATTTGCACACCATGTGCAATTTGATCCAACTTAAAAGATAGGATAGCTTACATCTCAATTTATAGTCGCAATATTAATTTATTGCAAATTATTTGTCTATTATTTGACAGTCACATTTATCTGTTAGCTCCAAACCATTCTTACAGATGGCGATATCTGTTGACTGGTTTGAGTAAATATTCAATAGATGGCGCTATGTTAAAAATACAAATGTTTCATAGAAGCTACAATTTAATGGCATATCGGAGTTTTTTTAAAACGGCGCACGTGGAACGTCGTGGTTCCTGGCGATATTTTGAAAAAGCTCCATAATAACCGTACTACGCTGCCTATTCTTATTTTTTATTAAAAATAAGAACAGAATACTCGACTCTGGCAAAATTGCTTTAAATGCAGAGAACGCCATAACTAAGAAGAAGAAGAAGAATAACATGACCACCACGTGTTGTATAGATATAAAAACACAACCTGTGCTTACTATTCCCGTGCACATGCCCGACTTCGTTACGGCGGTACCTATAGTGTTTTGAACTAAGAGTGAAGATGCTAATAACACTGCCTGCCTTAGAATAATAGTCAACATGAATTTAATGATTAGCTACAAACCTACAAACCATACTTCAAATAAACACGCAGCTATCCCAACAATGTTATCGATCTCAAAACCTAAACCCTAAACATA
This sequence comes from Luffia ferchaultella, assembly GCA_949709985.1. Lineage (NCBI taxonomy): Eukaryota > Metazoa > Arthropoda > Insecta > Lepidoptera > Psychidae > Luffia > Luffia ferchaultella. The sequence goes on along the minus strand of OX453243.1, from coordinate 14,040,418 downwards.
GAATTTACTCTAGGCCTTTCTCAATGACAGTTAAAATCATCACTATATTTTATAAAATGTAGTGATGATTTTAACTGTCATTTTTAACTGTCAGACGCGGCGGAGGACTTTATTTTATAAAATGAAGTTCTCCGCCGCGTCTATCTGTCTGAACGCAATTAACAAAAACTACCAAACGGATTGGCATATTATTGACACCAATGGACAGAGAGATTCAAGAGGAAGGTTTACGTGTCCAATTTATTAATGTTTTGTGCATGTTAGTTGAAATATGACGATTATTGTCGAAGAAGTCGGGAAAAAAATCAAGCCGGCTGGGAGCTTTCATCGAAAACGCTGCCTAATCCTTTTGAGATAGAACAAAATAATGTATGGAGTGTCTCTTTTATAGGACTAAAGAAAAGTCCGCAGTGGCATATGTCTATCTTTTACGGATAGCTTACTTACCTATTTTTAAGTTTAAAAAAATGGTGTCATATGATGAGGTAATTTCAAAACAATTAATACGGATACAGTATTAATCTTTATCAAATTAAATACGTTATTTACCTTTCATGCACATTATAATTGCCCTTTACACCATACAATTAAATTAATATCTTCGGAGTTATCGACAAATAAAAACTATAGCGCGACAAGCGGCTGGGCCGGGCGGCGCCGCGGCGGCCGGGGCCCTATACCGACGCGACTCGCGTGATGTAAAATTAAGCAGAAGCTATCAATGTGGTATACATAGAGATATTGTAGTTTGTTTTTATGTATTAATCTTTAATGTTTCAAATATTTTCGGAATCGAAAATAAAATACATTTAAAATACTCCACGTAGCATGAATTTATGTTACATTTAAATGTAATGAAATCCAATCCACATATTCTACGACACTACGATAGAAAAAATACCACGGCTTATATGCTCTGCTACCCGTGCGAAGCCGGGACGGGTCGCTAGTATATTGATAAATGATAATTAATATTTACTAATATTATAAGCGAGAAATTGGACCTTGTGAATTGCACTGTGTTCTTGGGAATTACCCTAAACGGAAAATTGCAGTGGACTTCTCATATTACTAACTTGGCGAAAAAGGTCGGTTCCGCAGCTTATGCTGTAAAAAGGATTCGCCTCCTTTCAAACCTAGAAACCACAAGATTGGTGTATTTCAGCAGGTTCCATACCTTGATGGATTACGGCAGTCTGCTGTGGGGACACGCTGCTAATGTAGACACAACCTTAGTGCTGTAGAAGCGAGCTGTTCGAGCGATCTATAAACTAGGGGCCCAAAGTATGAAGCACGCACTCAAAGATAAATTTAATAAAATTAACATATGAGAATATAATGTTTGTATAAAATATAATATGGCATTAAAAAATAATAATCAGTGGTCTATATAATGTTAATACAAGAAACAAAGAAAAACTTGCCGACCATGTTAGCCGCCTCAATAAAATTACAAAACATTTAAAGATCCTAGTTGACATTCAAGATTTATCCCTCAACAACTTTAAAACTACAATGCAACAAAAGCTTTACCGTTCAAAAGCTTATTATAAAGTATCGGACTATTTCGATAATAAAATCCATGTGTGTGAACCACTCACTTATTTTATTTTAATAACATGAATTTATAAGTAGTTGCTTATATCAAAATAATTGTTTATAATTTTATTTAAAAAAAAAAACGGAATTCTTCAGTTTCTTGCGTATGAGTAACCAACATGTTTTTGAATGCGCTTTTGTAGGGACGTTTTCCTACAAAGTAATAAATTCACTGTTGTGGTGCATTTCAAGATTATTACCTATTAAATATATTTGATTTGATTTGGTACGACAAATTGATTCATATAAAGCCAGACATGAGGTAGCTACTGTACACGGTTTTTTTTTTAAATTCGGTCAACGGGAAGTGGCTGAAATTCAATTAAACGGGATTCATTCCCTATTTTCTTACCCATAGAAGTGTGTAATATTTTTTTCAAAAAATGGGACCAACCTTGGGATATATACTTAGAATATTATATATTAGATTAGAGAAGATTATATATAGAATATTAGAATTATTGAAAAGAATCAATTAAATCTTTTTACAGTGAACGAAGTTATCGAGTAACATACACACAAAAAACTACTGTCGACTGCTTCCTTTTTTTATACAATAATTAAATAGTTGCTATAAACTATATAATATCGGACGACTTTTGCACAAAGGCATATGTGCTTTTTGGGAAACTTTCTGTACAACAGAGCGTCGGCAACTAATGCAATATACAATCTCACTACACGTAACTGTTATTGACTTTAGACTATGATCAAAGCGAGGCTCTAATGGATCCATTGAAATAAATAAACTATTTAAATGATGTGATGGTGATTATGGTGATAATAAACAAGTTTTTATTTAAAAAAAAAAACACACACACCTTTGATCCAAATTTATTGCCGTTAACACGCAGGTATTGCAGTTTGATCACTTTCGCATATTTAAGGAGATATAAAATGGAAACTTCACTGAGACGATTGTTCATAATATTCAAGTTGATTAAGTTCGAGTCCTTGTTTATAAGGCATATTTTCAGAAATTTGTGAAAGCCGCTATCACTGATGTCATTGTAACATAGATCGAGGCGCGTAATGGGCCGCGGCGATTCAAGAATATATTCGGCTATAGCTCGGATGTCCCGATCAACAATTCTTCTTCTGAAATTGTTATAAAAAATTGTAAAAGAAGGTAAGTAAGTATATGTAGTGTCCATTTGTACAAATAAGTATGTAACACAATATAACGGACAACTTCGGTAAGTAGTGGTAAGTATTATTACTTGTAATTTTCTTTATCGTTAAAATTTTTCCTACTAATGTATGTAGAAATAAAATTTTTTTTCAATCAAATCCCCCTCTTAGTTTTTGCGTGATAATCAGTTAAACTTTCAAAATCTTTCAACGGTCCGCACAGGCGCCCGCGAACGGTGTTCGATCGAACGCGCAACCGTTTATTACCGGTTTAATAATACATTTCTGTGATTTGCATTGACTATAAGTTAAATTAAACAAATCTATAAGTTAAATTAAGAAATAAATATTTTAAATGTACGATTAAAAGTAACTACCTAGTTTGTAATTAAAATATAACTAGAAAATATGACCGACGAAGGATTTAATAAAGTTCAATTTGATAACCTACCTAGCGTGGATTCATTCATGGTGGCTAATTATTTGTTTTTTTTTTCAAACAAAGGTTTTTTTTCGTTCCTTTTTAGCATAGCACCACTTTTAAAGATTTATGATTTTTAGAAGAATTTTAAAGACAAATAAAAAATATACTTATAGGAAAGTTGTTCAAGGTCGGTCGGGATTGTAACCACCCTCCGGTCAGAAGGCAAGCGTCAAGCCAACAGCTCATTGTAATAGTAAAGCCTGTTTGTTAATTACAAAATATTTACCAAAAACTAATGTAGCAAACTGTCCACGCGGGCGGAGCAGTAGGCAACAGTTAGTACAAAATAATTACCTATATCAGTCATACAGCTTCAGTTTACATGGTAAATGTCGTACATAAAGTAGGGACCTCTAGGTACCTAAATACCTATCGATTTTAAATCGTTATAGAGACCAACTTCTTTGCGTAAAGATTTTTATCTTGGAACACATATAACAAACAGCTTCGTTGGTTTCGCGATTGTTGTACTTTTTGCACCTAGGTACTATGCAGTATTTATAGTTAGTTCGTGTTCTTATTTAGTTTAAAAAAATCAATAATTAACGTCAATGAACATAGCCACACGAAGGATTCGCGCGCGCCGGTCCCTCAGCCGCCCGCGACAAGCAGCGTGTGATGACGTAATCTTGCGGCTGGGCATCGCGAGCGATATATTTCAAAACTTCCGATTTCAAATAGCTGTAAGGGCCTGTCCAGATGACGCGTTTTACGTGCGAGCAAAATACGCGTAACCAATCGCGCATTCCCGAGATACAAGAGCTACATACATCCCGTCCAGATGCTCTAGCGCGTTTCCGAACTCGAGCGTAAAACGCGTGCAACGTGCCGGACTCTCGACTCGCTCGTTTTACGCGCGAGAGCCACGCGAGTCGAGATACTCAGTCAGGCGCCATTACTTCCACGGCGAGTGGAAAGTGAGCTTTGGGTATCCATCATATTAAATAAAAAACTAACTTATATCTGTCATAAATATCTTTGCCCCTGAGCACTAAATAACCGGTACCATCAGAGTTGCGTTCAGTGAATAGATTCAGACGGATGAAGTTGATTTCAGATATGAGATGTTGGGTTGTTTTGTCTACAATATTTTCATCAGCACATAAGCACTTTTTCGTACTGTGCTTCCTTCCTTTCCCTTCCGTCAGCATCACGAATCACTAGGAAATCAAAAAAATAGAATAAAAATATTGATATCACAAAAAATAAAGTCACTAAAACATATCGAATGCCTTGAGACTGCATATTGACAGGTATGTGTCACATTTTGACAATCAATTTACAAGTTTCCGCCTATTTCCACCTCGAAGATTTCTCTCACAGAACAATATATACTTCTATATAAAATTCTCGTGTCACAGTTTTAGTTGCCATACTCCTCCGAAACGGCTTGACCGATTTCGATGAAATTTTTTGTGCTTATCCGGTATCTATGAGAATCGGCCATTATCTATTTTTCATCCCCCTAAATGTTAGGGGTAGTCCACCCCTAAATTTTTTTTTTTTTAGACAAAATTTTTAATTTCTATTTTTTTATGATACAACATATAAAAATACATACAATCCTTAATTTTCACCCTTCTACGATCAACCCTTATTTTTTAATAGCCATTTTAGTAATTTAATAATTGCATAACTAAATATTATTTCGCAAAAGTGTAATTTATTTAATTAAGACTGACAGAAATTGTTGAAACGATAAATATTTGTGTTACGGGAACGAAAACGGGAAAGGGAAGAACGGGAAAGAGTTAAGACTGAAATAAAAAAGTTGTACTTGATGAGAATGGAAACAAAAAGGAAATGAGACCAGGGCCAGGAACGGAAACGATAAAATATTTATGCGATGGCAACAAAAACGGGAAAGGGAAGAACGGGAATGAGTTAAGACGGAGATAAAAAAGTTATTTTTGATGAGAATGGAAACGAAAACGAAGCTACACTAGGGCCAAGAACAGAAATAATAAAGTATTTTTGCGATGGGAACGAAAAAATGAAAGGAAGAACGGGAATGAGACAAGACTGAGATAAAAAAAGTGATTCTTATGAGAAACGAATACTACCCGTGCGAAGCCGGAACGGGCCGCTAGTACTTCTATAGATTTCCACTGAGTAAAGAAAAAATGACTCGTGTTATATGAATTCAAGCAATACGTATTTTTGTGAAATAATGTGAGTTTTTCTTGACCGTTTTACAAGCATACACTAGATGGCAGCACAGCCAAACCCGGTCCTGTCGGGAGCGTTTTTTTAATAATTTTATTTTAATTTCTCAAACTTTGTGAAGTATATGAAAGGTGAAAATATTAACTTTTATTATGTTATGTAAACACTGTAAATGAAACTCACAGTGGAAACCGAAAAAAAAAACTTCGGCACGTAGTACGTTGAGGCACTGAAACTGGAGTCGCGTAAAAGAGATGCAAATATTTAGTGTTCTTACTTGAGTTAAGATGTCCGCTTCAGACTGATCACACATTCGAAGTTTGCTATGTGTCGTCGGTTTTTACGAACATCAATAAACATTCAAAGATTAAACTTTGTGTATCTTACCCCACTTGCGCAAAGTTTGTATAAGTAATCAACGAATATTATGAAAAGTCACATGTAATAAATAAAGGAACTCAAATAAAAAACAAAAACTGCGTTCACAAAATCGTCGTCTCCCATCTTTGCGATAAATGTAGAGCATTTATTTGCAAAGCAAATCTGGCAGGCGCACAAATGTATCAAATATCTGTGTAAAGTTCGAGAAAAGTTTTCCTAAACATTTGATCACATATCTGGCGCGGGCTTTATAGCTGGCAACCATTTTCACCGCAAAGTACTACAGTTTTTTTTTTGTTTAGTGAGGGCCGAATCTGCTTACAGACATCTGCGCGCCCGACCTACCGCGCAGATAGTGCCGGGTTGGGATTTCTACACAGAAAGTGTAGCCCGACCGGCTAAACGACTCCTCAACCTATACTCCGGAGAGTGTATAGGAAATTTTGACATGAACGACGACCGGACGCATTGAGGATGCTTCGGTACGTTTCTGCCTTTGATGGGCGGTGCCTTAAGGACGCCGCCTCATCGGCGTGTGATTAATCTAGAGATGAGGGCCGACACGTGTCGATCCCTCGGCAAGGGAGGGCAGTTCGAGCTGGACGGCCCGACTGTGAACAAACAAGGCTCAGATGCCATGTGGGCAGATTTATTACATTAACTAGGTGATATCGGGTGGTAGGTACTGCTCTCCTACGTCAGACTGAAGGTCTGATTTGCCTAGCGCCCTGAGAATCTCTACCTCGGTGGTGAGATCGTCAGGTGGATCTGTAAGTGCATTCCGTGGGCGTCTGAGAAGCCGAAACGAAGACTAATAACAGTTTATTATGTAAATGGGGGTTGGTGGAGGCTTTCCGAATAATTTCGATTATGCTCTTTGAAAGTTACACATTAGCAACAAATTCTAGCATTGGAATAATTTAAACAAGTTGATATAGGTTCAAAAGTGGCGTATTAACTGGATTTACTTATGTTATGGGCGTGGGCATTTCATATACATTTCTTTTGTTACTGAGGCGTGCCGCAGTGCATTTTTTAAATCAAACCAAATAATAATAACATTAATACCTGGGACATCCCACGTAGCGCCATCTAGTTCCAAACTTAGGAAAGCTTGTATTATCGGTACATACTTAAATCTGACATATTATACATAGATATTTAACACCCAGACACGGAACAAATAGACATGTTCATGCACACAAATATTTGTCCCGGGCGGGAATCGAACCCGCGACCATTGGCTTCGCATCTAGGGTCTCTAACCACTCATAGTTGAATAACAGATTTTTTGTATGTTAGTCCATTACTAATATAATCTTTTGTATTGTACTTTTAAAGGGTGACTATAGTATATATTTTTTAAGTAAAGTAGGAAGTTATTCCTTTATATCTTTTACGTAATAAAAAACATTATACCTTTCTAATTAATTTCTTTATTAAAGAAAAAAAAAATGAATTTACAAGAATATCAATACACACTTCAAATATAATTAGTATTATATAACATGGTAATCTTAAAGCATAAGTTTTATCACATGCGTTTCAATTAATCAGACTAATTTTTAATGAATAAATATATTTTTAACAAATACAATTGAATTTGTTTTGCGCAGATTTTCAAAGTTGTAGAACGCATATAATTTGTAAATAAATACAATTTCTTCGCCTTAAAGTGTATGGCTTCTTAAATACTTACACACTTTGACTTTAATACACACATCCAACAAGTGTAGCTAATTACTGAGACACAAAATAAACTAAAAATTTCTTTTACTTACAAAACTCTTGGTTTTAGGCTTCGCCAGAGAACAAGAATAAATGAATGAAATTAAACATTTAACTACATACTGACATTGTTTTTATATTAAAATATAACCATGAACGTTAAAGAAAAAAACTTTTAAAATGGGAATCAAAACGTTTATTTATATTAAAGGCGTCCTCAACCGGGACATTTGCTATACATATGAGATACCACTTATGTAATGTATGGTCCCCATTAGCCACAATAACTATGGCTACAGTAGTTCACAACTTTGTGCCTCGCCAATTGTGGTTGTAATTTGTCAGTGTCGATCGACTCGCGTGAACAAAAAAAAAAAAACAGCGAAAGTGGCAACACATAACTCGATTTTGTAGTTAATTCAATGAGCAAATCTGAAAGCGCCTTAAAAACGGCTCGAAGGTCGCAATATTCATACGATTTGAAATTGGCTTAACCCACTTGAATGTCTCTCGTATGTAGGATTGGATACATCTGTGTCTGTATCATGCTACTTTTTAAGTAAAACTAAAATAGAACTAAAAACAGAATACTATGCATACAAAGGTTACCGTTTTTAACGACTAAAAATCGGCATTTTGCGTATATTGTTTAATACAAAACGCTAAATAAAATTTTAAAATGGCAAAACATTTTGAGAATCGCAAACAACATTGAAAAGTTGTTTTGTCATAGAAACAAAAACAATACTACGGAAACGTAAGAAAAGGTGTCATGGCGTTGTGGATAGCGTTTTCTCCTTTTTGAAAGATGTGTTTTACAATCGACATCCGGAGACATTCCAGTGTAGCTGTATATAAGCCGCGAAATCTTGCTTTGCATGAAAAAAAGAAACATAAATATATCAAAAATCCAACGTGCAAATTTCCGAGACCTTCAGCCCATCCTTACGACAAAAATCGCAAGTACATTTAGGTAAATGTTTGATTTATCCAAATTTACTTGTGATTTACTTGCCAATGTCGTAAAATTAGGTTTGGCCATTGTTATCATGTATCCATACAAGAGCTTGTTTTATTTGGGTCAGTCTTGCGCGACCCAAGAAATTAGATATCAGGACATATTCAGGTTCTGTCCTTTTTGATGGCTTTCCAGTCATAAGTGAAGCGACTTCATTAATTTTCGACAGTGATGCTGTTCTTTTTATAAGTTGATCCGGGAAATTGTCTTGTAGTCTGCCTTCATACAGCACCTTAGTCGTAAGACGCAGCAACCACTGCAGTACCTGACAAAAAATAAGTGGTCAATATTTTTTAAATCCATATTATAAAGATGTACACTAAGTTAACTTTTGTTTTAATAATGACAGTTTACTTGGCAGCTCGGTTGCACGGATAAGATTTCTTTCTAAGAAATATTCTGAATCAGTACTGTAGCGGCATGAGTAAAAAAGGATCATTTATTTTATATTTTGGCGGTACGCCCGAGATAAACTACTGTAAGCATGAAAGCCAGCATTTTGAACTTGTGCTATGTCATACATACCTCACGATAATAATTAAGTTTTAGAGGTCCAAGCTAACCGTCCGAGGACAAGCATACTCTTGGATCAATGAAACTACGAATTTTAAAATTCAACATACCGAAAGGATGTACCTACTAAACTAAACATCTGAGCCGGCAGAACCTTAGAAATACAAAATATTGCATTTAAGCTGGCGCAAGACTAAGGCCTGAGGATATCTTGGTACCAATTTATTAATAGGATAGGATTTACGTGTTAATTATATCTGAAACTAGTCATAAGGGTACCCAGATTTATGTTTAAGGTAGTTTTAAAAGGAATATAAGAACAATCTATTATTATTATTCGGATACCTTTGAGTTAATAGTTTATGAGAAGGCTTTAGTAATTAACATGCCACTTGATAATTATTTAGTAAAATTTTTCAGTAATAACTCTTAAACTATGCTCTTTCAATATGCAATAGTAATTTAAATTATACATAAATATCATTACAGTTTTCTGTTACAATTTCAAAATACTAGAGTTTTCTCAGAGAGCTTGATACTTCTAGAATTTGTTTGATTGTAAACGACCTAACTAGGGTATGTTTAACGAAACTAAAGAAACCCTGAGATAAATAGATTAGATTAAATAATTAAGGTCTTTACAATCACACCAACAGTGGGGGTCGACAGTAGCTAGCCAGGGCACAATAATTGTTATATTTATAACTTTTTAGTCATCTAAGAATACCACTCTCCAAATAATTTAACTTAAAAGAATCTATGACAATAAAATTCTATACAGAATAACCTAACTTGACCTAGGACATTCGTTACATCTTGTAACTCTTGATTCAGTTCTAAAAATCTGAATAAGGTCATGATAATAGTGCACAATACAAATTTACTGGGAATTTCGTCACGTTAATGCGTACCTAGTTGAAGTATAAGCAGGGTACGAGACCCTATCTCGTACCCTGGATTGGTTTTTTGACTGTTCTATAAGATTTTACCAATTTGGTCTCGATTTACATTTTTCTAAGGCGCCCCTACCTACTTTCCTATCACACGCATCCACTCTATAATTTTTTTTAAAATTCTTTTTTCATTCATTTATATTTTTAGTATAAAAACTTTTTGTTTTAAAGTACCTACTAGCAGCTAAAATCAATATGGCAAAAGAAAAATTATTGAACACCCCACAAAAAAGGACACAGGGACTCGGTGCTCGCCATCAACACACATCAATATTAACTATTCATATGCAAAACCTATAATTCTTAACTAAATATTTTTTCCGACATCCGACTCAACTAGTAATATAAGTTAAATGCTATTTGTTACTACAAAGTTTTTTAATATGTACAATTTTCGACAGCAACTCTTAAGTTATATTCGAGGAATGACTGGCTACATGCATAATAATAATTGAAATTTACCTCAGTACTGGATGGCATAGTCTTCGATTTGATCCAAAGTGAAGGTGCCCACAGATAGAGTTGACAAACGTTACTTGCAACCTCTGGCGTCAATCGCTGTAATGTTAAAATGCTTCGATCTTAATAACATTATTACTCATAATAAAAAGTGTGCGTAACATATACTAAAAATTGCGGTCGGTCTGGGATTGCTCCTTAGGCACTAAGTATGTAATATCATTTGAATAGATTCAGCCAATTTTAAATAGATGCATTGATACAATTGTACAAATATTCAGAACTTCGGGCCATTCTTAAGTTCTGTTTCGTACAATGTTGTTATCGAGTATTTCGTAATATAGATTCCCTAGTATATTTGGCAATCAGAGGAAGCATAACAAAACTTACACATACATATATATATATATATTGTTCTCTACTGACACATAGTTGATCCAGTTAAACGATTAAATAAGTATTCTTGTTTTCTTACTGGATCAACTATGTGCCAGTAGAGGACAATATATATATTGTAGAGTATTGTCCTCTACTGGCACATAGTAGAGGACTATACAGGGTGAGATTTTAGTAACCAGAAATTTTTTTCTAGATGTTAGGCATCATCAATAGATTTCTCTACGTAAATAAAAATATAGGTCAAATAGTATATTGGTAGTTTTGGGAAAGGTTTACATAATCTTAACCGAATATTTTTCTATTGAACAATACTAAAAAGAAACAAGACGGCTAACGGGTTTTTATCAAAGGTCATTATGTTAAAATTTGGCTGGTCATTAAAACCGCACCCTGTATATATCAAGTGTTATATACGTTGAACAATGAAAAAAAATATTTTTTACAACTGTAACAAAATATTAAATTAATAATAATAAGTTATGTCTCACATATTAGATATGAATATGAAAAAAATTGATTTTTTGAGATTACTCTGGCTAAGGCATAGATAGTCATAACAAAGTACATTAAAAACTACATTATTTAAATCGCATGATGAACAATTAATATAAAATCTAAATCTGTGATACAAAGTATGATATGGAGTTTAGTTTAAGCATCTGTAAGTCGTGCAAAGAAACCTGGCACAAATGATTAACTAATACATATGGATCTATATGTGCATAAGGGATACAACAGATATTGATTATTTCTTTTATGCACATGCATCAGTAAATCACTTGGATTTCACTTCGTCTAAAGTAATGAAAATCACATGGACAGCCCTTTTTTACATTGATATATATGTACCAACGCCTGCTCTCATATCTGAACACCGTCCAAAACGGTCGACGGGCAAACAGAAAAATACATCTCACCAACAAGTCTAACATCCTCGCCATGCACGCTAGTTGTAGCAGACAGAGTCCCTTCTACTTACTGGAGGGGCCCGCACGCGCAATTCATGTCTTTTCCATTATTATAGCTGCTATTTGAAAGTGATCAAAATATGAAGTGTTCAGATTTGCGTGCAGGTGTCAGTACCATGTGCACTAAGATTTTTATAAAACTTTTTAAGTACAGAACCCTAAAAAATGTTTTTTAATAACTACACATAATTTCTAACAGACAATATTAGACAATGTCTACAGAAACTTGATGTTTGTACATACCAAGTACTTTTTATAACAAAAATAATTTGTAAGGAGGTCTTCTGATTTTGTTGTGATATTTTCTTTAAAAAAAAAATTTCTTTTTATACAACGTGTTCCGAAGGTACTCGAGGGATTGTACCTAGCGGTTCCAGAGATTATGATTAGAAAAAAATTTAAATAACTTTTTATTAAATTTCACATTTTTTTATTTTTTAAAATTTTTTTTATTGAAACGTATTTAATTGTTTAACTAATTAATTCATAATTTGTCTTATCATTAATTCGCATTATAAAAGGTAACGCAGATTTTTCAACTTGCGTGTCGTACCGTACGATACCGTGTAAACGTTTCGTTACTCGTAGTTTGTTGATCGCTAGCCGCACAAAGCGTTAACATTGTTTATTATTCGGCTCTGCTTTACGACGAAAAGTATAAATTCTAATAATTACATTTTCTTTCATTTCTCAAACAATGAGCAACAAACAGATTAAAAAATCATTGAAATTATTTATTCCTAATATTGATTGGAAAGTTCTATTAAAATCCCTCAGATACCTCCGGAGCATGTTGTATATTTAACATGTTTACGGTTACATAATACTGAGAAAAAAAGTAAAATTATATTCAAAATTAACATGAAATACAATAGTGGAGATTTGTTTATAAAAACCTGACTCAATGAAAACAAAATGAAATAGATAGCTTTGTGTTTCAACTGAATTTGTTTTCGATTTTATTATAGGAATATTACCATGACTTTACCTTGTTAGGGTTTCGAGAAAGTATATTCTTAATAAGCTTTTTAATAATCAGCGGGACATCTGATCCTAAATCTGGTAGTTGATTGTCTTTATATGTTGTGTTCCTTAATTGATGTATGCCTGAAAATAATTATTGACGAAATATTTTATTTTATACATTTTTTTTTTACTTCAAATTTCAATGATGGACAAATACTTTTAAACGGTTTTTTAAAAAAAAGTTTGAATTAAGAGAGGACTTTGATGAAGATGTATAATTTATATCATAACATTTCAAAATGAAATGTTAAAAAGAAAAAAACCAAAAAAAAGGTTTGTGAATAACAATCTAAGTAATAAAAATATATTTTAGTCTCAAGCTGATGGAATACAAAGATCAAAGTGAAAATTGGATACGAATGAGTGTGAGCGCTGTGCTCTTATTTCAGAAAAATAAAATAATGAATAGAAATATGGTAGTCGTAAGAAAATTATGCATATTCCAAAAAGGTATTTAGTACAATGGCAGAATTAGTGAAATGTTTTGATATTGATTGATCCAAATAAATCTAAAAAAATTACCAGTAGCAGTTTTGTAGAATGGATTTTCACGGCCAAATATTTCATAGGCAATACTGCCAGCAGCCCATAAGTCTGATTTTGTGTAATTTAAAACACTGAATGGTCCTGGTTTTTGTAAGGCTATCTCTGGAGCCATCAATGCAGCATTACCACCTGTATAGACAAAAGATAGTATTAAAAAACATTTATTAGTAATAAAATTTAAAGCCATTGTATATGTCAATTTCTTCCTCTGTCATAATCCAAAATTCCACAATAACACCAAGCGCTGTGCATTATATGAAAAATAGACTAGAGGGCTTTTAGAATTGCTATGTTAAATAAAGATACAGGCGATCAAAACATGACAATACTAAATTGATACTTAACGTTGCTAAGTGTACATACACAGGAATTTAGTGAACAAATTACTTTGGTTTTGATTAGTGAAAGGTTGTCACAAAAGCAACCAGAGCAGCCTTACAGGGGCTATAAAACATTATACCTTCATTAACATATTAACAAGTACTATAAAATGTCAACATTACCACAAACTATATATAGTTTGGATGTATAATAATAATAATAATAACACACGCCATACGCCATCTCTTGAGTTAGGTCATTAATTACGCATCATCTTATGTAAACGAAACTAGAGCTAATTTGTATCTTATAATATAATATATAAAAAATTCTTGTATATTTATATATTTGATTTAACGACCGCTTAGCCTAGTGGGCAGCGACCCTGCCTGCGAAGCTGGAGGTCCCGGGTTCGAATCCCAGGTCGGGTCAGTATTTATATGATGAATATTAATACTGGCACCGGGTCTTGGTTGTTATATGTATGTTGTGTCTTCGCTTGGTACCCAAAATACAAGCTAATGCTTAGTTTGGGACTTATGCGTTGTTGTGATTGTGTGTGTTATTATTATTATTATTATTAAAACACACAATCACAACAACGTCTAGGTCCCAAACTAAGCATTTTGATTGTATTTTGGGTACCAAGCGAAGACACCACATAGATATAACAACCAAGACCCGGTGCCAGTATTAATATTCATCATATAAATACTGACCCAACCTGGGATTCGAACCCGGGACCTCCAGCTTCGCAGGCAGGGTCGCTGCCCACTAGGCTAAGCGGTCGTCTGTATATGTATAGGATATTCCAATTATTAACAAAAATTTAAAAAATTCTTTGTATGTTTCTGCAAACTCTAACGCAACGTACCATGCGGGAACATTGTTATGTCCTTACTAGACTATTCAGAAACAATTTACGGTAGGTCTGACAAAAAAAATGGGTTTGAAAAAATAAGCAGATAAAATGTATTAAATGAATACCCCCCTGCAGTCCTATTCCAGTATAACCAGTAGTTAGTTGCTGCACGAATTCATTCAAATAATTACATGAGGGGTGTTCAACATAAACAATCCCTATACTTTATGGAAGAACATGTTAAGTGTGCTGAGTTTAAACATGGAACAACTTTAACCAATCAGTGATGTGCGGTGATGTATAAAAAAGTAAGCCGGCCGCGATAATCTAGGCATTCTAGGTGATAACAGCCTGCCTGTTTAAGGCCTATTGATATTCAACCACCAAGAGAATGCGTTTCTGACACATAAATTTACAGCTATATTTAACATCATCTCTGTTGTGAGTTGACATCACTACATATTATAAAATAAAGTCCCCCGCCGCGTTTGTCTGCTGAATGCAATAAACTCAAAAACTACAAAACGGATTGGTATATTGTGGACACCAATGAACAAAGTGATTCAAGAGGAAGGTTTACATGTGTAATTTATTAATGTTTTGTGGAAATTTGTTGAAATATGATTGAAGAAGTCAGAAAAAAATCAAGCCGGCTGAGAGCTTTCATAACGCTGCCTAATCCTTTTGAGATACAACAAAATAATGTATGGAGAAATTGTCTCTTTTATAGGACTAAAGAAAAGTCTACGATGGCATATGTCTATCTTTCATGTATAGCTTACTATACCTATTTTTATGTTTAAAAAAATGGTGTCATGAGGTAATTGGAAAGCAATTTCTTCGGATACAGTATTAATCCTTATCAAATAAAATACGTTATTTACCTTCAGCATTTCATGCATATTATGATTGCTCTTTACACTATACAATTTAAATTAATATCTTAGGAGCTATCGCGAAATACCGGCTTAAACCGTCATTGTGGCCCCATCTGTCTTTTATGTCCTTGTGCGGTGTCTTTATTTTTAGTGGCCACATATACAAACACAAGGCTCAGGTCTCACATTTTTATTTGTAAATAAAATGCTCCGCTATAGTTTATTTTAAAGGTGTATTAATGTGACAGGTCGTGCTAACCACTTGTTTAAAAAACATAAATAAAAAAAAAAAACAGGTAACATAAATTTTGCATAATCACAGGGCATCAAAAATTATACCTTTATCCATTGATTCTGAATTATAAGGCAGGTGAAGTCCATTGATGTAATCAGCCAAACAACATCCAAAATCAGTGACAACAAGAATCGGCACCGAATCATCTGTTTCTGGGAATAACGCGTCAACTAAAATGTTGTCAGACTTTAAATCCCTGAAAAAAGTAAACGGATTTAAATAAACAAGTTTTCATCATCATCAGCTCATTTTACCCCACTGCAGGGGCTTAGGCCTTCCCCAGGGTGAGGAGGGGATTTGGAGCTTAAATCCACCATGCTACTCCACTGCGGGTTGGGGATTGTAACGACCGCCATCTATTGACAGCGTCGGGGACTGACTGCTTAACGTGCTCTCCGAGGCACAGAGTCAGTGACAGTTAATGTACTTAAGTCAGAAAAACTCATTGGTACACGCCCGGATTCAAACCTTTTTCTTAATTCTTGATTCAAATCTTTTTTTAAACTTGTTTATAATTAAAAGTCATTTAAAAAAATACAGTAAAATTAATTTTAGTGTCCATTGTCTTGCACCACATCTGTCTTTTAGTGAAAGAATAACGTAATAAAAGAAAGAATAGCAACAAAGTTGTATAGTTTTTTGCTGCATTTCATTCAAAATTTTATTGTTACTTTATTAGTATTTTAGAGTTCCATGCCTACAGGGTAAAACGAAGCCCGATTGCTGTCACTCTGTTGTCTGTCTGTTCGTCTATCTGTCCATATATTATGCGTTTCTATACCTAAAATGAAATATTAAATCAGAAACTAAAATAAAAACTATTTTTGAATTATATATACATGAGAAAGTGGTATTTTTTAGAACGTTAAAGAATGAGTAAAAAGTGATATCCCAGATCGAAGCAAGAGTCGGCCACATCTACCGACAGCATAGGCATGTCCTCACCAGTCCCCGTCTGCCGGTGTTTTGTGACCTTATACTCAATTTCATAATCACATCTACGTCAATCCAGTTAAATATGCCATATAAGTTAGAAATTTTCAAATGAAAAATTAGAGTCAGAAAGGAATTAAATAAAACATATGATTAAGATTCAGTACCAAAGCGAATTATAAAAAACACTATTTCAACAATTATTGTTTCACATGCATACTCCCTATCAAATTAATTATACCTATATAACAAAAGTAGTTGTTTGGCACAGTTTAATAAAAATAGTTTAAAATAACTTCAGGGTATTGTTTCATTACATATATGGAAAAAACACGTACATACATCAACTACTCACCTATGAGCAATTCCATACATGTTTATGTGTGTTACTGCTTCAAGCAATTGTGTCAACATGAGGATTGACTTCCTGGGATTTAACTTATGAAGTTTCAAATAATCATTCAGGGAATACTGGTATCTGAAAGACAATCATATTAGAAAATAAGAATACAATCCATTCCAAACCAGAATAATAGCCGAGTGGTTACAGACCCTATCTGAGGAGCCTAGGGTCGCATGGTTTGATTCCCGCCTGGGACAACTATTTGTGTGCATGAACATGTCTATTTGTTCCATGTCTGGATGTAAAATATCTATGTATGTATATATTACTTATATTATAAAAAATATAAAACAGCTGGCGCTGTGTGGGCTTTCCCAGGTATTATTATTATCTTTCTTGAATGTGTGAGTAATGCGATGAAGCAAAAATTGAGTTCTTGCATATGTTATTTTTTTCCAGTGACAGAAGGTACATATGAGTAAAGCTTGATTTATCAAACGCCCTAGTTCCAAACACTAATAATGGATAATAGAAGCCTTAAAGGCGTTGTCACAGAATTAGTTCTAATTGTACCTAGTATTTTAGACTAAACTGTAAGTTGTCCAAATACAATACATACATAAGAATGATGGCCTTTTACAGCCTTACCAATGATCATAAACACAAAATGTAGTTCAAAACTATTAATGAATGCTTTTTATGCGGTTTCTTAAGATAAATAATGAAAATAAAATATTATGTCATAAAAATTAAAACCCAAACTAAATATAACCATTCACACAAATACAAGAACCAACAGAACCAACTGGTAGAGTTTAATGAAATTCATCCAAGTGCACATAGGAAATTATATGCGACAGTCACTGAACTATATACTGGTAGAATCGACACAACGAACCAAATGTTTGCGTCAAGCATTGTTGCCGACCGACAACAACTCATTCAGTCACTCACACATGCTCATCGCGACCGCGTGCCAACAACGTGATTAAACAATTAAAAAATGCCACCGTGGGTATTAAAATCATTTAAAAATCAATCAACTGTGAAGAAAATAGATAGTGGCATAATTTATCGTCGATAATTAAGCAAAACAAAACTAAAACCATCCAAAACAGATTTTTGTACCTACATAATTTTCTACTGGTGCAGCCATACTTGTTTTAACTACAAGTAATATCACGACATATATAATACCTCCTAAATACTTGTATAATACTTGCAATTCTGTGTATTCTAGTGGAAACGAACCAAGCATAATATGTACAAGACATATATAATACAGTGTATATTATACTTGGTAGAAAAATGTAAAAAACAAGGTAATAGTGCCATGCGCACAGATTTTGTTCGCACCATCTGTTCTAATAGTATTTAGCTCAGTGGCGACAATAATGTCAGACTTCAATTTGTGACAAAATTCTTAACTACAAATATTAGAAGTGGTTATCTTGACACTTTTAATCAGATAGTCAAATAAATAAAATTTACCTTTTCATCAACAAAAACAGTGACATATTCCGACCAAAACCCTCTGGATTCAATCTAGAAGGCAAGGCATCTGGGTAGAGCATCATTGATCCCGACAAATGTGGAATTTGCTCAACAAAGACACTGTACATTGCTACGATGTTTGGATGAGGCGGAAGTTTCACTTTATGTTCAGTAAATCTACAAAATCAAATAAAATTAAAGATCTAACTATGAAACAATGAACAAATATACCCACAGTTTCGATAGCATCAAAAATTAACTTTTGTCTATATGTAAAAAAATAAACTACGAACAGACCATGATCATTGTCACTATTCATTAGTTTAATTGTCAATAGTGTAAGTTTAAAATTATGTCAATCAGATAATACTAGACTTGCTACAGCCACACATATTTGCTTATAATTAAAAAGGTTTCATTTTTTTAATGCATCCAATTATTACATTCCAGGAAACAAGACAAAAAAAGTCTGCTGTTACAACTAGAGCCAATAAAGCAGATTGTTATTAACATTTAAGTGAAGTTTTTATGCTTTTATTATTTCATTTAAGAGTATTTACAATGAAATACTAATTTGTAATACCTAAAGTACTTACTCAGATTCCCAAGTAGCTACCTCATCATTAGAATAGTAGCGACGTGCGGGGACGGTCTCTCTGTGCATAGCTCTTAATATACACATTGCACTACTTTGAACATCATAATTGAACATCATTTTAAGAGCTAAAGGAAATTCTGAAATGCCACCTTTTCCCATAAAAGCAGAATTCATGTCATCTTTAAGTTTTGCAGCATATACAACCGCAGAACATCCTTTAGCGATTGGAGGACCAATTACCAATCTATCAAAAGTAATTTCTTCTAATGCGAAATCAGCTTCGTTGAGGTCAACTGCTACAGTACTCCATTGAAATTTTGTGATCGCATCCTAAAATGATGTGTAGGTATACTTTCATTTTCAATTACTGCTTAAATTCACAACATAATAATAGTAAGTGTTGACCTACCCTAATCTCAAGACACAGACCCTCAAGTTCATCTTCCTTGCACAGTACCCCACCTTTTGATGCTAATGATACTCCGACGAAGGCAAAAACCGGTCCTGCATTACCAGACAATAATCTGTAAAGAAGAAATGACGCAAGTGCGTCATATATTTGTTACAGGTACATTTTTCAATGACATTGATTTTTTCACAATCTTAAATGCTACGTTATACCTTTTCACCGATTTCTTATGTAAATCGGCAGCTAAGCATGTAGTGGCTTTGTCAAGAGTAGTGTCGGCTAATAATTTTCTTGCTTGTTTTGTAACTTCGTAGCCAACTCTTCTTAAAGCAGATTGTTGCGAATTTGATACATTCTTCTCAAAATCACGCTGGAATACTTCGCTTCGCTGAATAGTTGATGAAACAGTATCACGTTTGAAGAAAAGTCTACAAACGTAACGACCATTTTTAAATATTCGAAAAGAAAAATAGCGCCACGACATTTTCTTGAGAAATTCTCAAAATCACAATTTTATTGACGACCAATCAAATGTTAATGATATGTCAAAACACACTTTTTTTAAATTTCGGGCATGGGATCATACCCTTTTATGTCAAAACACACTGTGACCCAGTGTCGCCAGGTTTTAAAATGCAAATGGCATCGGTAAAAAATACGACAAAGCTTTTTTGTTCAGACGAAATAAATAAATTAATACTACTAGACTACAAGCCCTTGGAAAAAATTAACCTGTGAAATGAACCAACGTGAATAACACTTAGAAGACTGTTACTCTATCAGAAAATAACTCTGAGCGCTATGCCGTCATTTCTGAGCGGTACAGGTGAGTACGTAAGTGAATGGAATTTCTCAGGTACGAATGAGGAATTACGACTAATTATTAATGTACGGCTTTGTTATAGTGTATAGATGATTAAAAATAAATGTCGAAAAACCTAGTGCCGTATAAAGTGGTAGTTATCACTAACTTCCGGCACCACCACTTTAGTACGGCACTAGGTTTCTCGACATTTATTTTTAATTATCTATACACTATTACAAAGCCGTACATTAATAAATTAGTCGTAATTTGTACTTGAAAAATTTCATTCACTTACGTACTCACCTGTACCGCTCAGAAATGACGGCATAGCGCTCAGAGTTATTTTCTGATATAGTAACAGTCTTCTAAGTGTTATTCACGTTGGTTCATTTCACAGGTAAATTTTTTCCAAGGACTTGTAGTCTTATACCATTGATGCTTCACTTCTCCCTACAATTAGGAAATTTTCCTACTTTCGCAACACTTGGAAAACGATCTGCTAGGGTATAGTTCCAATCAAACTTTATGGCGGATCGAAATACAATGCTTTATGCATGCTTGTGCAGGTTCAGTCATATGCCCCTCGCTCCACTGCGTCCCGCTACACCTAAAACTGGTTACACCTACACCTAAGACTTGTGCCTATGTTCACACCCGCCATAAAGGTTGATTGGAACTATACTTAAATGACATCAATCACTTTTTAAAATTCAATGTCAAATTATAGATTTGCTAAAATGAAGTAAACGGTGTGACCATATAATTTACTAGGATTACTGATAAACATGGAACTAATAAGTATCTACTACGTACTACGTAACGTACGTACGTAATAATGAATGTAAATTGATTCCCATCATTCATGTATGTTTTTTTACTCCATAACTATACTGATGTATGTTTGTAGCATTTTAATTTGAAACCTGCTAAACCAATTTTGACAAATGTTCGAAGTAAAGGTTCTAATTTATTAAATTACGACAAATAAGGTTATTGGCACGGACATACAGAAATCTTTATACTCATTTAAAAAAGTTTACTTCGATCAGTGTCACGGGTTAAGATAGGCTTAGAGAGTTTTGTTCGATCTTAGTCGAAAATTAAAAAGTTCCTGTTATGGTCTTATTTATTCTACGTAACTTTGTCACCCTATTCAGAAAGAGACAATATGGCACCCACTAACGTTTTTGTTACTTTTATCTTTTTAATTCGTTTTCAAGGTCAAGTTTCTAGGACCTCGAAATTTCTTCGTACAGCCCATTCTAGTTATATGAAGTACTTACTAGTTCCATGCTGATAAAACACTAATCCATCTGTCTATGAAAAAATATTGATGTAATTTTCTTCTTTTGAATAATAATAACGTTTATTTACAAAATTATATTATATACACTAGCTTTCGTCTCGCGGGCTTCGCTCGCGTTGACCACAGATGTACTGGGACAGTTAAAGGAACGCGATGCTCCAGAACATTTTAACACTTTCTAGAACATTCTGAAACTTAACTGCTTAAGAAATCTCTATACCTAATTTCATAAAAATCTATTTAGCCATTTTAGCATGAAGAATAGCTATCCCCAAAGTCGGTCCCAAAATCAGTCAGCCGTTTTGAAGATTAACCAGAACAGACAGACATACTAACAGACACTAAATTTTTTTATATGTATATAAAAAAATGTTTTTCACTGCTGACAACATATTCTTTATGTTTGCAAAATGTCAGTAAAATCTGATCAGCCGTTTCGACGATTAGCCCTAACAAACACACAGACAAAAACCAACTTATGTCACTCTTGATAACCCCTTTTTTATGTCTGCGAAGACTCATAGAAATGATTTAGTCGGTGTGGAGATTAGCCGGAATAAAAAGACAGACAGACAACCACTCGGACAAAAAGTTACCTATGTCATTCCTGACAACCTATTTTTAATGTTTGCATCGTTTCATTAAAATCCTTAAAAGTTTAGGTCGAACATACATATAGACAGACAGACAGACAAACAAAAAGTAGCGTATGTCACTCCTCACACCCGTCTTTTCATGTCTGCGAAGTTTCATTAAAATTGGTGAAAATGTTTTAGAGTTTAACTCAAACAGACAGAGAGACGGCCAGACAGACAAACTAAAAGTAATGTATGTCACTCCTGACAAT
This sequence comes from Luffia ferchaultella, assembly GCA_949709985.1. Lineage (NCBI taxonomy): Eukaryota > Metazoa > Arthropoda > Insecta > Lepidoptera > Psychidae > Luffia > Luffia ferchaultella. The sequence continues at coordinate 14,017,956 of OX453243.1, read as the reverse complement.
CTTTTAATCATATCTTTAAAAGTTCATTGAAATCAGTTCAGTCTTTTTGGAGATCAGTTCGAACAAGCAGACGGACGGACAGACAGACAGATAAACAAAAAGTGTTGTATGTCACTACTGATATTGAGCTATACTGACTTCAATAAAAAGAAATCAGTTCAGCCGTTTCGAAGATTAATTCGAACAGACAGACAGACGGACAGACAGATAAACAAAAAGTAGCCCATGTCACCCGCGGTAATGCCCTCTGCACGTCTGCAAAGTTTCATTGAAATCCGTTCAGCCGTTTCGGAGATTAGCCGGAACAGACAGACAGACACTTCAATTTTATTAATATATAGATTATTGAAGTACCATAACCCCACCACTAGGCCTAGCCTGTATCGATGGAGTCACTTGCATTGGGTTTTTTTGACATTAACAGTATTAGGTACTTACCCATTATAAAATTAAATTAATCACTACTCAATAGATATATATAGCATCGCGTTCGGCAGCAAAAACAGGTAAGAAGAACGTCTATTTTATAATTGAGGGTACGTATACAAAAATAATTTTATTTATCTTAACAATACAATCGTAACAAAGAATATGACATGCGAAATAATCGACTGAGACACGGAATTGCTTAGGCAGCCCATCACAATAATATTTATTTGTGGTGCAGACAGCCTCCATACAAATGAGAATTATCAATAAGTTTGTTGCTATTTGTAGGAATACTTGCAATCCATTCATTCGTTTTATAATATATAGTCATGTAATACAGACCCAGTTAACTCAGCCATATGGCTTATTTTAAAATAATTAAAAAACTAAATTTTCTGTTTCTTCGTAAGTATTCGTAAGTGTGAATTGACAATATTTAGTTTAAAACCTAAACTAATTCTGGCCGAACTAATGTATTTATGCACTCGGTAGCTTAGCTGGTAACGTAGGGTAATCATGTTGTGATGCCATCTGGTGTCAATAGTGAGAAGTATACATGTACATAAAAACTACTCGAAGTACAATTATATACCTCCTAACCACAGACAAGTCAACCGGCCGTTAGACCACGCTTTAATAAACGTCAGTACGAAAACGAAATCGCCAAAAAGTGGCGGGTTGCGGGGAGAGGTCAGCTAGTTTTCATTGGCTCGTTCAAAATTGACAATTTAATGGCTTCCGACGTGCTTCCAACTGACGGCTCACTAGTGACGTAGTTATGTAGTGTCACTACATAGCCTTGGCGAATGCTACTCCCTGTTAAAGCGTGGTCTAAAGATTGACTTGTCTGTGCTACTAACCTACTAAATGAAATCACCGTGGTTCAAACCAGTTCAAACTTACTCTTTTTACAGAAAAATGTCCCTAAATTTTTATGAAAATAAATATAACCGTTAGATTGTCTAACTCAAAAATAAGCAGATATGGTTTATAGACTTATACCTACTTATTATCGAAATGGTTTTGAATTCGCCATACTATCATTTATACTATCCAAAATATGCCGCATAACTATTTTGGCCATCAGCTTGCACATATCGTTATCGAGGAACTGGTAGATTTCTGTAAGGCTACAAGCAGGTTAGAGGCTATGCCGAATGGAAAGTAACCCATGAAGGGATTCACTAAATGGGGAATTGGGCGAAATATTCCACAATTAAGAGAACTGATCGCCCGCTTGCGGCAGCCGGCGTTCCCAAATATAAATAAAATTAAAAAAAAACACAACGCCATCTTCTGGCGAAAGTGTTGAGATGTGTATGAGAAATCGTGGAGAAAGCTTCGCATTTTTGAAATAGTGAAGGCGGGACACTGCCTGCTAGTATGGCTATTTAATAATAGATAGAGCTACTATACAAAAAATATTTTTATTTTTTTAAAATCACGTTTCCGCGTTTCAGTTGATAAAATATAACATGCGACTATAAAAAATATTTCTCGTTAATGTCTTTAGCTGTGATTGTTTCAATAGTTTGGAATCGGGTGTTGAAAAATCTTATTTTGTCTGTCTATTATTAACAGAAAAATACGAATTAAGAAGAAGCCTTGCCTGCGTTTACTGTCTAACCACTCATACTCTAGCTAGCTTTTGATGCTGTTTATTCTATCTATATATAAATACGTGAAGGAAAAGCTTTAGACCCCTTTTTAAGCCAACTGCGCGCACGGAGAAGTGTTAGATTTGGGATATATAAAGTTTATGTGGAGTAGGAGTGCAGACAGCTAAAATCTATATACATGGTGAATTTTTGAGTGGGGCTGTACGGCCAAACCATAAATGATGAGAAATAGCGACGTTTAAAAGAATCATGAGCTCTATTTTTGAAAATATAAGATACAACACTCACATTTAAAAAAATCTGTTACTATAACAGGGGATCAAACCACTTGGTATGATAATTTTATTAATACGTGAAAACTTTGTACCTCTTTTAAAGCGCATTACGGGTACGTAGGAATGTGAGATTTGACATAGTTAAAGTTTATATGAAAAAGGGGTGCCAAAAGCTAAAATTTATATATACCTAATATATGTTACAAATATTGTCAACTATACCTACAAGTGTAATGTCTGTCGTTTGATGCAGTTTCAATTGACTTAGGTACTCTCGCCTTAGGTGGTTTCAAAAAACTGAGTACCGTCGAACTTTGACTGCTGGGCGACCACTAGTGATTGTTCAATAGGTAGCCGTACTGACAAGCAGCGTCTCACCTTAATACCTACCCTCAAACCTACCATTTTGGCTGGGACACTTATACACACACACACACACGTGTATGGATCACACTGGAAGCTAATGTCGATAATGTGACCCGACTATATCACGACATAAACCTTAACGCTATCAATGCAATCAGTCTCTGAAATAATATGCAGTCGGTACCCGATGTGTGTCACTCTGTATGAGATCCTTGTGTAGCCAGTTCACGACACAATCGACGTATGGCTTGTACTCGTAGTTACCAGTCGTTACCTAGATAGTAATGATTAGAACGTAAAATAATGCTTAATAATATTATTTACACACACCGATGAATATACAGTTTAAATCAAGTAGGTTAGTCCATAGATTACGACACAAAATGTAAATTACGTACATGTCGATTATCGACCCTTTCTCATCACTAGTTTCGTTAGACCAATAAAATAAAAGACGGGATTTTTCCGTATAAATAAGTACAAACTTTGAACCCTATGACAGTAGATCCTTTGAACCCTTATAACAAAGAAAGCGAACTACCGTTCCATATACTTATTATTAACTAGTTGTATTAGACAGGCAGCGTCTCACCTGCAACTTGGTAAACGTTAGGTTGGTTAGATAAGTGTTCATAATGTATGGTATAACCACTGGTATAACGAATAACAGTAGGGCCGTAGGCAGGTAAATAAAATGACCATTTTTTAAATTCACTTTAATAGTTATTTCTTTAAAAAAATTAATTCCGAAGATAGATCTCTACACATTCATACAAATATAAATATCTAAGTAATATTAAATTAAGTACAAACATATAATTTCTATTCCGGGAATAGCTGTTCGTAGACATATAGATAGGCTACCTACTTAATATCGAAAACAATGAAAACTGTGCAGGTAAGTACTTAAACCATTAAATAAAATTTAAGGTGTTTATTGTGTTTTATTCAATTGACAAGTAAAAAATTTTAACTAGGCATTAAGATTGGACGTGTTAACTGAAACATAGAAAAATGTTACAAACGTTACCAACTTCGGACATTTTCATTGAACATTTTTCGATGTAAATTCAAGAAAAGGGTTCGGAAATTTTCGAGTTAAAAATATAAAACATGAGTACAATATCCGTGGTGTTTAAGTACAACACAATTATTTCACTTTATACTTGTGCACATCAATAATAGTATCGATATTCTAATACTACACAATACCATATGCGCCAAGGCCATAGTTCATTACCCTTATTTTGTAGTTGTTTTAGTCGGTTAAAAATGAACTACTCCTTGGCTACATAGGTATTACTCATAAAAAAAAAACATAATTTTTACAAAGTGGGCCAATGAGTATAGATATGACCCAAAGTAAGATGATTCTTTGGTTGTTACATCGATGTAGACATACAATACATTCATTAACTTATAAACTAAAATAATGAAAATAAAAATGTATTAAGCACATTTTGGTAGCGCTTTATAATTTTTGTGACGCGTTGCAGATACTTTTGGATTCATTGCTGTGTCTTTCGCAAACGTAGCATAGCTATTATTTTGAAGTTCTGCGTTGAGAAGCAGCATTACACTTTGTGTATACGTCTATGATTAGTACAGCTCGCGGCCAAACTCCTATTACAGTCTGAAATAGAAGCGAGTAGCGTCGCAGTAGGAAAAATGGGTACCAGTGGGTCGAGAGCGGGCCCCGCACCCATGCAAAACGTACCCGCTTCAACTTCAGAGCTAACTAGAAGTTTACAACTTTGGTATTAACAAACAATACGAGATTATATTTTACTAGCTTCCGCCCACGGTTTCGCCCGCATGAACAAACGTCACAACCATGTATAGTAGTTTTTTGCTAACACAAACCACTGTTCTCATTCCCTTTCACACTTTTACTCTCACTTGTACTGATTCTTCGCCGCTTTCATTCTAAATCTCTAAATGTCATTCTAGAATATGTAACCTATAGTGCAAGGGCCATTTCTCTCCCCTCTCATACCCTAACACTCCCACCTTCCCTGCCCCTTCATCTTCACCAACCCTTCCCACTTCCACAATCAGTAGGCCGAGTTTTTATGCCGGACGACCGCTTAAAAACTTTTCTATCCCTTGGGAATAGAATTTTTCTCTGGATGAAAAGTACTCTATGTCCTTTCTGTACCCCTGACAACGTGTAGATATGCAAAATTTTATGATCGATTGAGTAGTTAAGGCGTGAAAACGTAACAAACAAACTCACTTAATATTTGTTAAGATAGGTTAAAAAAAATAATGATTAGTGTTCCATTAATATAAAATTAGTGAAGAGTGAATTTGAATCGCGCACTAAGGGTTCTGTATTTTACTTGTTTTTAAAATAGATGAGTAGAATATAGAATCGAAAAAAATTACTTTGATATCTCTTTGGCATTTTAGCTCGTGACCCAGACTTTCCGAACTTTACTTACAGTGTTCATTTACCGACTGCGACAGATATGGGTGCGTTAGAGCGTGCCGCTTCCTACGATAATTCATAAATTAAAATTAAATAGAAAACAATTTATTAATGCTAATTGTTTTATATACCTACCTACCGCTAATATATACCACTCTATACAACTATATATATAAATAAAATTCATTTTATGTTGTTACTTAGGTTTATTTGCCCGTAACCAAAACCCGAACACGTGTTTTTAAAATTTGTGTATGTCTGTTTATTTGTACGCGCTAAACTATGAAACGACATAACCAATTTAGACGGAACTTTCACTAGAAGAAAAAGAATAATACCTATAGGTTACATACATACTTCTTATTCCGGAAATCTTTAGCAATTCGGCGTAAACTTGGAAAATCACGTGATCGAAGCCACGGCGCTTTTATGATCATATGTTTATGTTTGCCGGGTTTAATCTGCAATAAGGCTGAACCGATTTTGATTTTCACTTCCGTGTTGTTTCACGGAAGTATATTTATTTGTTTTTGTTTATAGCGAAGGGTTAAAAAATATGTACTGAAATCGCGAATCGCGATCTAACTGTGTGACGTGCTATACTAGTAACAGTAATGAACGATAAAAGCGTTTGTACCATGCACAATACATAAATCTAATTTAAATAATATTATTAGTATTATTTTTGTGAAGACTTTTAACCTGATATAAACGTTTATTCCCAGTCGTCACCACTGGCTTCGTTCCCAATGGCGGCAAATGGGATTTTTTCCCCATTTGTCACTAGTGGGAAAGAAGGCATTACAAGTGGCTCTGAGCGTGCGTTATAGAGATCTAGGGCTCAGTACTAGGGTTCGGCAATAGACGTCTATAGAGGCTGAAATAATTAAGATTAACAATTTTCCACTATCGATCGCTTTTAAAAATAAAATACCCTTAAAATTAGTTATTCTATTAAAACTTCGTTATGATTTTTTAATAGAACAAGAATTGAAATTAATTAGACGGGTGCATTGTTAATTTGTTCTGTTTACTTGCTAACAGCTTTCGCAACACAAATTCGGTCAACATATTTCATTAAATTTTAGAACTCAATCAATGAATCAAGAGAATCAATTTGCACCTCGTTTCTTGCTATTTAATAATATATGTTGTGTATTTATTTATCCCTAAACGCTTCGTAAAACAAGCAATCCACACCGATTCCGTAATGAAGAATATCACAAACACAAATATAGGCTTAGAAGCAGAAAGGAATTATAGGCAACATATTTTCATTTTTGAAGTCAATAAAACTATATAATATCGCGAATTCGATTTACCATGAATTCTGCAATAAATCCTGTGTGTTATAAATGTGAAAACTATAACAGCATCACAAAATATTTATCAAAATTTTTAAAGCAGCTAATTTTCTCAGTTGCTTCTATCTTTCTGCTGAGATGATAATACTATTAGTAAATGAATAAACATGGAGACATCTACATATGTTAAAGTTGCTTTAACAATATTTAGTCAAAATGTCTTAAAATTGGTCTGTAACCGTATTCAATAATTGATATTTTATTTTATGTTAGACGACAATAGTTCGCGCGGTATCTATATGGAATGAATCGTGTAAATCTCACATTCAGTATTGTTCGTATTAATTGTCTCGCGAAGTCTTTTTTAAGCGAAGAGATTTACTACGCGGTTCAGGAGCAATCCCTAATAGATCCGCAGATTTTTCGACGGTCAGAGAACGTCCTCGCTCCCGCACTGGGGCGGGCAATGGGCCAGCTAAAAGTCTAGCTGCCAAAGAGTGTGCCGACATGCACCGCTCATTTGACATAACTTCGGCTTGAGTCTCCACGCCGCCGAAAGATGTCAAATCTTCATCCGTGTCCGTGTCGTCGTCGTCACTTGTGATTATTCTAAAAAAAATAATTCAGAATAGCAGTATACTTTTGATAGCCAGGCCCCTACGTTTTTTGTAAGAGCCTGCCCATTAAAGATGTTAAGGTTATCATTTCTATTTTAATAAACAATATTATGTAGAAAATTGTATCAATTAACAAGTAATGTAACATTTTATTGAGCTCAAATTTTGAAAGTTTCGCACAGCGGGTAATAGGTACGTAGTTATTCGCATGCATACAAATCATACAAGCTTAAATAGCGGCTACGCAAAATTGACGTATTTAATTACATTTATTCTTTATAAGGGTAGCTAACCTGACTTCGATCTTGTTTATTCTTTGTTTTATTTTTGCCTGTTCTTCCCCAACATCAGTTAATAGATCTTGTAAGCGATTAGTTAACATATCAACAGTGTTTTCCAGTTTGTGTACTGTCTCTTCGAGGCTTTGCTGAGTAGTTTGTGCGCTTTGGAATACGTCTTCGTCCAATAGTCCATCCTGTAAAGAATGAAGTTCTTCATAATAATAATGAACCAAGGTTGATTCAATATTTGGAATTTGAATATTAAATTCAATACCTTTCTCAAAAGCTGGCAACCGCGTTCAGTCAAAGTTGCTCTAGCATCAGGGTAGTCGGCCAGTGCTTCCCACAAATCTCTCTTGGCTAAGCAAAATAAATCCGAGTACCCGAGGGCCCTGACGTTTGCCGTTCTTCTGTTACCTGTCCTGTTTCCTGCGATTTCTAATACACTAACTTCCCCAAATACTGAGCCTGCACTCAACGTGGCCAAAACTGTCTTGCCATCATCAGCGACTACTTGAAGCCTTCCTCTTTTAACAATATACATCTCTTTCCCAACATCTCCCTTACGACAAATATAATCACCAGGGCTGAATACTTGGAGTCTTAGTTTTAAAACCAGTGCCTCTAACAAACCCGGTTCACAGTCTTGAAATATTCTCACTTTTCTTAGTGTCTCTAAATGGACACGAATAGCAATTTCAGCCTTTAATTTATCGGGCAAACACGACAAAACATTTTCTTCGTCTAGTGCTCCACTCTGAGCCCATGTATAAGCAAACCATCTTATTACTCTAGCTTCTAATTCACCACCTACTTTTCGAAATGCCATGTATTGTTTCACCCCGTCCATTTTGTTTTGAAATTCCACTCTAGCTACATTCATATTAGATATCATAGACCCAATATTTCCAACAATTGTAGCAAAAATAAGTACTCCTGCGAGAAAATCTGCGACGACAAATAAGTATTCAGCATCTCTTTCCGGTTGAGGCGTTTCACCTATAGTTGTCAGTGTCAATGTAGACCAGTAGAAACTGTAAATGTACTGATGAGCCAAAGTCTCGTTCTTACCACCCGTCAAATTGTATACCCAGTTGTCTATACCGAAACCTATGGCATAACTTATGGCAAAATATAGACAGCCGTTCCAATGTATAAGAACAAGTATAGCCATAACAACCTGAAAAAACAAAATAAAATGTTTCTTCATTTCATATAACCATATTTTCTTTAGCGCCAGGTTAATAAAATGTTACAAAGCATTGCTTAAACTTTTAAAAAGCACCTCGCTTATGCTACAAATTGGGCATACATATATCTTTCGCTAATAGCTCTATGAAAATTGTAACAACCTTACAGATCCTGATAGCGTTAGGGTAACTGGTAGCAGTTTCTGTTCTATCAAACCACTCCCACATTCGCGGTAGCCGAAACAGCCTATTCAGTCGCACAATGACAGGACAGGGCAAACTCTTCTGAAACAAAAGATCCTCTCAATTTCATTTGTTTTATTTTAAACATGCAGTTTATTCAGTTTTTATTTCGTGAAACACACTATTAATGAACTTTTACTAACGGAGTGGCAGGATCCTGGAGTCCACCAGTTGTATGCAATGTCTGTTGGTAAGAGAGATATTATGTCATACCTCCAAGCTTTGGACATTAAATAATGTTTTCTTAACATTTTGGAATCCTTGACCATAAGTCCTTGCTCTAAATATCCTAAAAAGTGAAAAATATCGTTAGGATAAGTATATTTTATTTGTAATTTAAACTAACTTGCATGTACACTTTGTCACATCGAGCCTTATCGTCAGTAGCCAGGAAACGCATCTAAAAATATTAAAATTTGTAACCCATTTTCCCGATTTATCTCTTTATAAATAACATGTTTATAAGATTATTGCATATTACAGTAAAAGGGGTAAAGCATTATTTTATTATGAGGAAAAATATTGAATTAACAAAGTTATTAATGTTGTCCCGGGAGCCTGTGAAAAAATGGTTACTAGTAAATTAAAATCTTTGGAAGTTGTTAGTATTTATAGATTTCATTTACGCATACTTATAGTCAGTGAGCTGGCTATAAATGCGCTAATCCGCGACGCTTTTATGAATATCTTATTATAAGAATATGATATATTCATAAAATAATACTTTATTTTTTAAACTTATGTTTTTGTATACTGCTAGTTTTTAATATCGACGCAATCAGAAGGGTATTATAAATTTAACGTACGTATATCTGTGCATATGTGTATCTGTATGTCTGTGTTTCTGTGCATTTGTGTATTGTGTTCCCAAACGGATAATCTGATTTTAATTTGGTTTTGTCATTGAAAATGACTATCATATCCATTTCACGGGAGACGCATTTTTAGCCATAACTCCGAAGGTATGAGATCTAGCTAAAATTTTAAGGTCTTAAAAAATTAATAATTTAGTTGCGCATCGTATGACACCAAAATTTTCGAAATCAGTTTGATAGTTTTCGAAAAAAATTGGAAAATGTAAAAAAATCGGGATTTTTTCGGAATTTTTTTTTACTAAATCCAATTTATTTCGAGAACGGGGACCGATATCGAAAATTAAAAAAATGGTATCTCGGCCATTAACGTAGCTACGGTTTGAGACCAAGTTTTTGGAAATCGGTTGGTAATTGTAAGAGAAATTATTTCCGAAAGATGAGATTTTTTGGTCGATCGCTGGTGTTTGTGGATATAAGTTACTATATTTCAGAGGGTATTCGTCGGATCACTTCAAAGTGTTGTAAAAAAGGTTAGAGCGCGTCGGTAGCTACAGTTTAAGACCAAAATTTTGGATATCGGTTGGAAATCGAACAAGAAATTTGACATCACCTGTTAGATTTTATGGACGATCGGGAACTTGTTAACATTACGGTTATCGCCTTTCGGCCTGTATTCGTTCGAATGCTTCATTATCGAGTTCAAAACGTTTAAGGATATCAGAGGCTGCAGTTTAAATCGTGGTAATGAAATAAAATAATCTGTGAAAATCGGATTTCAGTAGGTTCATTTTCAATGAAACCGGTGGTTGCGGGGACTGCAAGATCTGTGGATTTTTTTTTTGTTTGGAAGCTGACATAATCGAGAGCGTGTTTAGCTATGATTCAATAAAATCTGTTCAGCCGTTTGAAGATGGTCGGCTCTTTTCTGGTCGATGAAGAGATGTGAACAACCAGATTCGTTTGGAATCCTGGTACTTCAATAAAATTGCAAGGACATGGTGTAGCATCACCTTGACCTGAAGCTGTAGCATCACCTGCAATCAGCAGTATACCCAACTCCTCACCAACTTACAATAAAGGTATTGTGTTTGGGCCCATTGTAATGGCCTCACTGAACAGGTGAAAGATAGATGGTGATCAGGGTCAGATGATGGCGCAGGAAAGGGAAATAACGACACTTTGGTGAGGGTTTTTAAGTTACATTCTTCGATATATGAGGGATAGGATTCGGTATAGGATGTAATACCGTTTGTATAATAAAACCGAATGTATAAAGCGAATGAAAAAATGAATGGGTGAGTGGGATTGAATGAATGAATAAACACGATTTTATATGGTACAGTGTTAAATACAATAAAGCACGGTGGAGACTCCGTACAGAATATTAATTACTATAAAGACTACGTACGTGGGAGGTGATTAAATTGAACTAAGTGTATGAACGATTACGGTTTCATATGATTTATTAAGATGAAATTCAAAAAATATTTGTAATTAGGTTCAAAAATATTGAAATAAAAATCAAATAAATATCCAAAAAAACCTCTCGACACAAAAAAACTAACATTTAAAAAGTGTAAAGTAATTAATACAGGTTTATTAATTTGCAAATGATTTTTGATCCTTAAAGGCGTCGGGGACCGCTAAGGAAACTTATACTAAAGCACCCATACCTATATTTATATGTGATGTATAATAATAATAATGTAGCATTATAGTATAATATAATGTAGCATAATAAAAGACAAGAACTGAAGTAGTAATAGTAGTAGTAATGAGGTGAGATAGTAGTTTGCGATCGCCGACGCCTTTAAGGATCAAAAATCATTTGCAAATTAATAAATCTGTAATATATCACTTTTTAAAAGTAATTTTTTTTGTGTCAGGATTTTTAAAATTTTTAATTCATATTTTACATAGGTAAATAACACCGAATTTTGAATTAGTTAAATAGAAAAATAATGCTGGCCGTTTAAATCGAGCTTCAATTTCCTTTTTCGATTTCATGTAATAATATATCGATAAAAAATATTAATTAATTTAGATGTTCCACATTTGCTAGGCGTCCCCTGACGGCTCACACATTTTTTTTCATTTGAGTTTTAAGCAAAAACGTATTTTGGAACATTTCGAACAATCTTATAACATTCGAAATTAATTCAGCATTCGTTGCCAGCGATCAAGGGCAACAAGGTGAACTAATGGTCCATGAAGGCGCGGCGTGTCCCTGGAGGACATTCGACTTAAATACGTCACTACTTAGTAAGAATAAGCGACGTGACAATTGACATCTAAGCTGACAGCTTATGGTCTGACATATGTGTTGTTATTCCAATTTGTAAAGCTTGCAAAGTTTAATTAATTATAAGTTGGACATGGGAACATCTCACATACGGTCATCTAGTCACAAAATAAGCAAACCTTGTACTATGCGCACTAAGACAACTGATATGCATTCTTAAATTTCTTATAATAGTGTATAACACGGAGCGAATAGGCATATTCAGGCACACAAATATTTGTCCCGAGCAGGAATCGAAACCGCGATCTTTATGTCTGCTGTTGGCATCTCTGACCACAAGACCAATCAAACAGTCTAATAAACGTTCGTAAAAAGCGTTCAAAATATATATAAACAAGCATAAAATTGTGTACTAAAATTGTAATAAAAAAAAATTTGCGTAAATTCATATAAAAGTCCTACCAACTACCAGTTGAATTTCCACTTTCTTCATCGATCGGATTTTCAAATTTTTGATGGTTACCAAATTTGGCATTTGGCAATACCAAAAATTAAAAAGGTGTCTTACCTTTTTAATTTTTGGTATTGAAGAAAATCGAAGTTAGTAGAACGCAAACATATGAATGAAATCACAGTTTTATGACGACTATTTTCCTACAGACAACTTCGGGTCGTTAAAACCGCTGTCGTGGCTACGATGACTAACGATTAACTATGCAGTCTTGCTACGCACGACGGTTAATTACCATCTTGAATTTATTGTTCTAGGGCGATTAAAACGTAAGAACAGTCATTTAATTAGTTTTTTCTTTTTAAAGGATCACCTTCGAAATATTTTAATTTTGAAATTTTTTGGCGTGGGTTTGTACATTTTTATGACGTTTTTAGTACCTGCATTTAACGAGAATGAAAAATAGTGTCGTGTATATGAGGAACTAATAATTAGTATAGTCTATGTTAGTCTATATTAGATCCGTGTGGATGTTTTTCAGTTTGTATGTCATTTCATTATTTTTATTCAAAAGAATTAAATAACGTCGTGGTATTCTAAAATTTGTTCGTTGACGCAAACGAACAAATTTTAGAAAACCACGACTGTAAAGAACCGGGTATCCGGTTCTTTTCGGTTGTTCAGGTCGAATCCCTGATTTCTGATTTAATGATTCCTGAATAATTAATAAAATTATTTTTTATTTGTATTGCGTAACTATACCGAGTGTTCGGCTGTACGTAGTCCAAACTTATAGAGTGTGTAGAGCTTACCGAACTAAACAAAAAGTTTTGAAAAATGATTTAAAAAAAATGTCAAACTTTAATTTTAAAATTTTATTAGTAGGTACGATAATATTGAATCGAGTAGTTACTGGTGTTGTTAGTTATCATAACACGACCGCGTCATCCATTACAAACACATGTTAGTTTCGGCAATAAGCCGTATAAGTTCGACAATGCGCAATTATGAGTACTAAAAAGAGGCTTCATTTGATTGTATGACGACATCCAGCCCACTTAAATGGTTTGATCGGCATTATATAAAACATCTCACGTTATCTGTTAGATATTTAAATTTAGTTCAGGAGGACGCAAGTGAAACCAGAAAGAAATACTAATAGAGACGTAGAGGGAACGGCTGTTTGTTCATATGTTAGCTAAATTTGATGGAACGGGGCGCGGCTTGCGTAGGTGTCAAGTTTGTTGTCCGTTACTCTGAGAGCAGTGGCCATAATTTCACTGCGAGCGCTATCAAATTCAAGGGCTGTTATGTAAGTGACTTCTCTATCGCCGCCAAATGGATCTACCTGTTATGCGACATTAATGTAGCACTCGAGGGTAAATTTAATCACAAGGTTTAATCGTCTGAAAGTTGATAGAGAACTGAAATATTTTTGTTAAAACATAGTTCAACGACGTTATTCCACTGTCATTATTTTAATAAGATGTGTTATGATGCATAACATTTCGGTGGAGGCAGCTCACGTCGTAAAAGTCCAAATTGCACGCGCTTGGATTTTATATAAAAGCTGCTTTTAAACTATATCTATAAAAATATTGCAGGATGCCAGATTCTCATACTTCAAGTCTGTTATATGATATTTATCTACAATAAATTTTCAAGCGCTTGGTAAGGGTAATAGCATTTAACTTATATCAGCAGAAAAATAACGGTATGTTGGCGTCGGATAAAGTGTAGGGTTCCACAAACATGATTTTCAACAGACAAAATAATAATTTTTATGCTTATAATAACTGCATTAATGTCTGAAATTATTATGGCAGCAAAAATAGCTGATTAGAAATAAATAATAATCATAAAGCATTATAGCTATCAGTATTGTCAGTATTCGTCAATTATTGCAGAGTTCTACGCTGAGTGGATTTTGTAATAAACATTTCAGTGGAGTCTGCTCACGTCATAAAAAGCCAAATTGCCCGAGCTTGGATTTTAACGCCTACTTTTAAACTATATCTATAAGTAAATTGGTCTTGATTACAAATGTAAACGAAAAATCATCTAGTAAAGTCTCATAATTTTCGTTCTGTCTACAAGTTCCGCTAATTATTCATGATTTTTTTTCTAAATTTTTCATAATGACACTTTTAAAAATAAAGTGGAGATAGTAATTTTTACTGATTTTTATTAGTGTTGCAGAAATACTAACATAAAGTAAAAAATGGTACATTTTACATAACTGTTTTAATGCGCTATCATTTGGTACTCCACGCGATGTGTTAAAATTTTTGTTTAAATTTTACGGTTTAGATATATAAATACTTTAAAATACCCCATAAATCAAACTGAAAGCAGAAGTACTTTTCCGTAACCAAGCTATCACTTTCCTTTGCGTTAAATTTCACATTCGTCCGTCAAAAAGTTTTAGACAAAATAGCTTGTGACAGACGAACGGAATCCGAAGCTATTTCATAAGTGTTCCGTTTTCCCAAATGGTTTTGAACACTTACAACATGATATTATTTTAGAAAGTAGAAGCCGGCCCTTTTTCGGGGCTTTGGAAATTCGTTGCGAGCAAATACTATATGAATATAGATTAGATTAAAAAAACCTAAAAAAAAAAAATTTTCCACATGCGAAAAGGTTTGAACACGGTTTGAAGTTTATTTTTATTCAAAGTTTCCTTGCAAGGGATTAATTGATGGAGAGGAACGTGACTTCCTATTAGGAGTCGAGAGGCTGTCATGGATTTGAAGAGTTATGAATTATTACGAAGAATTTAACTAAAATATTACAATGTAGATATAAATCATATCGCATTAAAATATAAGCAGATAGTAATATCTCATCCGGTAATAATTATACAAAAAGTGAAATGGGAATCATGATTATTTGTAACTTAATATATGCCATAACACGATTACGATACTAAAAGGGGTAATCGGTTCGAAAATCTCCATTACAAGAGTATAGCAATTAATCCTATCATGAGATTGCTTACATCGTTCGACACGTATTCCCGAATACCTACTATATAAAAGGATTTACTGCTACTAATTCTAATTAAAATGTACACGTCAAGGACGACCTCGTCACCGGTGCCGTTGGGGTAACCAATA
Organism: Luffia ferchaultella; assembly: GCA_949709985.1. Classification (NCBI taxonomy): domain Eukaryota; kingdom Metazoa; phylum Arthropoda; class Insecta; order Lepidoptera; family Psychidae; genus Luffia; species Luffia ferchaultella. The sequence goes on along the minus strand of OX453243.1, from coordinate 14,002,574 downwards.
AAAATGTAAATTGCGCAAGGATTAATGCTCCCGCGTTTTCCGCAGGCGAGTGAGTGCGCTCAAAATCAAGTTCTCTTTTTATTCTGTGCATTTTTTATTCGGCAATAACATTTTACTATGCGTTAGTGACCTGTCTGCTAAATGTATTCCAGAGATAGGAAATCGTGACTTAAACATAAACCTGTAGGTATTTAAACGCTATCGATCCACACGATTTTTATAAATCAACATTTTTTTATTTCTATTGGTAATGTAAATCATGAAATCAAATTATGTAGAAAAAAATGTGGAGTGCCAGTCGGACTCACACATCTTTGGATTTGAATTAATTATTGGCAAATATTTATAGGTACTTCGTAACTTCACCAAGTATTACTCATTGTAAAAAATATTTAAAAGTAGCAAAAAAATATATAAAAACCTTTTGCTGTATTACATTACTTTTGTTTTGTGATACTTCTGAGATATTAATGTAGAATGTAATTCGCTTGGAACTGTTTACAGTAAACCTCTCTGTTTAAAGCGATAAATATTTTTGAATTACCCACAAGGGATACGCACAGATAAGCTTCATATTTAAACACATTGTTGTTAGGGATTACTCCTGTGAACATTCAGTAGAAGGCTTGTTTAGCTATTCGCCATAAGTGATATTCTGAATATTACGAAATTCCAATACAATTATAGTCGCTAATACTTAATGGCAATAACATACCGACTTATACGAGCACTAACAAAACACGCTGTCACACTGTTCTGAAATCAGTATGTTCAGAAACAGCCGATATTCAACAAAAGTGGTCAGTGTCGAAGTGACGTGTGCATTAACATGGAGACCAATATATTGGTTTCCCTGTAATGGTGGAATAATAATTGTAATGTGAAGATTTTTCCCTATCCGTTTTATTGAACATCACAAAAATCCAAGACTGTAACAATATAATTACTTTACTGTTTACATTGTGTTTTGACAGAGTCATGGACTACTATGTCAAATACAAACAAACAACTTAAGAGATTGTAACTTTAAGATGTCTAGAAGGTAGCAAAAGAAAGAAATGTAATAAAGAATAAGTAATATCGGCGACGGGTGATTAACAATATATTTTTTCAACTTTTCTTAATATTCCCTAAAAATATCTTTCTATACAAACCTTCGTGCACATGAATCACTGTGTCCACTATGTAAATAGTGTCGCATAGGTAGTCCAAAACAAACCATAGTGCCGGTTTCAAATTGTCCAGCTCCCAAAACACAGCACGTCCAATCACAAATACCACGTTGTATAGAATCGCTAACGACACAACCGCCAACCACTGCAATAAAATAACAAATAATGAAACGTATAATTTTACTTATATGTGCATTATTAATGTAACACGCATGTATTTCTCGTCCATTTATATAAGGCGCAACGGCGGCACCTGTTTCTAAAGGCATGGAGTGACTCAAAATGCTGAAGGCAATTTGCAAAATTTGTCCTCTTTTCTAATAGGTCGTAACGCTAATTATAAAATGTCGTGGCAAATTGTACCGGTACAAACAATAACCACGGTGGCGTGTGAATAGCGGTTTGCGTTTTTCTTTCGCCTAATAAATATTGTTGAGTGAAAACATTAAAATATTCAGTTTAAGCATTTGCACTTGATGTAAAACTTTACTCGTGTACAAGTATCTGTTAAGGCTGAGACCGTTGTCAGGCCATCGACTTTAAAAGCTGCTAACTCAAAAGTATTTGGATAAAAAATCTAAAAAAAATTGTTCTTTCATTCTTCCTGCAGTGAAATTAGTAGTATTGTTAAGAAAAACAAATGCTGTCATATTTAAAAAAAGTTTTTCCAAACCCATTTTCTCATTTTTCAGTGCTGATATCTTGCCATAACTCTTATAAATATTTTTAATTTTTTTCCTTAAAAAGATATTATGATTTTCTAGTGAATTTAGTAGTATCAAGCGGTTATCTTCAAAATTAAAAAAGGTATAAATAAAATAGTGCCTCCGCGACCGAAATACGCTCGCAGCTCAGTTTCGCTCAGTGCACCCGCAGCTCTCGGGCAGTTTGGACGTGGGATTTACGCCGAATTATTGTTTTCTTGATGATGTCTTAAAGTATAAAGTGGAAAAATAACAGGTACGTTATAAGGATAGATGCTATAATAGTTTAGATGCGACAAATTTACAGCAGTAAATAAATTTCATCGAGAATTTACTACTGTTATTCTGACGTAAGTTTGTGGATGCCCTTTGCTAAACATGGCACACAAAATTTTGAATAACAGCTGCGTTCATTTCAATATAATAACTGAAAATAGATTATAAAAACGCCTTCAACTGTATCGAAAGAGACATTTTGCTTTCTGAAATTAAATCCAATTGTCCAAGTATCTTTCCATATATGTGGCAAAGTTACTACTCCTCATCATCATTGATATTTGAAGATCAAATAATTAATTCTAGCGTAGGTTGTCAACAAGGTGATCCCATGGGTCCAGCCGCCTTCTCACTTACTATCAATCCATTAATTACTCAACTTTCATCTGAGCTTAATGTTTGGTACTTAGACGATGGCACTATTGGGGGTGAACCCGATTCTGTATTAGCTGATCTTTCTAAATTAATTTCTTTTTCAAAACACTTAGGCCTCGAAATTAACACCAACAAGTGTGAACTATATTTTCTTTCAGATACAGATAACAGCGTTTTCGAGTCCTTTAATAATTTAGCTCCTGGCATTCGTTTAATCTCCAATGAAAACTTCTCCTTGTTAGGCGCCCCAATTAAAGATGAAGGTATACCATCGACCTTAGAATCAAAGCTAGTTTTATTGAAGCACGCTTGTTCCAGACTTGAGAAGATAGATCCTCACATTGCCCTTTTTTTATTAAAAAATTGTATTTCTTCTCCACGATTTGTTTACGCACTTCGCACTGCTCCAACCTGGGACTGTAATATTCTCCACGATATCGACAATGTTCTGAAGTCATCTCTTGAATCTATAATTAATATACAACTTGATTCTAACAAGTTCACACAGGCTTCCCTTCCAGTTCGTCTCGGTGGTCTGGGAGTGAGAAAAACTTTAGATTTAGCAATCCCTGCATATAAGGGTTCCTTGAGTGTCACTAAACCTTTATGCAACGCTTTACTTTCAAGAACTTCTCTCTCTATTTCTCATTTCCATAAAGAACTAGAGGGTTTAACTCTCTGGAAATCCGCTTCTTCAGCTGATTATCCTCTTTCTCCATGTACTCAAAAGGCCTGGGACCTCCCTATAGTGAAAAATATCTTTAACACACTTCCAAGATCATCAATCATTGATGAAGCGCGTCTCCTGGCTTCATGTGAAAGTGAGTCCGGTGCCTGGCTGCGAGCTATTCCCTCTCCTAATTTGGGCTCGTTGCTTGACCCGGCCTCCTTACGCATCGCCGTCTCTTTGAGATTAGGTCTCAATATTTACCGATCTCACCGTTGTGCTTGTGGGGAAAATGCAGATACTTATGGTCTCCATGGGCTCTCCTGCATAAAAAATGCTGGTCGCTTTTCCAGGCATTATCGTCTCAACAACATTGTAAAAGACGCTCTATCCTCTGCACAGATACCTTCCTGTATTGAGCCTCAAGGTATCTTTCGGGGTGACGGCAAGAGACCCGATGGTGTCACGATGGTTCCATACAAAAGTGGTAAAGCTCTTGTTTGGGATGTAACTTGCGTAGATACATTGTGTCAAAGTTACATAAAAAATACATCTAAAAAAACTGGAGCAGCTGCTGAGACAGCAGCTCGCAGGAAAACAGCCAAGCACATGGAACTTTTAAATCGTTACCATTTCATCCCTTTTGCTGTCGAGACGATGGGTCCCTGGTCCAAGGATACCAAAGCATTTGTCCACGATTTGGGTGTCGCGCTGTGTCTGTTGACAGGGGATCCTTTGAGCAAGGAGTACTTTGTTCAGAGGATCAGTGTCGCAATACAGCGCGGCAACGCGGCAAGCATCCTTGGTACCCTGAACCCATCGTCTCTTTAAAATTTTGTCATTTATCATAATTTACTTAGTATTTTTTAATTTGTAAATAGTTTTAGTTTTACTTTTTATATTATTTAGTTATAATTTGGTTTATATTTGTATATAATAACTTGTCAAAATATTTAAGAGTTTTCTTATTCCAAACAGTTTTTTATACTTTACACTTACAAATTATAGAGTAGCTTCATTATATTATAAAACTTAATATATACTATATATTTATTTTGTTTCTGTGTTTTAGTATTCAAGATAAAAGAAATAAAATTAATAAAATCTAAAAAGAAGAAGGTTCCAACATGAAAAACTTAAGGTTTTAACGAAATCTATGTGACCACATCACCAAATTTTTAAAAGCTTATATTTTCGAAACCATCAAGCGCAGACCTAGCATGTTGGTACTCAAACTTAATGTTTTAACGAGATCTATGTGACCATGTGACCAAATTGGAAAAAAAAATGACAAAGAGAAAATACGAAAGAATAAGTTTAAAATAACAGCCAATTAAAAACAGAGGAATAAAACATTGAAAAGAAAACGAAGACAGAAAAGGGAGAGGATATATCAAACGTCCCAAAAACCAAACAAAAAAAACTGAATAGTGAGAATAAAAAAAAAATACGAAATGAAAAAAGTATAGTAAATAATTATATCTGTAACAATTTTTTTTTCTACCTCAAACTATAAGTAAATATTGTTTCTGGTTTATAACGGTGATTTTATTTTGTGTACGGTCCTTTTTTGATATGCAAAAAATAATTTACACTATAACCTGTAAGGAGATACATAATGCTCTTCCTGTAATGAATACAACATGATAACATAATAACGTTTTTTTGAACCGAAAGACACAGATGGACAACAATATTATCGGGGATCGTAAAACTGGTTCTTATTCGAAAAAATGCAATTATTATTTTTGGGTGTACACACACCCGTTATACAATATTTCCACTTCCAATTCCACCAGTCCTTTATGCCTCTTTGCATAGGTCACGCCTCCTCTCAGGTAAAAGAACTTGGAGCTTAATCTACCACGCTGTTCCAGTGCGGGTTGGTGAACTTTAACGACTGCCATCTGTTGATAGCAACTGGGACCGATGGCTTGACGTGCTCTACGAGGCACAGAGTCAGTGGTAGTTATGTACTTAAGGCAGAAACAATAATTGGTCTGCTTGTGCAGAGTGGTTGCGTTAACTCTATATGGCGCTTGAAAAACTAGTTATACCTAGTGACGAAAAAAAAAACACGATAAGCAAAATGGCAAAATTTGATATAGAATTAAATACTAGTTGCACGGTAATGAAAATCATAAAAACTGACCAAATATTCGGTTGGTTGCTGACTAACGCTGATCAAATTCAGCCACTATATCGTTTTTCTTATCATAATAAAGCATCTTTGAAGGAGGTGTGCTGATTAAAGCAACAGCACGTTTGGTCAGTTTTTATAGTTTTCATTAACGTGCAACTAGTACTTTCAGTATCAAATTCAGCTACCCACTTACCTTATGCTTCTTTTTTTGGTCACAATAAAGCATCTTTGAACGAGGATTGCTGAATAACGCAACCGAATATTTGGTCAGCTTTTATGTTATTCAATTACGTGCAACTAGTACTAAATTCTGTATCAAATTCAGCCATTTTGCTTATCGTATTTTTTTTTTGGTCACGATAACTAGTTTTTCAAGCGCCATATACAGTTAACGCAACCACTCTGCGCGGACAGACTGACATATTTGGCATCAGTGAGTTGCCCTCTGTCATGTCCACCCAAACTAAGCCACTTTGGATATTGTTACCAGATCTGTTATGACCTCCTAGACTATAAGCTAGAAGCGGGTTCGCTGCGCTTAGGTTATCAGGACAATATTAATTTTTTTGGTGTTAATAGAATTTTAAGTACACACAAACATTTTATGTTCCGTAATATCTTTGAAAAAAATTACTGAATTATCACTGGTTTGGAAGTATGTATTAGAACCAAAAAGACAAGTAAATGTTTGTGATGTAATTTTAATTGTTCAAAATTCATATAAACAATTATTATTCTTTTGTTGGCATGAAACAATGACAACATTAAATTAATTGAATTAATTATTAAATAATATATGTGCCGCCTCTAAGTTATTATTAGATCTATGAATCACGCTAAGACAACGTGGCTCGCGAAACAGAAGCAAAGAAAGCGTTTAGGTTTAGCAATCCGAGCGCTCTCCTCTTACACCCCGCCGCATTGTCGTTTTTGATATTTTTCTAAAGCCCGCCTGACCCTTAAATGTAATACTTTTAGCTTTGTTTGGTTTTTTTTTTGTTTTAGAACATGGTCACCTCACACTCCTTACAGTACGTTATTATAAATTGGCGGATGCAACATATTTCTAATATCGCCTGATCATTTTCAGCTGCTTGTAAAGCGCGCAGGTCTGTAAACGGTCTAGGTAGTTTGTAAGGGGCAGATTAAGCAATTTGCCTTACACGTTAATTTTATTTAAAATATCCTGGGCTTTGTATAGAAAAACTGATGAAATAAAAAAAAAACATTATTTACTTTTCCGAGATATTTGCTAATACATGTTATGCATATTCAATTCTAACTTTAATATTAATGTGGAGAAAAGCTTTCCAAATCAGAAAGAAAAATTTGGAGAAGATTATTCTCAGAGAACAAAAATCGGTCACCTGCATCACATTGATCCTTTGATATAGGCACGGAAGTAAAAAGGTTAACAAGTGGTTAACAATATTCAATATTGTCCTTTACATCTGCACGAGCGTAAATTATTAGTGAGTTGGTTCCACACAGTAACTTATGTAAAAGTTTAGTTTAATACCTAACGATGTAGAAGTATGAGAGACAGGATAATTTAAAAATTAAAAACGGTATGCTTTTTCATTTATCAGGGGGTTTGTAAAATAAAAGGTTGCCAACTTAGACAGACGCTACAATATAAGTTTTCTACTTGCGGTTGCATACTTTGCGGACTGGAAGAAAAACTTGCGAATAAGGAGTTAATTATAAAAAACATTACAGCGTAGTTGCACGGTGCATTCTACGTTGTTCAAACGAAATCCTGTAAAATATAGTTTTTTTCTTTTCCTTTAATTCTTTTCTTCTTTTCAGTTAAGTGGTTTGCGGTCGGATTTTTATGTTTTTGTTAAATAATTAGGTTTATTACGAACTTTTTAGTTTTATTATTTAGCATACAACAACATTTCTAACTTTTAGCCGTAACATATGCAGCGTGTATTTAATTCGTGGATTAAAAGGTATACGAACGCATTAGTACGATTACATGATATTGTAATAATAATTTTTTTTAAATAATTTTATTGATTAAAATATTGTCACCTAAAGGTATAATATCCACCTATCCTACCTGTGCTTTATTATGGGCACGCATATATCGTTCGCACGTTCACTAACTTGCGCTAGATAACGATAATTTAGGTACATTTTATAGGGTTCTATTTAAGACCTGATTGTGGGTTGCAATGAAATCTGCGAATTAAAAACGACATTGTATATCTTGAGTGAGCTAGTGCCTAGTGATTGGCTGGCAGTGTAACACAAAAAAAGAATTAGGAGTTAAGACAATGTGTTCAGTTGGCGTAATATTGACCACCTGTCGTCCACCACAAAGACACGATTTCGTGTAAAGGAAATAGGCGGAAATGTGTGGTCGGCTGATAAAAATGGGACACAATAGGAGAATAGACCTTCACAAGCCGTGATGTAATTGAATGTTTGACTGTTCCTTTCAATGTCAATGCCTATACTTATCTATATATTAATACATGAAGAAAAAACTTAAGACCCCTTTTTAAGCATACTACGCGCACGAAGGAGTGTGATATTAGGCATAGTTACAGTTTATGTGGCGTAGAAGTGCAGAAAGCTAAAATATATATACAGGATCAGTTTTTGAAATGAAACTGTATAGCCAAATCCTTAACTAGTATGAGAAATAGCAAAACGTGTTCAAAGGAATGAGTTAGATTTTTGTGAAAACAAAAACTGCATATTCATGTTTTTGTAAAAATCTGTTACTTTAACAGGGAATAAAACAACATGATTTGATAACTTAAATATTAATATGTGAAGGAAAACTTTTACCTCTTTGTGTATTTCTAATAGTCTTTCGTTTGATGCAATATAAATTTGACTTGCTCTCGGCTAATTTATTATTGGATGTTTAAAAAAGTGCGGAGGACCGAACTTCGACATCTGGGCGCCTACTGGTTTAAATAGATGGGCTAGAAATAGCTCGAGAGTTGGGCCTATATACAGCAAATATTTAATAGTTCCATGTATTAATTAATCAAAATGTCTCAACAATTTTAACACGATCCACTAATTTAAAATTAATTGCGCTCTTGAACTCGAGAGCTTACTGAAAATATTTTCAAGCGGTCTGCCTTTGTCGGCGATTTCATTGGAAAATAATAAAGTGTATTAAAAAGTTTTAAGCATTTTTAAGGTAATCCATTCAAATTAAATAAATTTATTGTATAATTGATATTTACAAGTAAGCAGGATTTTGAACATCTCAATAGGTGCGATTGATTCTTAATGTTATATAGTAATAAATTCATAATGACATATAAAACCTGAAATATTCTAGTAACGAATATAACACATATTGGATCTATCTAATATTTAAATATATATGCAACAAATATAAACTAATAACCAATAATTAGTAATTAAAAATAAAAGCTTATGCCAAATTATAACTAATTAAATACTAAAAATACCTACAAATAAAATTTATCGAATAATCCACCACTCGTTACCCTCGACACAAAGGTGCCCATGATACTCATTGCATAAATAGTTATCGAACATAGTTATGTAATAGATAGATGAGAATATTTTCGTATTTGGTTATGAATTTTTTATTTTACATTGTACATCGTTTTTTTAGCATTAGAAATGAGAAATTTGGGTATTTTATCATGTACAAACCGTCTCGCTGTGTTTGAATTATAACTGAACATTTAGGTGATATTTTTATATATGTTTTTTGACGTCGATTCACTAGCCAGACATTATATAATTAAAGACAATACAATCGAAAAATTTATTATATGTGACGGAGATTCAGCTCATTCTTCAGAATATTCTGAAGATTAATAAATATTCAAATTAAATCCATTCTGATTTATTACTACGATAAATAATCTTAAATAGCTTCAACTGGCTCTCATCTAAATACGTACCTAGAAACTGTCCTATTTCAGAGCAAATTATAAACAATACTGTAATTTTAAAAACATCGGTCATAATAAAAAAATTGTTAAAAAGAGTCAATTTCTAGAGAGTAAAACAAAAAGAAATGATTTGCCGGCCGACACATGCCTTTCAATATTTTCAGGCACCCTTTTAGCATAACTTCTTATTTGTAGAAAAAGGTTCAATGTCACTGCTTTGTTTACACAATTACTAATTTTAATCAAAAAATAACGAGTTAGAGTGAAAATAAATTAGGTATTTCAAAGAATTCACCCTAAAGATTTTCTTGTATTTAAGAGGTGAAATCTATTTAGCTACAATGAAAACATTTTTTCAGCATGTTTCTAGGTGTTAAGAATCTTTCTGTTAACTCAGTGAAAGACTTAGTGCGACAGTGGAATTTATGTTGCTCATAGTATTCTGTGAGTTGCAGCTCGTTAAACCTCGTTTTCATTTTATTTAACATTTCGTATACACAAATACCCAATGCAAATTCCTGGCGTATATGGAAACTGCCTCTATCTGCATTTTTACCGCGTCTCTGTAACTAAGTATCTATTAAACTAATACAGTTCCTGCAAATTAATTATTCATGTGGTTTAATTAATAATAATATAAGCTACCTATATTCAAATTGGTCCTTGAAGCCTGATTTTAGACTGATATTAATATCAGCGCACCCCACCTAAATTGGTACTTCAAGCCAGATCTGAACAAGCGATATATACGTATATGTCAAGACTGAACGTATATTTGATGACATGAGAACTGACATTATAGTGCACAACAAATTAAAAACAAAGTGCAAAAACGTGCAGGATTCTGTTTAGAGACAAAAGCGATTCTATTTTGAATATCTATCAAAGTTTTCAAGTCGCTGTGTTAAGGGAGTTTTGATTGGATTTTAAATTAAATGTAAATAAGTTGATCAACGTTTCGCAATTACGCCTGAATTAAAAAGTAGGTACGGTCCAATATTATTTTTCCATCGTGTCGGTTGATTTCATTGTCACGGAAAACAGCACAAGTCTTTTGTATTTAATGGTCCTAAACCCATGAAAGTATGAATTTGCTAAATTATGTTTGCTACTGACACCAAATGTAGACTTTTTAAATATAACTTTGTAGCATCATTTTAATACTAAAGAAAGAAACACTTTTTTTTTTTATTAAAGACTGTAATACTAAAATTTTGTGATGAAAAATTATTCAGTATTTGTGTATAGGTAAACTAGAACTTTTCAGAATAAATCGGTAACCTACAGAATTGTGAACATGACATATAAATATCATTTGTAAGGTATACAATATATTTTAAAATTCTCTATTATTTTTTAAGTATGTACTTTTCAGCTGCGAAAACTGAAAATGCTGGCTTACGGGCCCAGACGGGCAGCTGTTTGTGATTCCACCGCCACAGATCGTATTGTATAGATATCGTGTTTGTAATGAAATTATTTTAAGTTAGAATATTTCCTAGTAAAGACACAGATAGGTAGTAATTACTAACACCAGCTCACCAGTTCATCTCTGGTTACCGCCTATCCTAAGAAAAAAGTAGGTAACCTAATGATTTCTGTTACTTCACATGTTGTACTTGGATAGGTAAGTAAAAAAAAGTATTAAATTACGAACAGTTTTGATCACATTAGATAAAGCGACCCGTGCACAGTTTGTTTCATTGTGAACGATAAAATACATCTCATTACAAAGCAAACAAGTGCGTAGTGTCTAAACTGGCCGGGATCTTATAGTGAAATAATACGTACGTGATAATGCGAGGGTAATGTGGGATCGAAAGCCAATTTGAGTCCACATAATAATTTTGAGCCCTTCGCTTGGTATAAAGGTTCTTCTGGATCAGTAAAAGCTTGAGCGGCGAATTTATCTAGGAACCAGTCGGGAGCTTTTGGTCTGCCTTCGCCACTGATACGGTGGCGTAATGACCTCGTTACTCTTCTTAATTGCCGTCTCATCCAACCGCCTCCGCCGCTCGCCTTACCGGTACTCTGAAAATTTTATTTAATTAAAATTGATATCGGTCAAATATTCAAACATCTTTTAATAGATATATGTCATCTAGATTGCACATTTATTACATATCGTACTAGTGTATAAACGATTCGCACGCTGCGCTGTAGAAAACATCGTTATATACTCGTAGCACGTTGGCAAATACAAAGCACTTATGATGTGCCTAAACATCTACCAGTTTTGTAAACGACGATATTATAAAATCTGCCTTTCACAGAAATAACACGTCTGAACAAGATTCAATACGAATGAAACTTGTGTGCGACAACCTCGTTAGTTGCGCCAATCAAATAAGGCAAAGCTAAAGTTGTGAAAAAAAAAAATTAATTGACTTTATAATTAAGAAAAGCTTTGAAGATGCTTCAATATTGCTTTTAAAACATTTTATAGTTCTATTTTCAGTAACGGTTAAGGCACTGAGTTTAATAATTTTTTTTTTATTGCGCTTGTAGTGTTTGTGTAATTTGTTTGATTGTGTTCCTTCTTAAACCACAAATTATGTTATATATGCATGATAGAGTGTAAAAGAGTTCGGCCATTTTATTTAAATTAGACATAACATCGTCGGCTTATTGCAAGAACTCAATAACTGACAAAAACAAAACTTTGAGAAAACCAATTAATTACTTTTGATTGTTTTGAACGAACTTATCATCACAACTATGATAGCGGTACAAAAAATTCAAACACTATAAAATAGTTAAAATAAGTAATAATCAAATCAACCGAAAGAATTACAATTTAAATAACAACTATTTTTTTAAAAGCACAAAATCAAAGTTAATGACTTCTGGTCAATAAGATTTCTTAGGCAACTTTAATTAGTGATTTTTTAAGTTACTTACTATTAAGTATTTGAAAGACAAAAAATATGGTATTCACCAGTTTTATATGAATTAAAAAATTATCTTGCTATTACTTGTAACTAAACAATCTTGATTTGATTGAAACAAGCCGACGATTTACGTGTGATTACATTAGGTCGGGGAGAAAGATTTTTTGATTTTTCCATAAATTCAATAAAAAGATTAAGGGCAAATTATATATGGAGTACTTATTAAAATTATACTTTTGACGTTTTGATCAATAACTCATTGCCATCTTGGAAGTAAACAGTCATGATCATCATGCTGCAGAAATTTCGGATTTTTGACTAAAAAATTCTGACAAGTGATATAACTTTGACACTTACTCTCTTGATGTTAACCTTACGCTACTTTAAGAGTACTGAAACAGGGTAAACAATTAGAGATCAGCGAAGCCAGTGCTACATGGTATTTGTGTCACTGCCATGTGGTTAAATCAGACACGCAATTGGATGGCTAGCCTACATATTAAACATATGCCGGCATATAAAATGTAACAGATTAGCTGACGCTGGTTCCGAACGGTCAGTAGGGGCTGATTTGTTACAATATTTTATTAGTGAATCTTTTAAATTATGATTATTATAAGTTTTTAAGAGTACACGCGACTTGGCCAAAAAATTTTGAAAATGCATTTGAAGTTGATGTTTTTTGACGATTACAAAAACGATAAAAATATTAAGTCATGCGAAATGATGCTGTACATCTCTCTTGAGCAGGAAGTCCAAAAAATATTTAGTGCACATGTGAAAAAGTAGAGGTGTTGAAGATTAGTTATTATATTAAACATACGCTATTTTGTAGGATTATTTTTGTTATTTGGCTCACAAAAAGCCATTTTGAATACATTCGCACTTACCCTGCAGTAATTTCTTAAACATTTACTTTCTTTGCACTAGGTTAATATTATATCTATAAAAGTTCGAGGGTTTACTTGTTAAATTACAGTGCAATGAATCCATTAGACCTCGTTGATTCATATTGAATCTATAGGCATTATCGAGTGACAATGATTCATTTGGTGTGGAACGAATGTAACATGGGATAAAGGAAATTAACATGTATAACATGTCGAACCCTGAAACATTATAAGCCTCCCATCCTAGTTTCTCACGAGATTGTTCGGTAAAATTGGATACCTTAGCCTCTCAAGTAATATACTGCAATCGTCTACTACCCTAAGGCACTTCATCCCCCATCTATCTGCGTCAATTTTGTGCTCGTCATTTACACTATTGAAGTACATTTCCATTATATAATTTACCCTTGTCCGTGGCCTCTTATTAATACAGTAGGCCTCAAATTAATAATACTAGGTATAGATTGGTATCACTGTACTTAGAGACGGACCAAATGAAATACAAAACATTGTTCTCTACGAAATGGCAATAATCGGCCTCGATTACGCTCGGTGAGTCTTTGTTAATTTTTTGTCAATGAAGGCTACCCGAACTTTTTTCTGCAACTACATGGCGCCATTTTCAACCCAAGTATACACGTACCTGACAATTTCACATGATTGCTTGCTTCCGGAAATATTTTTAGCATTTTTTTCGTCATTTTCATGTGTATTTAGAGAAAAATGAATATTAAACATCATGAATAACAGCACATGAACAGTTTAAAAAGGAATTTGTTTAGGTTTTTTGTTTCGTTTTAAGTGGTAGCAGCTAATTCGATAGCCTTCGTTGAATTCAGGATTCGCGTATCAAGAGCAACTAAAGGTACGTACCTACGCAGGTACATATTGATAGTCCATACGCTAGTCATTATTAACTGAGACATGGGGACGAATAAAAACTTCTCACTTTATTGACACTATTATCGGTGATTAAAATATTATATATTATAAAATAAAGTCCCCCGCCGCGTCTGTCTGTCGGTCTGTCTGTCTGTCTATTTGAACGCGAGAAACTAAAAAACCACCAAACGGATTAAACAAACTGTTAAAACAGTTTTGCAGGGTATTGTAGTACGTTATTGTATTATATGCTTAATAAATAAATAAATATTATCGACAGCAATGGATAAAAGTGATTCAAGAGGAAGGTTTACGTGTATAATTTATTAATGTTTTGTGGAAATTTGTTAAAATATGACGATTATTGTTGAAGAAGTCGGAAAAAAATCAAGCCGGATGGGAGCTTTCATCGAAAACGCTGCCTAATCCTTGTGAGATGTAATAAAATAATCTATGAAGGAATTGTGTCACTTTTATAGGACTAAAGAAAAGTCCGCGATGGCATATGTCTGTCTTTTATGGATAGCTGACTATACCTATTTTTATGTTTATAAAATTGTTTTATATGATGAGGTAATTGGAAGGCATTTTATACAGATACAGTATTAATCCTTGTCAAATTAAATACGATATTTACCTTTAGCATTTCATGCACATTATGATTGCCCTTTACACTATACAATTTAAATTAATATCTTAGGAGCTATCGCGAAATATAACTATCGCGCGACAAGAAACTGAGCGCCGCGGCCGCCGCGCGCCATCCTGCGTGATTAGGCTGAAGTTATCAATATTATATACAGGGAATTATTGTAGTTTGTTTTTATGTATATATTCTTTACTTTTTCAAATATTTATAGAATTGAAAATAAAATACATTAAAAATACTCCAAGTAGAATGAATTTACGTTACATTTGAATCTAATTAAGTGCAATCCACATGTTCGACGCAACAAGCTGATAAGAAACTAAGCAGAAAAAAACACTACGGGTCATATGCTCTGCTACTCGTGCGAAGCCGGGACGGATCGCTAGTAACCTTTTAAAAAAAGCAAGCGAGAAGAACTCAAAAAGTATTTCTCAGATGTACTTACGCATTACTTTATTACACCTCTATATAGAGGTATACAAGATGAGTCTGGCAGTAGAATTATAAGATGAAAGAAAATGTAATTATTTTATCTTCGAACCTATAACTTAAGATAAAGATTCTGATCATTCATTATCACGTCCTCTCGTTTGAGAGCCTTCCAGTCAGGCGAAATGAATTCGATAACATGATTTCTGTTGCAATGTAATTACACTGGATTTCAACAACAATTTTTAGTTTTGATTGGAATTAAATATTAATCCATCTATAATATAACATGTAGGTGCTTATTTTAAGTAATTGAAAAGAAATGCCCTGAGTTCTTTTGCAAATATTTATTTTTGAAAATCGTTTAAATAGGCTTGCTGGCTAAGAGGCGCTTTACATAAACGAGTTAGTTTGGTTGACCATTATCACGAATCGATTTATTTTTCTTAAAATAATATGAAAAAACTACATTCATTTGGGTTTGTCAGCGACAAAGGTAAGTGGTATTGATTAAATAAGATAGTGCAATATCGCCTTTTCGGGCTCGTTCGGCTAGTTCATACGGGTTGTGCGACGAATAGAGTTAAGATCGGACTTGTCATGACTGGTATAGATCAAAAAATGGCGTCGTACTATAAGATTCGAAAATGCTAGAACGCAAAACAACATTTTCATCAATACATGAACGAATCCATTCACTCGATCGTAGGTACCAAATGTGCCGGATCAAATGTTTGTGATAGCGTCTCTATTGCACACTTGGGGCTCATTATTTGATTCCCTCTGTCTTGATGTTACGACTAGAAATCACAAAAACGGCATAGAGTACACTATCAGAAGCTTTAAGAAGTTTTAGAGTTTACGTGTTGATAATGTATACTGGCGTAACTAAAAGATGACGGTGTATTTGACATAGGTTAATGACGAAGCGTGCAGTGCTTATTTATGGATGAATTTGGGGAGAGGTTTGAAGAATGACGCAAGTTGGATATTAAGTGGGTAAACGTGGCAACCTAGTCAAGAACATATAATGGGCCATTTGTCTAAGTATATGCATACATCAATAATGTTTAGGCAGCACCACGCGATTTTCGCTGCTTTGCACGCCCACTTTTATCAGGGCGTAGCATAGTAAATAAAGTTAAACAAGTCAGAAAAATAGGTCGTCGTGTCACACTAAGTCAGAAAACAAATGCCATTTGCTTACTTAGTTCAACATTAACAACGTTTACGTAAAAGTACGTAAATGTCAAATGGAATTTTTAGCTTTGAAGTCAGATTATTTCTACTAGTGATTTTTCATTGGAGATTATACATAAACTCTCGATGCTCTGAAACGCTCAGTGGATTTAGATCATGAAAACATTAAGCGTTTCAGAACAGTCTGTGTCTGTATTCAAAAATGTTTTCTAATTACGCATTCGGGTAACGAGATATATTATACCGAATCTAGGCAATGTTAAAAGTATATAGAAATGAGACAAAAAATTACTATTTTTAACATTTTAGTGTAAGTTCTTGTAGTCGATTTTTATTTTGTTATGAAATTGTTTATTAATTTTTTTTCAATTTTTAGTTATTAGACACCGTCATTTATATGTATTTAGAATAAATAGGGCTAATGAACACGCTGTTAAATTGGGAAACCACCGTTTGGGAAAAACTGTCGACAAATCGCAGAATTATCTCCTAACTCGTAATCGTTAAGGAGTACTGTAACTTCCATCATCAGCTTAGCAGCATGAAAAGTTGGTCCCAGATACAAACACCCTGAATAACTAATGAATTGTACTCAAAAACACTGTGCGTGCCTATAAGGATTGTGGGTTTTCCTTGATTTCCTTGGGATCCCATCATCAGGTCCTAACTTGGTTACAATAAAACTACCTCTGAAGTATATATACCCTTTCATAGAAAAAAAGAATGTTCCAAATCGGTCTACAATTGGCAAAATGATCAGGTAACAAACATAAAAAAAAACATACAGAAGAATTGAGAAGCTCTTCCTTTTTGAAGTCGATTAAAAAACGACAAGTATGTAGGGTACGCCTTACAGATGGGTGAGTTCTTACATGCGGTTGTACTGATGTAACCAGAAAAATTACAAGTAGATAATACAACAACAATAAAAAAACATTATACTATTAATACAATTTAGAAAATCATGGTTTTTTATCTGAATAAATATATACGTAAAATTTCTTGTTTCATACTGTCGTATCAAACATGAAATGTTCTTCTTTTCATATTCCATATTATTATGCTTTATTTTGGCAGAAAGGCGTTACGACGTCACGTAGGGAATATTGATTGATATCTTTGAATTTACCATCAAGAGGAAACGGGTGCCTAAATTACATTATGTGCCGAATGACTCTATTTTGTAAAATTAATATAGTTACTATGTCGGTAAGGTTACTTCACAGCAGAAAGCCGTCGGCAGAAAGTAGTGAAACATTTTTGTCGCTAATACCTCGGGGCATGGAAAAAGATGTATATTGTGCTTTCGTAACGTATGGAATAAATTCGTTATAAATTTACGGGACAACCTTTGGGAAGAACGTTCAAAGTGTTCACATTTTATTAATCTTTGTACATGTTTTTAAATAGCATTAATACAAACAGGTGGTTCGTGTAGCAGGTATAACGTCATCGATGTTTTTAACAACCCCATTCTTTTGTTACGATATTTGAAAGAGCATATTTTTTACATACGAAAGGATAACTAAAAATATAACGCATATATAAAAAACAACAAAGAATATTGCTTTCGCACTTTTCTTAAGCTTTTCGTATGTGAAAAATATACTTTTTATAAAAGCATAGAACCGATGTTAAAAAAAAAACATCGATGACATAGTTGCTACACGAGTAATCGTGCGTTTATAAACATTTAAAAGGTATGCCTCAATATTTATAAAATTTAATTATTTCAAGTGTTTTTCCAAAACATTATCTTTTGAAATTATAAAGAATTTGTTCACATCCTGTTCGAAAGCACTGTATTTTGTTGATAATATACAATAATATATCGATGATACGCACAAATAAGACTTGCTTTATTTACACATTAAGATAAGCGTCGTTGTTTTCCCTTGGGGTGAAGCATGTACGGCAATTGTACACAATTTTATATTTAGTTATTCAAATGTGACATTTAAGAGTAACTATTCCGCTCCCTCAAACTATGAAAGGTAAACTGTGTCTGAAATATTATAAAATGTGTCCTTTCCGTAATTCATATCCACTTATTATTTTTTGCTTGGCACCCCTCTTATGAGCGACGTCTAACTAGCATATTAGATATTAAGTTCAGTTGCAATACAGCTTTTGAACAGTCATAAAAAGGGAAACTAAGAGCAAATTTTAAAATATTTTTGGATATTTTGCACCGTGCTTAAATTATTTGAATCTGCGTTTTCTTATTTTTGTCAATCGGAGAGATTTCCTCGACTTGACTTGTATCGAATCTGTGGGAAAAAAATTTTAAACAGTCGGGCTTCTCAGATGAAAAACAATTTAACATTTTCAGCTAAACCCTTTCAAACGCCGTATCGGGGGTCCTAATCGGTCAATCCGTTCTCGAGATTTCGTACGACAAAAAAAGTTACACACACAAACGTACGGACGTCCAGCCGAAAATGGTCAGAATGTCTTCCCAGGGCCTCAAGACGTGGAGAACTGATGAAAACTCGATTTTCGAAAATCAGACCCAAATCAATAACTTCCATTGGATAGCGGGAAGTTGAAAAATTGACGCAAACAAACAGATGCGCAGTTATACCTGTGGTTATACTATGAACGGTCAACATTTTACAAAGATTATATGAAAAAACGTACATGCATAAAAAAGCAGATACTATAGATTTCCACTTGGTAAGGTCCTTATACAGACTCTTCTCGCTCCATCGACAGACATCAATCGTTTCATGTAGACTTGATGGTTTAGGGTGCTTAAAATTTTACCCTTGTTAAGAATTCACCTGTTTTATTTTTAGAAACATTGATATTAAGAAAAATAAGGACTTATCAGAAAATCGATCGCTATATCTACTGTAGGCGTCGCCCACGGCTGGCATCTCAATGTAGACGTTACTAAGGGTTTTCAATTATTTATATAGGTAGTAACCCACACATAAAAAATATTTTAAAAACCCAATAAACGTTTTAATCTTTTTAAAATACAAAAGAACAACACAGATAATGGCGATGCGAGAAGGAAATTGGCAAACCTCTTAAAACGTCTTACCATAACAGCCCATTATGCCCCAATGCAGAGGCTTAGGCTATCCCCTCGGGGTGAGGGTGCTTGGACCTTATACACGCTGCACCAGCGCGGGTTGGTGGATATATCGTTTTACAGTAACTAATATTGTTAATAATATATAATGGAATGTATAAACAGATAGTCATGAATCCTCTTGGATACACGTCGTTGTTTATGCTGAACAAAATCCGTCTGCGTTTTTCAAAAACTATAATTAGTGTTATACCGTTTCCGCCCTGACGTTTATGAGGTAGGTGATATATTTGTTTTTAGGGCAATGTTAAGCCATCGGTGGAAAGTAGCAGGCCACGAAGGTGTGGCGTGTTTGTTGGCCCAGCCGCTTACGCACAAAGTAAACGTTTCGACCGATCTAAGCCTCAGGTTGAACAGGGAACAATTTATGCGAAAGGTTAAACATGAATTTTTTTGATAAAGATATATTTCGTTAATAATAGATAGTGTAAGATTATTAAATAATATTAAAATTGTCTAAAGATTTCTGTAGTCACATAGCGTGCTAATTTTCATAGAAAGGTCGGCGTAGTCTGTGCTGTTATTATAGATTTTCAGAATTTTCAAATTTTCCAATGATAAAAGAGTTTTATGCGACTGTGCAAGAAAGGCACTTTATTGCAAATGACAGCGAAATTATTATGCAGCGTGTTTTGTGGCGTTGTTGCGGCGAAGCAACTAATGAAGCAGCAGAAATGAAAAAAGTAATTACAGATAAACGGGCGTTTTAATTCATAAACAAGAGACCATCAGCGGTTTCGCCCGCGTGGACTACATGTTTGTGAATATTGCTGTTATGTTTTGAATTCGAATGTTTCGCATTAAAATGGATGTATTCAAGTTAAATAACAGATTTTTTTTCGAAGACGGTAAAAATGAAAAAGTTTGTTCGTCATTGTCATGGCTTTCGAATTATCAATTACTAGCTTTCCGCTCATGGCTTCGCCCGCTTGGATTACTTATACATAGTTGTACCGGGACAGCTAAAGAGACGCAACGCTCCAGAACAATGTGAGACTTTGTAAGTATTTTTTTGATTCAGCATGAAAAAAGCTGTCCCCATGAACCATGTATTATTCCGCGATGAAATTAATCCTTTGTTATTGTAGGCCTTAAAAGACCTTCGTAACTTTTTCGAAAAGACCGGTGCACTTTGCAAAGTAACACGGGCTAAATTTTAATTTCATACATACTCTGTGAAAATTTTAAGTGTCTGCCTGTAATCCGTAAAACAATCTATAAACCTACTATGAAATGATACCTATGTAATATGAAAAATCGCATTGAAATCGATCTAGTTTTTAAGGAAAATGGTAACAGTCATATGCAAAAACAAACACACAACTCGTGATGAACCGTTTTCGTCCCATCGTCGTGGGTAAAAATGCCAAAAGGAATATTTTCTGTTAAATAGTAGTCGAAATGTAAAGTTACATGATTCTCACCTTAGAAATGATCGAATTCTCATACAAAGTTTCATCCCTCATTGTATGCTTTTAGGGGTTGAAAAGACGAAAGATTTTTTTATATATTTATATCCGTTAGTCTAAATGCAGTGCTAAATAAAAACTTACTCCAGACAACCATTTTATGGGTAGATTTTCCATATATGCCGTAATAATTATTTTTAATTTATGTTTCATAGATAAATACGAATTTTTGTGTTTATAACGTCAAGAAAGACTTCTATACAAATTGTCTATCCCCATTTTATCCCTACGGGGTACACTTTTAAAAAATGAATAGGACATTTACCCACTGACAAATAAATCTATACTAATATTATAAAGCTGAAGAGTTTGTTTGTTTGTTTGTTTGTTTGTTTGTTTGTTTGTTTGAACGCGCAAATCTCAGGAACTACTGGTTCGAATTGAAAAATTATTTTTTTGTTGGATAGTACATTTATCAAGGAAGGCTATAGGCTATATTATATCACGCTACGACCAATGTGAGTGGAGCGTCAATGAAAAATGTTGCAAAAACGGGAAAAATTATTCCTTTTGAGAGCTTCCGTCGCGCGCGCTGCGTAAACGGTTGATGTTAAGCAAAAATCATGTATTACGGAATTGTACCCCTTTAAAAGTTCTAACCAAAAGTCCGCGACAGCATATGTGTATCTTTTAAGGTTAACTTACTATAACCTTTTTTATGACAACCAAATTTGTTCAACATAATGTACTATTTGCGAAGATGTTTTTTAAACGTGATATTAATCCTTATCAAATTAAATACGTCAGTTGTCTTAAGCATTTCATGCATATTATAATTGCCCTTTACATCATACAATTTAAATTAATATCTTAACAGTTTTTATTGAAATTTAAAAACTATAGAGTTTGTTCGTTTGTTTGTTTGTTTGATAGACAGATTGATTGATTGATCGATTGATTGTTTGATTGAAGGATTTATTGATTGATTGATAGATTTTTTGATTGATTGATTGATTGATGGATTGGTTGATTGTTTGATTGATATATTGTTTGTTTGTTGGTTGGTTGGTTGGTTGGTTGGTTCGTTCGTTCGTTTGTTCGTTCGTTCGTTCGTTTGTTTGTTTAAACGCGCAAATCTCAGGAACTACTGGTTCAAATTGAAAAATTATTTTTGTGTTGGATAGTCCATTTATCGAGGAAGGCTATAGGCTATACTGCATCACGCTACGACCAATAGTAGTGGAGCATCAATGAAAAATGTTGCAAAAACGGAAAAAAATATTCCTTTTGAGAGCTTCCGTCGCGCGCGCTGATTGATTTGATGATTGATTGATTGAATGATTGATTGATTGATTGATTGTTTGTTTGTTGGTTGGTTGGTTGGTTCGTTCGTTCGTTCGTTCATTCGTTTGTTTGTTTGTTTGAATTTGTTAATCTCTGAAACTACCAGTCGGATTTAAAAATTCTTTTTGCCTTTGATAGCCTGATTCTAGCGGAGAGTTATAGGCTATATACATGAAAACGAACTGTCTGTCTATTCGAGCAAATCGGCTTCGGCCAAAACGGCTTAACCGATTTTGATGAAACTTTACACATATAACAGGATGTAATCTTTTGACTACACCCTTTCCATATGTGACATACAGAACTTTTTGTATGTCTGTCTGTACGTCCATATGTTTAAACCTATTTAAATGAAACATCAATGAATATGAAAAGAAGGTCGTTAAAACTAACAAATGTTGCTTTTTGTCCGTCTGTCTGTCTGTACGTGTATCTGTCTATTTGAGCTAATCTCCAAAACGGCTAAACAGATTTTAAGGAAACTTTGCAGACGGAAAAGAAGGTTGTCAAGATATTTGACATTAGCTACTTTTTGTCCGTCTGTTTGTCTGTACGTCTATTCAATTCAATTTTATCTATTCGAGCTAATTTCTAATACGGCTGAACAGATTTTAATGAAACTTTGCAGACGTGAAAGAAGGTTGTCAAGAGTGTCATAAGCCACTTTTTGTGTTTGTCTGTCTGTCTATCTGTCTGTCGTTTGTCCTCACTGATCTAGCAACGTACAGCCGAAAGTACTAAGTGTAGGAAGCTAAATTTGGAACATAAGTTTATTTTATAACGTGAGCATTACAAAGTTCAGAAAGGCTTTTTTAGAAATTTCAAACTTAAGGATGGGAATGGAGGGACTTAAATAACGACGTGTTTCAGGGTTTTTAGATTTTCACATTTTAAGAGTGGGAAACGGGAGATGAAAAATTGTATCGGTTTTTTAAAGGGTGGAAGGGGAATGAAGATTGAAAGTTTGAATGGGTGTGACCAAAATTGGTTCCAGCAAAAAGTACGTATAAACCATCTCGAACGTTAATAGTACCTATAACAGGAATTTGTAGTCTACGCAAGCGAAGCTGCGGGCGGTCGCTAGTTATATTATAAGGATGGTCTGACAGACTTTTAAAACAGGACTAGGGTACCAAACTTAATTATTTATTTTATCCTTACAACATTAAAAAAAAAACATTCTAAAGTTATTAAAAAAATAATAATCTAGAATATTTTATTTTCAGAAATTCTATCAGATATGGTTGATAGACCAACGGTTCTTTGTACGCCTAATGTTCAACTATTTAAGAATAAATACCGGCTAAGACCAGTATTTTTGACATGTAATCGAATTTCATGTCGCACACGAAAAATAAGTAGTGGCGAGGAATGCAATGAAAGTTGAAGGTTACCAAAATGTTCCTTGTAAGAGCATACATCTATGTATATAATATCGCCCGTTCCACTGTCGATGAAAATAAAATTTTAGAATTAATTTTGTATTATTTTTCTTGGTTTTCTTTTATTTAAGATATTGCTATATGTCATTTAGAAGAAATTGATCACTATAATTGACCCTATCGATTGGTGCTATAAAAGTACAGTGTGTCATTTTTTCATATTTCACATATTCAATTTTCGGCTTAAGCAGCTCAATTCACAAAAAATTTTGAATGCAGTTTTACGTTTTAAAATAAAGGAATGTTTTGTTTAGTTGAATCTATCATCAATATTTAGAGTACTTTCCCTCTTTTGATTCCGCCTTGAGTAACTGTTACTATCTCTGAAACTTGTAACGCTACGGCCTAAATAAACCATAATTTAAAAGGAAATGAAACACCCTATCTGTTAGTGCATAGAATATTACTCTTGGGTTACAAATTTAAAACGGCACTTGTTTGAAAATTTTACTATCCAACATCCTAATTAAAAAGGGACAAATATTTCTCGTAAGTAAGACCAAGACCGCCAATTACTTTCAACTAATTAAAAAAAAAGAAATATAAAAACAAGACATAACAGCAATCGGCCAAGAGTGCCCAAATATAAGTTAAGAATGTATGCGCGTGCTAAACGACAACCTGGAGTTTCAGGAAAAAATTCCAAGTTGAGCAGATGCCACAAACGGCGATCTACCAAAGGTAGGTTTTTTTTAATGTCTGTCCATCCGTCCGTCCGCCCGCTCGCCCGACACGATATTCGTTCTTCACGAGGAAAGCCCCAGTAGACTAATCTAACAGTGTGTAGACACGACAGTATAGTTAATTAACGAATTGAAGTAATTATCAGCATCAGTAATGTCACTAAATAGATAATTAAATGGAAACATTAGCGTTTGCACGTGACTTTGGAAATTGTGTATTCCAATTTTCTCATCTTTTGTTGTAATACGTCATATTTCTTTATTAAAAATTTCAAATACGTCTCAATATAGATAGTACCAATGACAAAGTTTTAACACAATGAAATAAAAATCTTACTTACAGGGAAAGATGCAAAAACTTTCAAAAATTCGAAATCAGGTCCAAGAGCCTAAATAAATATACACTATATGTGGACCGAAGCTTTCGAAATAAAATCGGGGTAGCACGTAACGTGAATTTTTCGACATGTGAAACAGATCGGATTAAAATAGGACTTTGTATCTACATATTTACCAGCCTATCATTTTTCATTGTGCCAAGAGCCTCAAGCATTTCATGAAATGCTAAAATAAACACCAATTTTTTAAACAAATGTTGATGCATTAATTTAAATTTATTATACAAATGTTCCTTTTTAAGCATTGTTGAAATTATTTCAAAAGTACAATTTATGCTTTTAGCAAGTTTAGACAAAAATTCTAAATAATCGTTAATTACCAGCAGGAAAATAAAATTTTGAAAGTCGGCGTATTAAAAAGTGATCCTATTTTTGGACAAATTATTTATTTAAGAAGTTAAAATAAATTATTTTATTTCCAGTGATTAATTTCCTTAAATCATAAATATTTTATTTAAGCGTGTGTGTTGGTTTTTAACGAATATTAGATTTTTACCGAATTGAATTCTTGTCACGGAATCAAGTTTTACATTAACTTTGAAAAGTTATAACAGAAAATTGTTAATATAACAATTTGAAAATTCCAGGCCAAAGGCATATTTTCTAAATGATAAACGTGTTACAGCTAAATTGTCATAAATACGTTCTTAATTTAAGAATTACTATCAGTTCACAATAATTTTAAAATTTCATGTATATCCAACGCCAACTTGAAATCGAAGCTGTAATGCAAAATATTGATATTTATTGATAAATTTGATTTATTGAGTTTTATTTGATTCCGTTAGAACTCTTCAGAAAATAAAATTAATCGATAAATAAAATTTATTATACTTACAGGGTCCATATTATTGCTCAGTCCTATTTTGTGTATAGTAAAAATTCCACTCATATTTCTTTCTTATGGTGCAAGTATTACGTGACTCTTCAATTCGGCGCAGCTGGTTTTCAAAGTTAATAGAGTCCAGTAACGAGTACGTCAAGTAATATTTGATCTATATCACACTAATTGAGTGGAGGCATCGGGCGCTAGGAATTAGAAACTTATTGTTTGCCAGCACGAACGGACGGTCACTGTTAAGTCTTGTCATTTGAGAAGATCTTAGGTATACACAAATGGATCGACAGCAATCACAACACGCGCTAAAACCGCACGAACTTCCCGTACCTTTTGTCCAGTGACTTTAAAAATCGGTGACATCTGGTTGCGTATGTAAGACGGCTGGTTTAATGTTACGAGAGTAAAGAAACTATGTGCCTCGACGGGCGAACTTGAAGTGAACATCGACCACAATGAATAAATAGATGCTACGCGTGTACAAGGTAGTTTCGGGAACAATAGCTCGTGATGAGCGCGACGAATGTTTCCCGATGGTGAATTTTATTACACGTCTACATCACCGTCGTCGTCGCCACCGGCCAAAAGTAATCGGCTTAATTGCCCCTTTTAAACGTAATACATTAACTCGATCAAGTATACAGATAGCTGGGCAAGTTCGCATCGATGTTCGCAATCTAAACGTTTTAGTGAAATGAGACGATTTTAGCTCTAATTTTACGATGTTTTGTTTTCCAAAATTGCCCATTGAATGTAAAACACAAGAACGTTCGTTCGCCTTAAAAATACAACGGTCGTGAGGACAATGATAAGTATAAATCAAATGTGACCTACAAGTTGACATTGTACATCTATACACTGTATACGGCTGAACGTAGTCTAGACTTATAGAGCGCGTGGAGCTTACCGAACTAAACAAAAGTTTTAAGTGAGCAGATGGCGCAAACTAACGGTTACCAAAAAAACATATTTATAGTCTCGTTTCTTTATCGTTTATCTTATTTTTTTTATAGCAAGCTATAAAAACGCTAATACAGAATTTATTATAATACGAAAGTAATACATTTTCATTCAGGTTTACCTACTTGTGAATTTAATTAAACACTACGAGACTGTCTCCCGTATAATGAGATTGGAGAAACACCACTCGTGAAACGACTGATGCGGTCAATGACCACCTATTCTTTGAATTGAAATGGTAGTGGAATTTTCAGTTAATTAATCATCTCTAAATTGCCTGTTGGCGGTAAACCAGCTGTCTCACAATAGTATTAGACTAAGCATTTGTGTTGTCTGTACATACAAAAATTTAATTTTCATACAAGAAACAAATATATCTCAAAGTCAAGTTCTTACATCTAAAAGTAGGTATATATTTTCTATCAAAGCAGGTAGTTTACTTTACACAAATCACTCCTGTTTATTGCCATAAGAGTTATAAATTCTCAAACTATCCTATTTCAGCCAAGATTTATTTCTTTTTGCTAGAGTCCGACAAGTTCAATGTGAGAATGCATTTAATTCTAGAACTTATGATCAAAATTACTTCTCTTAAAAGTTATGACTCTAATACGGAATATCGATTTTCAATCAAGATTATTTCGCTTCTGTATATAAGTAATTGGCTATAAATAAAATTTAGAACAAGAAAGCGAGGATTGCGCTTTCATGTTTTGTGTAATAAGGAAGATTCGTTTTAAGTATAGAATAAGAAATGGCGCGTCGGTCATTTTACAAAACGAAAGTACTTCGTCTGACGCTTAGTATAATGGATCTGTAGACGGAAATAGTTGTAACAAGACTTAAAGACTTCGGCCGGGCAAGACGGGCTGATAAGACAGCAATGTCAGCGTAGTATAGGTAGGTAGGTAATGGATGCCTGTGATGCCCTGCACTGCTCGCTTTGGCTGAGCATTATTGCAGTACGGGCCTATGGCCTCAGGTTTTCTATTCCACAAACTTACTTACTTTAAAGTATGGTTTCAAGATTTTAAAATAATTGTGTAAAAACGTTTAGTAGTTATTTTAACTAAGAATTCATCTATTGCGCGTGATCCATCTACATAGTCCACTCAGATGGACCATGGAAAATTATTTTATCCCGTAGTAAACCCAGGTGAACTATGGGAAATTATTTTTTTCCGTAGTTCATCCAGGTAAAGCACGGGAAATCAATTTTTCCTATAGTACACCAAAGGCTACTTCCCTAAAGGGATAATACAAATAAATAAAAGTTTATTTTATTATTTAATTTTCCACGTATACGTAATGCGTATACAAAGTGAGATTTTAATAACAATCCTTTTAATGTAATGATCTTCCGTAAAAAACCAATGGCCGTCTTGTCTCCTTTTAGTATAGTTCAATAGAAAAATATTAAGATATGACTACACAAATCTTACAAATCAAAAACTCAAAAACTATCGAACGGATTGGCATATGGTTGACACCAATAGACGGAGTGATTCAAGAGGAAGGTATACGTGTATAATTTATTATTTTTTTTTTGCAAATTAGTTGAAATATAACGATTGTAATCGAAGAAGTCGGAAAAAAAATCAAGCCGGCTAGGAGTTTTCAGGTGAGTTTTCAGTTCACCTGGATGGACTGGATGGATGGATGGACCACGGGAAAAATAATTACCCGTGATCCATCCAGGTGAACTGCGCAGGTGGACCACAGGCATTGCACCCAAGAATTTATGTTTCTTATACAAAAGAGGTAATATTTCATAGAGGAAAAATTTAACATTTCTCCGATTAAATGCGAAAAATACTTCATGTGAATCGTTCACATGTCTTGGTTTTGAGAAATAACTTTTTCTTAATGAAGAAATTTCGTTTTTCCTTATATAAGAAACATAATCCAGAAGAGATTCTCGAATGAAGTATTTGGTTGAAGTTATTATTTTTATATGTGTGTGTTGTCATTTTTTGTGGTAATCCTTAGTTTGAGTTACCTGCTTATTTGTAACTTTTTTTAGTGCGCTAAGGTGTACGCAAGTTTGGACTACTTGCAGCCAAACACAGTTGATAATCTTATTACTTTTGTTATTAAGAAAAGTTGTTTCGACAAACTTAATTCAAGAATAGTGTTCATTTAAATTTTAATGAAAAAATCAAATTAAGTGCTTGTCGGACACACTAAATAGAAACCATTATTAAGTGGAGAAGCATCGTTAGTGTTATTGATTTGCGAGTACTAGGAAGGCAAGAAAGCGGTTACGCCACAAGCTTAGTCAATATTCCCTTTTGTGAAGGCTAGGTCAGTTGACTCGTGAAATTTATGAGAGTTGACATAACATGCACAAACATTTACATACTTTGCATTTCTTTTCAGTAGCAGATCTAGGATTTTCTCGAGGCGGGGCAAAACTTTGACGCTCTACTATCCTACAATTTCTCTATATCTAGTTTTTGACAAAAACGAGTATATTTAAATAGTTTGAGATAAAATATTAACATTAAGGCGCTGTTAGCTCTAGAAAATAAAAAACTCGACACAGCGCAAGCCGTACCTAGCTGCCGGCCGGGCGTAGTACACGCATCGAATTCAGATAATGATGAAAATAAATTACAGATCACTTTGTTATGATTGTGATTATTTGGTGCCCGTTTTTTATTTAACCTTTTAACTAGTCATCAATCATTATCAATCAATTGTCTTTGTTAATTAAATGTGTCGTGACCTTCAATCTGACCAAATATGGTTAATGAGTAGCGAATAAGTAGGTTAATATTATTGTAATAATTTATATAGATTTGTAAATATAAATTATTATAATAGTATATACGTTTATATATATCATTACACATATTTGAAACCAAAATTTTACTGAACAAGTTACTGAAATAAATTAATTTTCTAAATATTGAATACTGAAATAACGTAAGTGCACATACAGTGTTAAAGTATATCCATTATTTTAATCCACACCCTTTGAGACGCCGTCAAAGCGCTCAGACAAAAAATTCACAAAGAAAACCGCCGCACGCGCCGGCCGTAACAGAACCGACGGCTTGCGCGTGCGGCATACAGAAAGAGATGGTTCTCTAAAAAGAGTGAAATAATTAAATAACTGTATTTACCTTTAATGCTATTATGAAAGTTTAAAATTTTAATTAATTGCGTGCGTGTGTTTCGGTGTTTTTGATTTTACAAACAACTTAATCACATTATAATTTACATATGTGCATATTATACTTTTAAAGATTTCTCAACTTTTCTAAAGCAACTAACCGGCCAAACCAAAAGAATTGCTCATTTTTTTGTGACTCATCATATCTGCAAACAATATTTTAATTTGACACATGTCTATTGTTACTTTCGTAACTTTTCTATAGGTTACGGTAAAATAGCAAGGATCATGGTGGAAATACCACTGTGAAGAAGAAGGAAGCGTAATTCAAACTCACTCGAGTTTGACTTCTTTAAAAAAGTTTTATTTACAAAACGTTAAATTCATTTATTATAATAATTAATCTTTATGTATTAAATTAATAAAACCACTTCATCTTTTAAACAAAATACCTCATTCGATTTATATCGAATATTTGAAAGGGCGAAGTGGTTTTAATTAAATTCATACATAAAAATATTTAAATAATGCCGTAAACAAAATTAAAGTTATTATAAATTGCCGTCTCTACAACTGTGGCTAACACACAGTTAATTTGTTTATACCTATTTAAATTTAAAGATATTTACTTAAAAAATCACTTGAATACTTTCAACTCATTCTTCTTCGTGTTGTATTTGAGCCCAAGGACCGCCGCATACATTTCACATATTGCCAAAAGTCTTCTCGGTGCACTAATCGTTGGACTCATACCATATCATACTTTAAATATTTGAGAAATATAATATTATGTTTGCTTACTAGAAAAAATAAGTCTCATGTCCCTATATAGTTAGTATACTTGAATTTAACGCCCATGAATTCTATTAAAAGCCTCAAATTCAAATTCAAAAAGTCTTTATTCAATATAAAATGATTACACACTCTTATTGAAAGTCAAAATGAATTGATTAGGGATAGATCCTTAGTCTTCTTACCTCCTGGATCCGCCACTGTTTGTATTATATACAAGAACATGCTACATTTTGAGAAATATTTTACTAGCTAACGGCGACGACTGTACGTAAGAAATTATTTTTTTTTCAGCACGTTTGACCCGTTCATGTTCCACTTTCCATTCTCATCCCGCACCCTGTAATATTTTTATCTGTATAGATTTTAACCCTATTCTCGTTTTTGTATTTGTTCCGAATTCTGTTTTTAATAGAGTTCACGTACGACATGGACGCAAACTCTACAAAAAATATCAACCATTTTTTTTCGTGACTTGTTCCTATGCTAGTATCATGTCCGCTTTCTATTTCGAATAGCTTTTTGTTTCATTTTGGATTTCGTTTGGATTTTCGAATGCTCTTCCCGTATTCACTTTAATTTAAAAATTTATTCTGGACCAGTTTCCAGTTTTCATTTCAATTCAATTTTTCACTTCGATTTTCATTTCAGGATTTTTGATTTGTTTCCTATTACGTTTTCACTTCAGGTTTCTATTTTTAGAAAAATTTCATCCATTCAGAATTCCAGATTAAACACTTATCGACTTTTAAATTTATAAATTGCCAAAACCAAAACATTATTTAACTCAAAGTTCACCTTCGACCATGTAAACTTAATTTATTTAAGCATATCCATGTTTTTTTATTCTTACTTGAATTAACTTGTTGATACACTCACAATTTATCTTACGAAATTTACTTGCGATTTTTTTTTTAAAGGACAAAGAAACGTTTGTTCTTTGCGTTGTTTTATAAACTAGTGGTCGCCTAGTGATCAAAATTCGACCGTATACTCTTTTTTGAAACCACCTATAATAAAAAAGGCGAGAGTAAATCAATTCAAACTGCATACAAACGACAGACTACCTGACAGTATATGTAACACATATTAAGTATATACATATTTTAGCTTCCAATCCTTTCCATATAAACTTTGCCCATGCCAAAATCTGATACTTCTCCTTGCGCGCTGTTTGCGCCGATTAGTGGTGACATTTTGAAATGACACATCATCCTCCTCCTTATTTACCCTACTCCGAAAATTGTTCCTGCCCACACTCACTTTGAACAAATACGCGCCGCTTAAATGTAAATAAATAACTAAAATACGCATATTACATTATCTCTTTTATACATATAATTGTGAAAGACTTTCCAAGAAAGGTGATACGGTGGCCATCAGTAGTGAAAGCAGAAAATACCGACAAGGTCAGCGAATCGGAGCAACATATCAGGTGAGTCCTTGTTTGATCCATTCCTGTTCGGTGTGTAACTTCTGTGTCACCATTTTTTTGGGCAAATATTCATTCCGCTTTTAGTCGTATCAGGGAATACCAAAGTCAAACGCGCATACACTCGCAATATGCTTGAAAAGGGGTACAAAGTTTTCTTTTCACGTATTAATATACAGATTATCAAATCAAGTGGTTTGATCCCCTGTTTAAAATAACAGATTTTTCGAAAATGTGAATATGTTGTTTTTGTTTCATCAAAAGTCGAGCTCACGATTCCTTTGAACACTTTTCGTTATTTCTCATAGTTTAGGATTTAGCCATACAGTCCCATTTCAAAAATTCTTCCCGTATATAGATTTTAGCTTTCTGCACTCCTACTCCTTTTAAACTTTTACTATTCCAACTGCTTCCAAAAAGAATTGAAAACGTTATCTTCACGTTTATATGTATGAAGATGGCAAATGCGGTTACTAATTAATGTCGAACAACAAATTTTGATTTTCTTTCAGGACCTGAAGCAACATTACAGTTGATCCGAAAAAACATAGGATCGAAAAAATTCACAATAGAAAATCCTTATTTCTTTTCCCTTATATTATCAATACGTTTCTATTTTTACCAATTTCGCATTTTGCTGATGCCAATTCTAATTAGATCAACACAAACAATAGGTAGGTACATTGTTCTGCTTTAATAGATAACTCAGCCTACACAGCTCTTTAAGTGGTGTAGTTGTTTGCTCTAACAATTTTTATTTGCAGGTAACTAATTGAATTTGTTAATGGACTACGAAAACAAATCGAGAAATATCGGACAAATTCTCTTCGTAGAGATTGGAATTTGAGACGCCTTAATTCTTTTCATTCTGTATAAAAAAAAAACTAATAGTGAACTATTTGTTTTCCATTTATTTCTATTAAGAGCTATGACGACGGTTTAGACAAAAAAAGTGAATTTGCAAATCAAATGGAAATGAAAATACTAATGCAAACACCAAAGGGCATAGAAAATTGTCTTTTATACCCAAAGATGCAAATGAAAATTTTTACCAAAAAGTATTTTTGTTGCTAGTTATCCTATTGATTATTTATTGCTAGTTGGTCCGTGTGAATAATTCTCATGGTATATTGCTCAGTCACGGAACAGTAATACTAAATGGAAATAAGTAAAACAAGTATTATAGTAGAATAGAGTACAATACAGGTACATAACTATCACTGAGAGCACGTTAAGCAGTCGGTCCCGGTTGCTGTCAATAGATAGCGGTCGTTACAATCCACCAACCCGCACTGGAGCAGCGGGATGGATTGAGCTCCAAGCCCCCTCGCCCCGGGGAGG
Organism: Luffia ferchaultella; assembly: GCA_949709985.1. Taxonomy (NCBI): domain Eukaryota; kingdom Metazoa; phylum Arthropoda; class Insecta; order Lepidoptera; family Psychidae; genus Luffia; species Luffia ferchaultella. The sequence goes on along the minus strand of OX453243.1, from coordinate 13,969,540 downwards.
CCTTAAGGGTATGGTATGACGGGCTGATGGAATGGATTTATTTATTTATTTATGAAAAGTCGTTTATTTTGCAAAGTATTACAGATTCGTGTTCAATTATTTAACTTCAAAAAGGTGTAATAATCACATACGTTTTACTTCACAATCTTAAAATAATATTAATTATGATTTTGATTAATCGTTATACGTGACAATAATGATAATTCAAACTTACCTATACCAGTCGATGGTTCACTCACGACTAATCATCAAAATCTTGGCGTTGAATACAACCATTAATTACTTCATTCTTTTTATTAAACCAACATTTTTTATTATTCTTTCATTTAAAAAGTTTATTTGGGTTAATTATTAAATATATTTCATTTGACTTTTTCGCTATTAGTAAGTAGTAAGGCCTTGCCCAACATAGTGGGGTGTTTATGTGAAGATGAAAAAGCTATTTAAAAGAAATATATCTAACGCAGCACCCCCTGGTGGCCTATAACTGTAAAACATGTCTATGAACATGACCTGAGGCGATAACTATGTTATGCGAAAAAAATCATCAAAATCTATGCCGTTTTAGCGTAATACATCTACCGCTGCACCCCCTGGTGTATGACCGTAAAACGTGCCTAAAAACCTGCTATATCTAGTACTACAAAAAATTTCTATGTACTACAGAAAACCTCATCAAAACTGACTTCTACCTTTTAAGAAAAATCACATGTATTACAGCAGGCGCTCCTGGTGGTTTGAAATTATATAACATACCAAAAAAACCTGCTCTGAAGTTTTATTTTTATAATGCTAAAAACTGTATCATGATCAGCCCTGCAATTTGAGAGTGACACATCTACTGCTGTGCCCCTTACTGTAACCCCTATAACTGTGTATTTTTCGTTTAGCGGTGAAGATGATTTTTGCTAAATATAAAAGACGCCTTCAATAAATAATAATATTAAAAAAAAACAATCAGATTAACATCGACTATATTACAGGCAATCCTTATAAAATATGCTGCGTGTCCTCGTATCAGTACCCCATTTCATTTTTTTTCTCTCTCAACACAGTCAAGCTTATTGTCGATCCACACGTATATCCCGATTAAATGTAGAAAAATTTCAAAATTCCAACTATTTCTTTATTTCAAATAATTGCATTCACATTCGATTTACGTCGTTATGGAAACGCTAATGTTCAAAATACAGCGGGTATATTCTGTTATCCAAAACACGATCGAAACTCAACTGAATCTGATCATTCAAGTCAATTGAAAACGACACTGGCCTGGATAAAGGTGGAGAGGAGGGGGGGACATTGGGACACGTTCCTCCCTTGACTCACGGCCAAAATCACTTTATTTTGAAAAATTTCACACAAATAAACTAAAAGTTGATAAATTTTTTTCTTCAAATCGAATTTTCTGGAAGATTGCCAAAATCACACAAAAATTGCCCCTCCTCCCTAAAGAATCTAGCATCCGCGTATGAAACGACAGCACCTGTTTCTACACCAAATACAAGCACCTATTATTAAATTCACTGCTTTCTCACACGCACTTGCTATAATCCGTAAATTGTCAAAATATATGAACCAAGTTAAATCAAATCGTCATTTTATCTATAATAGTTGGTGGAGATACTAAAACTATTAATTCTATTTTCGCTTCTTTTATTTAATGTATAGGACATTTTAATTAATTTTTTCATAGAATGGGCGTAGGTTTAAAGTAACTACCGTTCTCAACCATATCTACCTACTCTGTATATTTTCTTAGAACTAGTGGCTATTGCTAAATGTTGGTAAGATTCTGTAAATAAAATTGTTTTTAGTAGTAGTAAGTTAGTTTAGTAGTAAAAGTATTGTTTTATACAATAACATTGATAAAACATAATCTAAACTCACAGGAGCACGGAATGCCAACTACTTTCCTACTATAAAATAAGCATAAGACGAAGTTGTATGAAATGCAAAAGAATCCAAAGCACGGCGGCGCGGCGTGCGACGCGGCGTGCGTGGATCTATGTCGATGTAAGTATTAGTTATTGCTGTTGTTCAATATTTTTTTTATTTTTAAAAAACTTAATCCACCATGCTGCTCCAGTGCGGGTTGGTGGATTTTAACGACTACGAATCTACGAACCTGCACTGGAGCAGCGTGGTGGATTAGGTTCCCAGTTCCCTCACCCGGGGGGGATGCCTAAGCCCTGCAGTGGGGCGTGATGGGCTATTGAAATGAGAAAAAAAACTAAATGATATTGTTCACAGCAAGAAGTTCCTTTGCTGTACTTGCGGGTTAGTGGAATCAGAAAGAGAAGTAGTAGAACATCTCGTTTCCATCATTTTTAAGTTCGATTCTTACGTAGTCAGGATTTTGGTTTTTAAATTTACTTCTTTTATATTTCACTTCTTTACAGTTCATTGACTACATTTTTTTCTTTGTCATAGTATGGCGTCTGGCTGTCGCCATATCGACTTTTTATTATTGTCATGTCATTTAGTGACATTTATAAGATTAAGATAAATTGATTGTCGTAAGAATTATCGACATCGGCTCACTCATTTCGGGTCTCTAGAGCGCCTGATAGGAACAAACATACGTATATAGGCTGATAAACATATTACCCTCCGCAGGCAAGTAATCCAAAATAATAGGTGAACATCTAAAAAATGTGAATCAGTGGATATGTCGGAAGGTTCAAGATGAATAATTTACAACACTACGACATATGTTTTCATTAAGTTAGGACAAGTCACTAAAAAGTTTGAGGCAAGGTGGTGCTGGAATGACAAATTATACATACATCATCGAAGGCTTCAATGCCATCTTCCAGCGGTGGTTCCTTCCGCGAACTTGAGTGCTGAGATAAATGCGATTGCGAGTGGTCAGGAGATGGTGACACTTCGCTGATTCGAGATGGTCCCGCCACGGCTTGCCGCGACACCGTGTACACCTTCGCATCACAGGTCTCTTGGTAACTGCCAACAAGGACTAATGTTCACTATAGCAGTGCTCATTTTGAACTGTTATAGATTGTATTTAATTTATGAGCTACTAATTACTAAGTAGTTTTTATTTCTAGTATTGTGGAGATATACGTCGTGCTTTCTTTCAAATATAAGTATATTTTTGTGACATTTACATATAGCGTTTTCAAAAATTTATTGACTGTGGATAGAATTAAAATACCTATGATTTTAAAAAGCTCACAAAGAGAATCTCGATCTCTAAAATTGGTTAAATTGCAAAACACAATAATAGCATTTTGCGATTCCTCCCAGGGCCCAAGAATTTCTGGCATTAAGGAGATTATTTGGAGCTAAATATTTTGTAAATAAAAGTTTTGAAAAACTATCAGAGAACCTGAAAATAATTGAAATTAATGAAATGAAATGAAAATAATACGATACAAAAAATTTTTTGGGCCCTGACTATGCATGCACGGGAGGCATCCTAAAAAAAATTCTTAATAAATTTTGTTACCCATCTATACCTATAACGGTTACAAATACTAGGCAGAACCATGCCTTTCAGTTTTATGGCACTAATAGTCTGCGAATAAAATGAGTGCGACATACAGACAGACAAACGGACTGACATAGAGAAACTAATTAGGGTTCCCTGTTAGATTATTAAACCTCAACAAGCACGCAGCGACCATAGATGTCCATATAGATACCGCAACGGGACTAAAAAATGTGAGGAAAATATATATTGCGCCGCTGAAGACCCTAAGCGGCTCAAATAATTAAATGTAGGATACCAGTACTTTTTTGCGCCGTTTGGGGTTGAAACCCTGGGGTCGTGGGGTCTAGAGGCTCAGCGGCACGCCAGGGAAGTGTCTGTGCGTTTGGTTGACGTGTCCGGCGATCGGAAGTCTGGCAGCTATTTCCGTTAACGTATAAGCCTGGTTATACAAAGAGGTAACGCTGCCAGTCTTTTGGGTACCGTGACCCCAGATAATTTTTTAAATGATATATTTTATTTTTAATTATGTTATTATTATTATTTTTTATATTATTGGTTGGATTACTTGTACATATTAATTATAAACTTGTATGTTTGTCCAAATAGCTTAAATTATTATAATATTTTAGTGCCGCAAATTGAATATACGCCATTAATGTTTTTAGACATATGCACTGTGTAATATAATTTAGTGTGAAACATTCAGAAAATCAGAATAAAGTTCTGAAATTACGTTTTATGTGTAATTTCACAAAATCTGTTTCACAGAATCTGTCTAATCTCTGAATCTGCCATGTTCCTCTGATCGTTTCTAAGGACGAGATGCTCCATCTTGATGATTCCGTTATCTAAGATACCTAAAACAAATGAAACACAAAACCAATTTGATAATACATCGTAGGTGAAGTTATTTTTTTACATTTTATTGGGGTTAAAATCGCATCTGAGTTAAAGTCAGATTCTATTTGTATATACGAACTTGAATTTACAATATATTTAATGTGTTGTTAGCATGTACATATGTTTTTTTGTAAAGTGATTAAAAGATTTTAATAAAATTCGGTTCGATGAATATTTAAAGCATATTGCGATGTTGCTGAGATTCGAACTTAATAGGAATGTGTGAAAACGGAATTAGCTTCCCGACATTATTATTTTCCTTTAAGTTTTTTCCTCAATTTATCTATTTAGTAGGCGATTTATTCATTTTTGAATAAATTCCACTAGAAGGTGCTTCATAAAATGTCCAGTAATATTAGATATTAAGTTATCCTATTGTGATAAGTGGGTAGGTCTACAAAGAGTTATACCAACTGCAAGTTTAGAAAAGCACAACAAAGTAAAGTACCTATATCCATTATTTTAACCCACACCCTTTGATACGCCGCCAAATCACTGAAACAAAAAACCCACAAACAAAACCGCCGCACGTGCCGGCCGTAACAATGAAACCGACGGCTTGCACGTGCAACATACAGTTTCAGCGAAAGTTCATCAGTTTATATCGACGACGCTTCGCGGAGTAAGTAAATGGCAAAATAGAACGTGTTATTATTAACACAGGTGGTTATTCAAAGGATACGTCGAGTAATGAAGAATGTCATAAGTTTATATTTTGTGTGCAGCGATTGTGATAAGTTTTTGTTTTCTCTAAATAAATATGTTTTAATTGGTGTATTTCGTTCCTGCTTTGCCTTTAGGTGTACCGCGGTCTAATATAACGGATAGACTATAATGTAAAAGTTTTTAAATTAGTATTTTTTGCATAAACTAGAACTTATCTGTCAGTTTTTTACGTTCGTTTTGAAAATAATTCATAATATACAATTGTGAAAGTAGTAAAAGCGATAAACAATACAATGCCCATTTTCGTTCTTGTTTCACTTGGATTCAATTGTAATGATGTGACACGCCGATGTTGTTCTCAAGTCAATCATTACCATTGTGAGTAAATATATCTAGGGCTATCGAGTCTATAATTATGCTTCATTTATCAGGCTATCTATGAGTTATAGGTAATTGTTGTGTAAAAACAATATAAATGTCTTACGAGTAGTGGTCATCTGGGCTGGTGGCAGAGTTACGCTTTTGCAGCGAATTGCGGGAGTCGCCTCGCGCCGCCGCTATTATGTACGCCCACATGTCGCCCGATGGCGCGCAACACCGACATTGGGCCGACCTGGACAATACAGAAAGGGTTAAACATACACACATGATTTGCTGATTTAAATTCTATGGACACTATAGGCCAAGAAAGTCGTAACGGAAGTAAAACTTCTTCTTCTCTGCACTTATACAATAAAAATTCATTATGGACAGTTAAATCTCGTTCAAGACTTCTACGCGTACCTAAACTTCTTCTGTTATCCGTTCAAAATCCATTGGCGTTCATGAAAAACAATAGATGCGTGTATTCGGTAAAATCACATTTAGTCACATCATTTCTAAGCGAACTTCAGTGTATAAAGTTCAATGTGCCATTTGCGGTGATCTCAGTTACTTTAAGATTTCGTGCACATTATAATTGCTATTTATTCCATACAATTTAAATTATTATCTTAGGAGTTATCGTAAAATTAAACTATCGCGCGACAAAACAAATTTAAGCGGGCCCACATCGACGCGACACACGTGGTATAGGCAGAGTTTATCAATGTTGTATACAAAGAAACATTTTAGTTTGTTTTTATGTATATTTTCTTAATTTTGTTTTTAAATAATTGTGGAATTGGAAATAAAATACATTAAAAATACTCCAAGTAGGATGTACTTGTGTTACTTTTAAGTATAATTAAATCTAATCCACATTCTCGACGTAACAATTTGATACGACGCTACGACAGAAAACAATATATAGGCTCAGCCACTCGCATGAAGCCGGGGGGGTAGCTAGTTGTGTAAGAAAATTATAATTCGTCGTCATAAGTCAATAAAAAATAAGGTAACATATCGGCAATGAAAGGCATCCCGAAATGGTGTATCAAGTGAATGAGCATTGCTATATTTTGTTATATATATATATACTAGCGACCCGTCCCGGCTTCGCACGGGTAGCAGAGCATATAAGCCGTAGTATTTTTTCTGTCGTAGTGTCGTAGAACATGTGGATTGGATTTCATTACATTTAAATGTAACGTAAATTCATGCTGCGTGGAGTATTTTAAATGTATTTTATTTTCGATTTTAAAAAATTTGAAAAATTAAAGAATAAATACATAAAAATAAACTACAATATCTCTATGTATAATGATAACATATACCACATAATAACTTCTGCCTAATTTTACATCATGCGAGTCGCGTCGGTATAGGGCCCCGGCCGCCGCGGCGCCGCCTGGCCCAGCCGCTTGTCTTGCTATGGTTTTTATTTGTCGATAACTCCGAAGATATTAATTTAATTGTATGGTGTAAAGGGTAATTAATGTAAATAATGTGCATGAAATTCTGAAGGTAAATAACGTATTTAATTTGATAAAGATTAATACTGTATTCGTATAAATTGCTTTCAAATTACCTCATCATATGACACCATTTTTTTAAACTTAAAAATAGGTAAGTAAGCTATCCGTAAAAGATAGACATATTATGCCACCGCGGACTTTTCTTTAGTCCTATAAAAGAGACACTCCATACATTATTATGCTCTGTCTCAAGAGGATTAGGCAGCGTTTTCGATGAAAGCTCCTAGCCGGCTTGATTTTTTTCAGACTTCTTCGACAATAATCGTCATATTTCAACTAATATGCACAAAACATTAATACATTGGACCCGTAAACCTTCCTCTTGAATCTCTCTGTCCATTGGGGTCAATAATATGCCAATCCGTTTGGTAATTTTTGTTTATTGCGTTCAGACAGATAGACGCGGCGGAGGACTTCATTTTATAAAATAAAGTCCTCCGCCGCGTCTGACAGTTAAAATCATCACTACATTTTATAAAATATAGTGATGATTTTAACTGTCATTGAGAAAGGCCCAGAAAGGAAATTGAGATGTAAGCTTTCCTATCTTTAAAGTTGGATCAAATTGCACATGGTGTGCAAATCAGATTTCAAATCGGTTCAGTAGTTTAGGAGTCCGTCGCGGACAAACAACGTGACACGTACTTTTTATATATAAAGATATATTTGTATTGCTTAAATGAATCAAATGCTTGATACACAAAAAGAATGCGATGCACTGATTTGTAACCGCAATGTCTGTCGTATTTGATGACGAATTTACCTACCAAAAGCAATTTGAATGCCCTTAATATTTGTTACTACTCCATAAATAATGTGACGCCTATCTACTCTCACGACGACAGGTCATCGAACTTACTAGAAAAAGTGTGACACCTATCTACAATAGTACGAAAACAGGTCATCGAACTTACTAGAAAAATTCCCACAGCCATTCAACAAAATAGAAAAGTCTGGATAGAGAATTAAATTCTACAAATTTAAAATAGAGACGGTGTGTTCAAAGAAATACGATATTTCGAAAAATCAACGCTCATTTTTATTAAACGCTGGCGCCTAAATTCCGTTCCCACGGTCGAGGAATTAAATGTAATTGATAATTTCCAGAGATAGAATATTCGCGACGATGACTAGTAGAAGGGAGAGGACTATATAAGGCGATGATCGGAGGGGTCGAGAGTTGATTTTTGGAAGTAAGTCAAGCGCGATAATTTGCGAAGTGCGGAGTGCTTTAACGGTGTAATCGTGTTCGATATTTTTTTACTCTTGGATTATTTTGTGATTTGGTCTTGTAATAAAGTAAAGTGAGCTAAAATCGGTGTTTTAGTGCATCAGCAATATCTGAACCGGTAGTCCGTAACAATATAAATAATATTCACCATTGTGCAATTACCGACTTCCGCCTGCTGCTTCACCCACGTGGACGCACTTGCAGTCGTTTTCAGCTCTAAGCAATGTTCTTATTCCCTCTCACAATTTTACTCACATCTAACCTGCTTCCGTCTCTCTGTTACACCTAATATGTACCGATTCTTTCTAGCTCTCATTCGTATCACCATTTCACATAGATATATACTTCATATAGCGTCCTAACCCGGTTTCGCACGATCCCTGTTCCTCCCGTCCCTCACCCTCACCCACCCACCTTCCACGACCAATCCCCTTTACCACCCTTCCCCCACCCTTCATCAGTAGGCCAAGTTGTTATGCAGGGCCACCTTCTAAAACTTGTATTTTTCTCGCTCGGGATTTTTTTCTGGTTGAAAGGCATCTTATGTCCTTTTCTGTACCCCTGACAACGTGAATACAAAATTTTATGATGATCGATTGAGTAGTTAAGACGTGAAAGCGTAACAAACAAACAAACAAACAAACAACCGACCGAACGATTTGTTGCACATAAATATCGCGACATGCGCAATCCGGACCTCATTTTCAATCCGGCCGCGTCCGACCGGATTTCCATCAATCCGGCCGCGTCCGGACTAAATTACGTAGGATTTTGAAATTCCTGTTATTAGAAACCATATAAGGCATACATTAAATATTGAAAACGCCGAATCATAAATGAAATTAGTAAGTTGTGACTAAAAGTACTAAAACAAATAAAGAGTTGTGTGTAGTGGTACGAAAACCTTTATGCGCGGGTCCTAATCACACTTGGCCAGTTTTCACAACACGTCATATGTTAAAGGATAATACGCTGGTGGCGTCTCACATCCAAGCGACCTCAACAGTCGCTGGCGCGGCCACGGCCGCTGCTGAAAGTCATAAATGGCGCAAATATGCTGCTTTAGGAAGTACCTATATATTTGTGCCGTTTGGGCTCGATATGATGGGGCCGTGGGGGCCTGAAGCGCGTCGGTTTTCCACGATTTATCGACGCGCCTGATCGATGACTCGGGTGATAGGAGGGCTAGCGCTTACCTCGGGCAACGAATAAGTATTGTCATACAGCAAGGTAATGCCGCCAGCCTGTTGGGCACTTTGCTGCACGACACCAATTTAGATATTTTTTTTTTATTTGTAGGTAGGTATTTTTGGTTTCTAGTTAGTTTTTAATTTGGTATAAGCTTTTATTTTTAAGTGGGTATTAAAATTAAATGTTGTTGATTGTCATATTTTGATACATACAAGATATAAATACAAATCGTTTGATACGTAAATGACTGAAATCGGTGCACTCGTTTTGATTGTATGATGCATCACATCACGTGCAACCACGTGCTTTTTTTGTAAAGCCTTTGGTAGTTAAAAAACTAGTCGACCGATGTTAAACACTTGATTTTATTTTATAGATTATATTATCAAGATTCATTTAAATCAATAAATATCTTACCATATCACGGGAAATTCAATTGTTATTTTCTTTAGAACGAAAAATACATTTAAAAACTACACAATTTTCTTGAAATTCTACCACCATCTTTAATTTCTTCATCGCCATATATTTTTTTCATTAGAAGTGTGACTACAAATTGTTTCAAACCCCAATCACTAAAATCGGTGTAGCCGTTTTGACCCTATAACCTTTTAAGTATGCGCATCGCCCTTTTGGAAATAGTCCGCCATCTTGAATTCCAGTGGATGAAATTTTCATTTTCTCGTTTCAAATCATTCATATTGTTCCGTAGTATCACTAGATAACGCGGCTTGCTTTCTGCATTAAATGCAGTTTCATCATAGAGTAAATTAATTTGACAGGAGCGTAGTTTCATTTTGTTAAGCCCTATGCCTATTTAAAGTAACTACTCATGCAACAGTTATTTGCGGCGTACGGTTATTTTGGCAAAATATGCAATTACCGGATCCGGTCACCTTTTTTTGTTTTACCCTTGCGATGGGAAGGCGGATTAAACTCCACAGCTTCCGCGCACCCGAGTGCGCGGGGTATGTGGGAGTTGCACCCACTACCACCTGAAGCAGAATAAGGACGCGTGTCGTTAACCCGAAAGCTCTAACGACTTCATCGGAGCGGCCAGGCGGCACACTAGGGTGTTGCCGGCGCGAAGTTGTCGGGTAACCTCTAAGGGTTACTCGAGGCGAAATACCGGTCACCTGATCCGGTATATTGGTACTGGATCCGCAGTTTTGTTGATATGACTCATTAAACTGCCCAAACAGAAAGCTAATCTATCTATTATATATTATTTCTTAACAGATATAACGACGTCCGATACAATTTCATTCTAAGTTATAATTTGTTGTGAAATCTTGTTTTGTAAGATTTTCTAAATTCTGTTTATTGTATTAGGAAACAAAATCAAGCTACATATCCAATTTAATTGTGTTATTGAAATGGTTGAAAACAATTTGACCGACCGCAATTTCTATCCTAGTGGTATCTATCAGACGTCCCGTCGTCTGCCCCATTCGGTTGCCAGCGCAATGTCAGTTGAGAGAATAGCTTTAATTTGACATAGCTGTTTGCGACGAACCAGAAACGTGTTTAAAAAAGAAACACGAGACGCCCAGCTGATGTGAAATATTGAAATTTCGCTCGCTTGATGCATACAAAATTGTTTAAGAATAATAATCAACTGATGCTTAGATAGGTGCAATATCTTAATATATACAAGAAACCATATCAGACCATAATAAAAACCAATTAAACTTACATTAGAATTTTTTTATTATTTGGCTTCTATATACTTCATAATCTATGATTACTAAATGATGACGTAGAGTTTTCCTCACTTCATACTAAACTACAATCGAACGCGAAAAAAAGAGTAGTCATATAATAGTGAACTTTATTATAACGAGATATGCATATGAAACGAAAGAACGCGAATACGAAAATTTACTGTTTTGGAAAAATTTACTGTTTGATATCAAAATATTGCATTTTTACCTGTCAAACTTAAAAAGAAAACTAAAGTATCATCATCATCATCATTAGCCCATTTTTACCCCACTGCAGGGGCTTAGGCCTCCCCCAGGGTGAGGAGGGGGGCTTGGAGCTTAAGTCCACCACGCTGCTCCACTGCGGGTTGGGAACTGTAACGACCGCCATCTATTGACAGCGTCCGGGACCGACTGCTTAACGTGCCCTCCGAAGCACGGTGTCAGTGATAATGTGTACTTAAGTCAGAAAAACTCATTGGTACTCAACTAAAGTATACTATGATTTAAATATCACTTCATATTATAAAATAAAGTCCCCGCCGCGTCTGTCTGTCTGTCTGAACGCGATAAACTCAAAAAGTACCAAACGGATTAGCATATTATTGACACCAACGGACAAAGTGATTCAAGAAGAAGGTTTACGTGTATAATTCATTAATGTTTTGTGGAAATTTGTTAAAATATGACGATTATTGTTGAAGAAGTCGGAAAAAAATCGAGCCGGCTGGGAGCTTTCATCGAAAACGCTGCTAATACTTTTGAGATAAAACAAAATAATGTATCCAGGATTCGTGTTTCATATAGAGGACTAAAGAAAATTTGCAATGGCATATGTCTATCTTTTATAGATAGCTTACTATACCTATTTATATGTTTAAAAAAATGGTGTCATATGATGAGGAAATTGGAAAGCAATTTATACAAATACAGTATTAATCCTTATCAAATTAAATACGTTATTATAATGTTGTTATACCTAGAAATATTGTAGTTTGTTTTCATGTATTGATTCTTTACTTTTCAAATATTTACAGAATTGAATATAACATACATTAAAAATACACCAAACAGGATGAACTTCCATTAAATCTAAATCTAATCCACATTGTTCAACGCAAGAAGTTGATACGATACTACGACAGAAAAAACACCACGGCATAAATATGCTTTGCTACCCGTGCGAAGTAATGACGGATCGCTAGTTATACATAAATCTATTTCAAACATAATAAAACTGAGCTATTTCATGTTTTTGTACTGTTTACACCACAGAGAATCGATTAGGTTAGAGGTGCCATGTGACGGTATTTGTTTAGAAATGTGTGTCCTAAAAATAATTTACTCGCATAACGAATATAGTAAAAATATGCGTACGTAAATAGTTTTGTCTCAGGCATTTTAGAAAGCGGTTAAGTCCTTCATCTCTTTCACATATATATTTGGTATGATTCGATGTAGCATTTTAGAGTTTAGGCTATGAGACAAATTTGAAGTATGCAATATACTGCTTACTTGAAGGGGACAGCGTATCCGCCTACATACCAACTCTAACTTATTCTAATGCTCTGTGGTTCACACTATGTTCATATGACGGCCGTCGATTTCTGAATGACACAGGAAGGTACGGTACTCAAGAGAGTATATGGAGAGTATGCGACGGAGAGGGGCATGACGGGATTAAATAGCTTCATGCCGTTTATCGTCAAGGCAAACTAGTTGGCGCATCATTTGATAATTCACATCAAAAACCAAATGAATTCTAAACCTTGAAGGGGCATCTTTACACATACGATACTTTTTGGGAACATTAAGTTTAATATAATTATATTAGCCTATACTATTTAGGGTCAAACAAAGGCTAAAAAATACTTGATACCGATTAAGTTTTGAAGCAAATGTAAGTACCTACTAGAATTATCGCACATTTTATATCCAGTATAGTTCCAATCAAGCTTTATGGTGGATCCGAACATAGGGACAAGTCGCGTCGCAGTAACCAGTTTTAGGTGTAGCGGGACGCAGTGGAGCGAAGGATATATGACTGGCCCTGCACAAGAACGCTTAAAGCGTTGTATTCCGATCCGCCATAAAGTTTGATGCGAACTATAACCTTGGCATAAATATACTTCTCAAGGTATTAAGCATTTTATTTAATGAATTCAATGTTTAAGTTCAATACAATATCGGTTATTAAGTTTTGGTCCAGACAGTTCTGAGCAGACACGGAAATTTGAATGAAGGTAAATTCTTGAAGGGGCATCTTAAATTCCTAATCGTGTATACCTATCGCAGATAACATCCGGTCGCATTTCATACTTTCAAGATTTTCCTTTAGTGCTAACGATCCCTTAAGAATATCGCAAATCTCTATTAAGATAGGCTAGAGGGTATTTGAAGAAGTCTGGCTTTCATCCCCGACAGGTCGTGTCTTTGTCCGGATTAGGGCGTCCGCAGCTGGATTTAAAGTCTTTTCTTCATTTGTTAAGAAATAATTGAATTGATCGACTCTAGCCGAAGAATAACTAATTACCTAAAAAGATAACTTTTTTTGTTTTACATTTGCGGTGGGGAGACGAATTAAACTCTACAGTTTCCGCGCGCCCGAGCACGCGGGGTATGTAAGAGTTGCACCCACTAAACAACCGCCTGAAGCAGAATAAGGACGCGTGTCGTTAGCCTGAAAGCTTCTACGACTTCATCGGAGCGGCCAGGCGGCAAACTAGGGTGTCGCCAGCCCGAAGTTGTTGGGTGACCTCTAAGAGTTACTCGAGGCGAAATAATGCCGGTGGCGTGGGCCCATGGTTAAGGTGCTCATTATTATTATTATAACGTGGAATGACTTTAATTGGGACAGACCTAACACCTGGATAGGTGATGAAGGGGTAATGACGACTACGGTTCAGATGGGAGGTAATCGCTGAAGTGACTAAATATTATTATTATTATAATAAATTCCATTTAACATATGACATCTTACTATTATTTTACAAATTCCATAATTTAAGATAAAATCTTCTGTTCTAATTTATAATGCCCCAGTTTTAGTCCGCAGCTTAGTCCGCATGGACATACTTCACATCTTTATATATTTCTTCTTTATATATATTCTATTTCTTCTGTTCGTATGTATTGAACGCCATTGAACTCCTACTAAATGGCTGGAATTAATTTTTGTTGGAAGGGAGAGGGTTCAAATTTTCACGTTATGAGGTTGGGAGGGCGGGGGGGTTAAAATTTGTATATATCTATCGATTTTATTATAGATGGGAACTTGAAAATTGGAATCGTAACTACCTAGTCATAAATAAATAATGACGGGTTTCAAGGTTTTTAGATTTTCGCAATATAAGGGGGTGAAGGGGGGATGAAAATTTGTATGGATACATCAGTTACTACATCAAATATGTATCTTACATGAAACACGAATGCGATATATTTGGTTTTGTAAGCTCCCATATGCTTCCATCCCCGCCAACTTCGCTTGATGAAAATAGAAACGAAAATGGGAACAGGACGAGCGGGAATGATATAAGACTAAAATGAAAAAAATATTGTACACTCACAATTCTCAGCCTTGTCTGTCATTGATTCAATCACTCGTTTCGAACCTTAATTATTTTAATTTTCCATGAGAATCTTTGTCTATGATAATAAATAGTCTATGTTACTAATCGTCCCTTTAACTTAGATCCGTCTCCGTGCAAAAAACCAAGTCGTTACGTTGCCTCGACACAATAAAGAAAGATCAAACAGATACACATTTATAATATTACTTAGGTTTCTTTTAGCATTTAAATACTTAAAGTGTACGTATATCTTAGAAAAAAAAGAATAATTAGTTATAGGTGTACTTTATATTTACAGTTAAAATCCGATCTGAAATCCTCCTTCTATTGTACCTATCATGTAAGTATTTTTGTTATAACTTTAGCATTCCGTGCGTGTACGAAAAGAAAATTTAATTTTGTATTCAGGATATTTTTTGGAAAGCCGTCCCGCGAGTTGGCTACCCACGTACGTTTGTAGATAAAAGAGGTAATATGTAATTTTACTTTTTCGGTTGGTACCCGCGACGCCCTCGGGCATCGCTGTCCAGTGGAAACGCAGTCAACCCCGATCGCTTAGTTTTATCTGTGTTTATACGTTTATTCACTTCGCCGATTAATCTACAGGGTTGTTTACATGAGGACCATTGATGTTGTGTCATTAAACAACGCTCTAGTATTATTAAGCTCTAGCTCGTTCATGGCCGGGACAAATGCAAAAATGTATGTTATTGGAATTTACCAGATTCGACGTTATATGGGTAGATGTAAATAAATGTAAAATACGATAATCTTATGTTATCGTCGTATTAGGGTGTAGTTATCCAGTCGAGATAGGATGAGGCCATGATGTTTAGGACGTCTTTCGTAGCGTCATATCTTTGTATTCGGTATTGATTATTGCATAAACCGCTATTTTATTGTGTTCCGTTTTATGGGAGTATCATGGTTGTAAACGGCTGTCTCCACCACCAACTGCTGGTTTTTATGGGCTTATGAGTAAGTATTATTTTTCCATTTCATTCAGTATTAAATTATTATACTGGACTCTGAGTTAAATGGTGGCAACTAATCGCTTATGTCTACATTAATACACACAGTAAACGTTTCTGCCATGAAATATATGGAGTTTGGAAAACATGTGTGGCCAATCTCCTCGAAATTCGTTCGTATCTCGTGACTATTCGCGAAACTTTTGTCGACTTATAAGTTGATACTTGCTTTTAGTTCGCCTTATGGTTTTTGATGGGAATTGTTTGTAGGTATTTGTCCCCTATCTCGAGTAATGTAACGTATCATTACAGAAGAAAAGCTATGGAAAATAATTTTATACGAAGTTAGCGTTCGACGTGTATGTGTTATAACTTAACAGTGGAAACATAATTTCTTAAAATAAATACTTGAACCTCAAACGTTACAAATAGTTACACACACCTTAAGCGAAAGAATAATCAGATTTTGAAGACGCAATTAGATCGAATAGATTAAATAAAGCATTGTTTTGAATATTATATAATATGTTGAATGCATAGCTAAATAGAAGCGGTTTATTTATTTATATGTTCATTTTTAACATTAACTGAGCAGAAAGAAAAAAATAAATAAAAATATACATTTATTCACTTTCTTGTACTATAGAGTAATAGAAAGTAATTTCACAAAATAAACCTGATATACTATAAAAAACAAAAAAAAACTGTTAACTTAATATAAGAAATATCCTATAACAATTATCTAAAACAAGTACTAAATATAATAATTTCACTCGTGAAAAGTACAAGTAGAACCTATGGTTCAGTATCAGTTCAGTAATAATAAAATATATAGGTATATTATTATAAGCAGCGGTAGAAGTTTTCTAAATGAATACTTAACTGACAATTAAAATAATATCACGTAATATAAACAATGGACAACATTCAATTTATAATCTAGTGATGAATCTAACAAACGTATTACGCGTGGAAATGTGATTAAAGTATTCTGTTGGGCCATAATTAGCCGACAAATTTGCTGAGCGCACTTCTCTTCTTACTGTCTCTTTAGGTATTTTTTCATTAGCGTTTAACGTTTGGTTAGATTAATTCGTTAAAAGAGGTGACTAACCGATTCGGTTGTACAGTTTCACAAGTCTATTCGACGAATTCGCACGGAGGTAAAAGCAATTTTAACTAAACGCCGACGACTCCGCGCATAGTTAACTCCACATAAAGTAACGTTTTTGCTGGATGAAGTGAAACTACTCGTACTTATGTGGGTCACTATATAAGTTTTGAGACACGCAAAATATAAACAATATTTTTTTTATAATTTATATTATTTATTATAAAAGTATTCTCCATTATTCACTACGCAAAATTCCATCCGCCTGAACTAGCTCTGAATAGCTGATTATGGCAATAGAATACTCCAGTCACATTTCCACACGTACCTAATACGTTTGTTAAATTCAGCACTAAATTATAAATTGACTCTACAAAAACTTGTTTTTTCAGTCAGTTAGTCAATTAAGTGTTTATTTAGAAAAATTAGCTTCTACTCGCGCTTATAAAATACATAAAATATTAAAACTTTTTTTTTACTTTATCCTTGGCAGTTAAGAGTAACAAGTCAAAGGAACTAAGTAGAGGTAGTAAGGTGGATGTGAGGGGGTTTCATTACCAGATTCTTGAATAAACATTTTTGTTATGAGGAAAGTGTGCCAAGCCGTGTAATCGTGGTGCAGTATGATTCCCCTAAGCCCGCACTTAGATCGTTCCTCCTGCAAAGTTTTAAAAAGTTTGGCTATAGGTAGACGCAAAAGAGGGCTTCTAGTCAAACACATACATTTTCCATAACGAAGTGGGATATCGTTAGAATTGTTTTAAGAAATTAAATAGTGTTTCTATATACCACATTTTATTTTATCCACTAATAAACAAAAATAAAAATAAAATGTAATTGGTCTAAAATGGATGAAAATATGGGTGAATATGTTACACACAAAAAAAATTCATACATAGAAACATAGAAATTCCTCCGTTTAAAAGTAATAAAATTTAAATCTGAAATCAAAATCGATTAAATAAATACCTACTTACAAATTTAAAAGCATATTGTTGTCTCTTTCTTCCAAAATGAAGGATATTTTCAAATGGCTGTGCCAAAGAGTGACGACATGCATCGATATTCTCTGTCTTATTGGAAATTTGAAATGTTTATGACTTGGTTATTAGTCACCTAGATAACAAAATTGTTACGGCATTAGTATATATTTTGCCATAAATAAAAATACCTTTTAATAAAAAAAGTCCCTAGCCTAAAGCTGTATAGCATCGTTCAAAAGTCTTGATTTTTAATTACATTTATTCTATTACTAAATAATTACTTCTATGACTATAGTGTTTTGTGTTATATTGATATTTGTGTTGTGATACATGCATTTTACAAAGTAGAAGTTTAGATGTTAGATGTAAAGGTTTGAAACTTCTTTGTAGAATCTTATAAACGGATAGTTATAGACGGAAAAGTATTAGTTCGACAATTTGAAAAGAAAAAAAAAATGAATAAATATTGCTAGAGAAAGTAAGTTGTCAATAATTTTTATTACGTTTCCATTCTCCGAGTTTCCATACATTTTCTTGTTTTCTCACACTTTTGGTATTTGTTTGTGTCTATTACATCAATTAATCTTACATTAGTAATTTTGCAAACTATTAACTTATTGGCAAACAAGTAAAATTAATCTTGCAAGGAGTAATGCACAGTCACAACGTGGTGCACATCATAAACTATAGTTTATTTTGCAACATAAAGCATAATAGTCGCATAATAGTACATTATGATGCAAGTACTGTAAGCTGCATATTATAGACGAGGTATTAATAGTACTTACTTATAAATAAAATATAGTGCTTGTAATAAACCGAGACTGTAATAGCCAGCTTACTGAGTACAAGCATCATATGACATTTTCTACACATTTGCAATTAAAATTAGGTAGATACTTCAAATGTAATAATGGCGGGATCTAAGGGTAGGAGCGGGCTGCTTTTCGCGGTTTACGCATACGTTACATACAGAATGCTCGTTTGTGATTGGTATAAAGTAAAAAGGCCTAGTACTGTAAAATACAACATTACGATTCAAGTTTCGATGTCACAAAGACCGTATTAATTGGCAAATGTATTGAAAATGAATATATGATGTGAAAAACTTTGTGATTTTATTTTCAGGATTGGTAAGTGGTTTATGAATACGTCCCAAATTGAAATTATCTTAACACTGATACGCGTAATATATAAATTAAGTACCCACTAAACAGTTGTTACCCGTATATTCCCTGCACGTCCGTCGTACGCACCTACCTCGAACGAGAGTAGCGTTTATAATATAACCGATGTGTCCTCAAATTAGTAGTCACCTTTGACAAACTACGTGGGGCGCGGGTTATGACCTCGTAGGTTGTGGTTTCGATCCTCGCGTTGGTTTTGCTTATACGGTAAAAGTTTACTAATAGCTTATCTATGTCTAAAATTACTAGAAAGGTTACTAAAAGGTTCGATTTTACATCAGTGCAATAAGCTTTTATTGAACCATAAGCTTCATATAATTTTATAACTGTGAATGTGGAAGGAAGCAAATACAATTTACCGTGATCTTAAAATACAGTTTCATCTGATTCTCGTCACGTTCAACGACCATCGGAAAGTAAACCCAAAAGAAAATTAACGTTGCGCCGTAATTTTATAATCTATTCATTTGAGACACTGAAAATGTATAATTTTCTTCTTCCTTTTTTTTAAATATTTTCACTTGGATAAGCAGCTACAATTTAAGTCAATTAAACACACAACCTAGTAGAAATTAAAATAAACGCTTATATAGTACGTGTCAGACAATTTAGGGCTTTGGATTTCGCGCCATGTTACAAATGGGGCATAATATAAATCTCAAGCTAAGTGGTTAACTACTGGCGTAAGAACACGATTAGAAAAAAATTAAATGTGTGTTGGAATTCACAACAATTCCATTTTTATAAATTCCACAGTCATTTATAAATAGATTTTAATAAAATATATTCTTCAAATATAACTTCAGTTTAATAAAAGGTCGATATAATCAATTTACTCTCAGTCGCAATCCTGAGGCCTTCAGTGAAAGCTACTTTGTATTATATTCAAGAAATAAACGAATTATGCCGAAGTCAAAAGGGATACACGAATAACAATATTTCGAAACTTTGGTTCGCGTTCAAAGAATACGATATTCCGTTTTCCAGTTTACTGTTTCATAAGATTTATCAAGATAGACAGTGTGAAAAATATGTAAATACGTTCTAATAAATAACTTATGTATAAACGTATATTGCACAACATATAATGGAGTTTCGGGTTACATTATTTGCGGCAAAACATATTTTTTTCTACAATAGTTTGGTATCGCGTGAGTATGCCAAATCTAAGTTTGAGCCCTCAAAAGTAATAGGGGGCCCAACTTTTGGTGGTCGAGAAACTTCAAAAATTTCTAATTTTCCAATTTTCATATTATATAAATATTAAAGTAAATTAAAGAAGATAAATATTGCGCCGATTAAAACAAAAATATGCAAAATTGGTCCAGTGTTTCGATTTTTTTGGGGTTTCAAAAAACAGCAAATATTTCCAACTTTGTCAAAACTTTGTTTTACCTATTTTCAATTTTGGTGCTTTTAATGGTCCCTTCCCAAGAAGTTCTCCTGGGAAACAGCCGGGAGTGTACTCTCATCAAACATTATATGGACTGATGTTTTCAGTTTCGTACGATTCGCTTCACTTGGGCACCCATCAAACTCAACAATCACTGAAGCTTTACACAGTTACACATTAATTTAATTTAAGTGTTCCCCAATTTTGCTTAAATTAACGCAATTTTTAATAATTTGTGCTTCTTGAACTCACAGATTGATGCTCTACAACTTTTAAAAAGACAGGAGAATGATAAAATTTGATGACTGATAAAGTTACAGGACATTGAGAATGATTAAAACAAAGTTTTGACAAAGATGAAAAAATTTGCTGTTTCTTGGATCCCTATAAAAAATTCAAGTAATGGACCAATTTCCTCCTGGCCGAATACCACCATCCTTTTCTTTAAATTCGCATTGGTTTGCGCTGCATAAATCCAACAGAACTCTGTTGACATCGCCGGTGGCATCTTACACTAAATAAATTCTTGTGTTTCGATGAGTCCGTCGGGATTGTTAATTAATTGATAATTTAGTAGGTAGATATGTAGATATAAGCTTTTGTTTTTAGTCAATTTTAGTTTTCAATTTAGGATAAGCTTTTTTATTATTATTTTCAGGATATTATTACTTCATAATCCTGTTGTTGTATTTCCAATACAACGACATGAAATCTTGAAATTAGGCGCCTATAAAATATACCTACCTAATACCAAATCTAGTACGAATTACACATGGCATTATCTGTTTCTATTACATACATTTTCTTAGGAAATTCGTCCCATAAAACATTACTATTCATAAACATACTAGGGACTATACAATTTTTTCTTTAATTTGTAAATTTATAACATTCTTTAGACATTTTTTTATCAATCGCTTTTTAATCGTTGGGATGAAAACGTTGTCTCCCTACTTGATATCTGTTCAATGATAAGTAAATTAAAGAAGATAAATATTAGCAAAACCCAGCGAGTAATTAAGTAATCTTGACAAACAACAATCAAAGGATTAGATTTGATTCGTAATTCGACTGTGTTAAAATTCAATTCCTGACAACTCTATACCAAAAATTAGTGATTTTCTTTTTCTCCCTAGTGTTAGGACATTACCATCTGTCTTTGTAAATGTTTTATTGTCGTTTAGACTCAAGCGCTATTGTTATTTTCTCGTATTTTCACATCCTTGCAGAAAATGTACAAAAACGCTGAACGTGTCTACATTTTTTGAGAAAAATCTGTACGGGTTGGCCCGTTTTTTAATTGTGTAATAATTTTTAATTGTGTAATAGTTATTATCTGCAGCTATGATAGATAAGAATAATTATTGTACTTTTCATTCAGATTTTATTTATTGTTATACTATTATTTGTTATACATCAATCGATTGAATCGATTTCGATATCACTACACAGATACGAAACTATTCATGTCGACACAAGTGTGTTATTTGCAAGTCCCGAATTCCCCGGAGTGGGATATTTGCTCCAGATCTTTATGACGCGGCAGAGATCGACCCCGTGGCGACCAATAAATTACGCCTGACGCACTAATTGCCAGTCGCTTTCCACATGCATGGAACTTGGATTCTCGGAGATACAAACCATCTGGGGCCACGCTATCAATGTTATAAGCTCAAATGATACGAGTATAATAAATTAGGTGCCCAAATATGGCACACACAAATTATCTTTGATTACGACTGTCGTAAAAATACCTATCACTCTTTATGTCATTGTTACCATTAATAAAATGTAGCATCATCTTGATTATGGACGCTCATCGAACGAAAGCTACGGGACTTGATTATGAGAAAATTTTACATATAAAATGATCTGTTTAAACTTGGATAGAATAATTATCAAAAGGTACCATCTCATATGCCTAAATGATCGAAAACCCGAACAAAATGACACGCATAGTGATTATAAAATTAAAAATTACTATGGGGCTAGCACCATAAATGATTATTATTATTATTATTATTATTATATTATAAAAGCCATATACCATTATCATTATTACAAATTACACATGTTTAATTTCGGAATTTTATTTTCCTTTCCAGCAGGAGTTTTTCATGGGGGTCACTCTAAATTTCTTTTCGTGGTGAATATGTCACAACATCAAGTGGCATATTATAGTCTGAGGGGTATATTTTTTAGTCTAAATTTTGTGGTCACGATGTACATCCTTCGTTAATAACAGATGTAGGTGCTTTCGTAATCTCATAAATCCTAATCTTAACTATTATAATACATACGAAAATGTCTTTGTTTATTGTTTGTTTGCTTCTATAGACAGGATAATACATTTTACTTTATATTCGGTGTTGAAAGTTCTCATGACGTACGAAACTAATTAAGATACGAATCGATCACGAGTGAAGATGCAATTGTGAGATGGAAGAAAACAAGAAGTAAAATAAAAAAAAGTGATACGGCTACGAAAACGGGGTAAACAAAATAAGGACTCTATGTTACTTTACGTGAATAGAGCTGCGAGCAAAACCAAGTTTATTGGAATCAGAAATTACACACTGCTGAGGGTTTTCGCGTGCGATATTGCCCGTGTGGATTTACCGGGAGAACTACAGAGGCATTCTGCTTTAGCCATGAAAGAGTAACAAAGACACATATAAGTTTCCTGCAGAGAAAAATTGCCTAAAAACTTTCATCATGGTTCAAGCTAGCACTGTTTCAAATACCATCAAAATCAATTCTGCGAGTTTGCTGTGAAAAAGTTACAAACATACAGACACACTTCCACAGTGCTTCGAAAGAATCCTAAAGACCGCTTTAGGATGCAAGCCAACGACCTACTAAGTTTTATCAAGATCGATTTACAAATAAATATACGGACACAATTTCGCGGTAAAAAGTTGTAAGATCTTTCTGAGGATTCGAGCTATTTCTATACCTTTCATCAAAATCGCCTTTAACAGTTTAACCATAAAATCGTATCACACAGACAGACAGATACTTTCGGTTTTTATCCTACTAATATTATAAACGAAAGTTTGTACGTGTGGATGTTTGTTGCTCTTTCACGCAAAAACTACTGAATGGATGTTAATGAAACTTGACGATAATATAGCTCACTCATCAGAATAACACATAAGCTATAAGTTATAAAAATACTAGCTTTCTATCCGCGGCTTCGCTCGCGTAGACTAGACAGTTATACACTGATTTTAAGAATTCTTTCACGTACAGAAATTTATATTACCAGCGAGTAACATGGGCTATATTTTATTCTGAAATTAACTTTCCGCCCGCGGCTCCGCTCTCGTGGACTACACTACAGGGATGGTGGAGGGATTAGGAAGGGGAAAGTTTAGGTAGTCCACCCGAGTGGAGCCGGGTACGACCGTTAGTATAATATACTAGTGGAATTAGTATGGACAATATATAAAATTATTTGCATATGTGTAGGTTTGACTTGATTTTAAAAACCATTGGTCGGACTTAAATTTTAAATGTCGCTTGTACTTTTGAAAGTAGGCCATATATTATTTAGATGTCTATTTCGTTTTCACAGTTAAATCAATCACTTAATCGATTTTGATGAAATTTTGTAGAGATAGTTCGAAACGTGGGACGGGAATTGGCAACTTTTTACTGCGGGAAATAACCCTGTATGTTTGTTACCTTTTGATGGCTAAACCGCTGAATTCATATTTCGCTCGTCTATTTTTCATAAGAGCTTAAGAGTATTATTTAGTGTTAGCTTTTTACATTTTCAAATTAGGTTTCGTAATACGGATCTTTCGAAATGTAATCAAAGATAACAAAGGACCTTTTTCTGAGTTTTCGCTACCTAAACATGAGCCGCCATGAAAATAGTTTGCAATATGTCCTTACTTTGTAACTTTCCAACCGATGGACCTAAAGAATTGAAGGATTTATGAAAGTTACTTGTACTTTCATTGAATATTGGTAAGGAGCGATGATGCTTGAATATACTAAGAATTTCTACATTTCGATGTATCAATAGTTTACACCCAGGATATGAAAATAAAACGAGGTAATATAACTATATATTATAATAAAGCAAAATATTTGTATACATTTTGAAACATAAGGGTAAATTTTAAATTCTAATATTTGATTTAATATTAATCTTTATTTCTTAATATGATATATTGTTATAATTGTGAATACACATAAAAAAATGCAGTACTTCGAAGACATCTTTAAGAGTGAAAATAAGTAGCACTGTGTGTGTTATGGTGTCCAAAAAATAATAATATGAAAGACATCACTCCGTTTTATTGCATTTTTAAGGTGCAAAGCAGAGTTCAAGCTAGAAATAATAGGAATTTCGGTTTGAATGTCATCAGTTTATTGACCACTTTGTATGAAAATCAAGTCTGAATTACTATATTTCTAATTAAACACCAATAAAATAATTTCATCATTACTTTAAAATTATATTAGCAGACGCGTAATAACTCGTATGCGAATAAAACAGCTAAGAAATACAGTCAAGATTTTCGGACAATGATGGTGAAACTGGCATAAAAACAACTACGATTGACCCACTGTTCTTTACTATCATTTTTTCGTAGTAACGCAAGACTTCATCCTCCACAAGAAAGCATTTGAACGCTCCAGGAATTTAAATTAAAAACCCTCCGTCACCATATGTATTCTTGGACTCATCAACCTTACTCGGAACTCAGCTCCCTTAACGAGCATTATTTTTTACGCAACTTGAACAAAAGTAAATGGAAAAAAAATGAAAATAAAAGCCTGTTGCTCATTCCCTTAAGGAGCTAAAGACCTGTGACATACAAACCAAACGGATAAACAGACAACCAGCAGAGTGACAGCAATAGGGTTTTCTTTTTCCTTTCGGGTACAAAATCTTAAATGGGCACCATACAGAAACACCAATCAATTTCATTGAAGGATTTACAAACGCTTATATTACTATATTAATTAAATGTTCAATCTTATTCCTGCAAGAAGCTTACATTTGCACGTTTCGAATCAACAACATAACACAAATAATACGTGAGAACGAAATACTATCGAAATTACAGTTGAATCTATACAATTACAAAACTTTGAGGAAGTAATGGTATTTACGCGAAATTTTTTTGTGTTTTGGTTTCATAACGTTTAAAGACCAAGAGCCACTAAACCTATTTCGATGAAGACTCGGTGTTATTAGTCACCATCGTTGCAAGTAATAAGAGTAGAGCAGTAAAATTTTAGATTTTATTTAACCCTGGTCGTTCCAGGGTTTCTGAGAATTCTTCTGATAGAATTCTGTTTTTTCTGTGTACACATAAAAAAAGAATTCTTATACTTATCCTTCTTATACTTCAATAGAAATCGCATTGGTCCAGGAATATGCGGTATTTGTATATATTGAAAACTATATTCTATTGACAACAGAATTCTTTTTTTCTGTGTAGATATTCACAATATAATAAGAAACTATTATCTATTAAATGGGTTTAGGCTTTTAACACAAGGGTCCTGGGAAAATGTTTTCGCATTTGCGAACCCTTTTACATTTTGCAAGGTAAATATTTGGCTAGGTGAGTCGCTATTTTCGTTGACGAATCCTTTGTTGTACACTCGAACGATTTCTATAAGAATAAACATGGGTAGCAGATTGCTGCCATAAATAATAGTTTTATTTGAGATTGGATATAATGCGTAGCGCGTATGGGTTTATCAATGAAATAAAATAGTTTTTTTGGAAAAATTAAATTATTGTTGTTTTCGATGAATAGGTTGTTGTAAACAAACAAAAATACTTGTTTGTTTCTCATCTCGTTCTATTAGTTACTCGCTTTTGTATGTAACAGATTGACCCAGTTTTCATTTATGGTATGTGAAAGTTATATTCTACATATAATACCACTGATTCACTCACTCGTAATCAATGCCGAACCGAAATCGCTGAAGTGAATCAAACGAAATATGGACATTAGGTTAGTTTTATGACATAAGCATCCACTAAGACAAAATTTTTCGAAATCACCCCTAAGGAGGTAAAACGGGAGTGGTAAGTTTATTACGGCTTTTTTGAAGTTAAATGCATTAAAATTGGTATTTGGTTTTTGGACTGAAAACTGATTTAATTTTTTAATTGTAAGGGACATTATACGGACAAGTGAGAAACTATACATACCATCAGCCAATTAATGCCCCACTGAAGGGGCATAGACCTCCCCTCGGGATGAGTGAGCTTGGAGCTTAAGCAATCACGCTAATTCCGTGCGGGTCGGACAATTATGCCACTCCTCAATAAATGAGACTTTACTGTTAATACTTCAATCTCCTTTGGAATACGCGTCCTCTTTTGATACTGTACGTTTGAGCCCCGAATAGCAAGGGTCCCGTTTTGGGACGGTTATCGATTCATGTATGGACAATTTGGATGCCTGTGTCATTGTGGATGGTTTAAGGGTGCTTATCATTAGAAGGTAGGATAAGATACTTGCTATATAAAAGAAACAAAAAATTTAAAAATTTAATAGTAATTTCATGAGGACCGTCGACATTTCATGTGCGTATTTTTGCTGTATAATTTTTTTGTTTTTATTTTTTTTTTTTATAAAAAAATGTTTGGATTCTTAATGTTTTGTGTTTTTAAATGTAAATATATAAAAACAACAAATAAAACGCAATTTCAACAGTAAAATTGTTGATATATTTTTTTGCGATTTTCAGGTATTCTTTTTTAACAAACAGCGGTGTAATCTTTTTTGGGCCAAATGAATTGAAAATATAGATAACTTTATAGCAAATTCAATCTAGTTTTCAGCAATATATAACACTCAATAAATTTTTATACATTAAAGTGCAGAAAATAAGGTCATGTTATCATGCAGGCGCAGGTGGCGGGCTTCACACGAAAATCACTTGCTATTCGACGGTTTCTCACGGATCGCGCGTGGAGAGCGTTTGCTTATAGGATTCCACATAGAGGAAATTAATTTGAGTGCAGCGTTCGGTTTAAATAGAGTCATAAATGTAAGTTCACAGTATCGAATTGACATTACGCCAATTTTGAGGAGTTGAAATCGGGGCACGGGGCTATCGCGGGGGTGAAAAGCGGCTGAAGAGCGGCGCGCTGGGACCTTGCGCACTGAAACTCGGACTAAAATTCTTACACCAGCTAGCTATAGTAAGAGTGGTTAGACGGTAAACGTAAAAGAGGGCTTTGGTCAATTCGTACTTTTATAGGGTTCCACGGTTCTAACGTTACCTAGAAAAAACTCATCAAATGTAATTACGTTCGATATCAACCAATTGTTAGACTCTTGTTTTTGACAGTACTATTTGGAACAAAACAAGTAGTGGTGAAGTTTCGATAACGAATGTAAATACACGTACCGTAGCACTTGTATCAATTTCGGTGTTGCATTTTCGGAGTTAGTAGTTTGCCTCGCCTTTATTGTTGGGTTTATTATGACACATTCTTTTATTTTATTATAAACTGGCGACCCACCCCGGCTTCGCACGGGTAGCAGAGCATTATGCCGTAGTATTTTTTATGTCATAGTGTCGTATCAGCTTGTTGCGTCGAACATGTGGATTACATTTAATTAGATTTAAAAGTAACGTAAGTTCAACCTACTTGGATTATTTTTAATGTCTTTTATTTTCGATTCCGTAAATATTTCAAAAATATCTATTTGTATACAAGATTGATAACGTCTATCTAACTTTACATCACGCGTGTCACGTGTGGGGACGCTCGACCGCTTGTCGCGCGATATTTTTATTTCGCGATAACTTCTAAGATTTTTATTTAAATTATATGGTGTGAAAGGCAATCATAATGTACATGAAATGCTGAAAGTAAATAACTAATTTAATTTCATAAAGATTGAAATTGTTTGCGTATAAACTGCTTCCCATTCACCATATCATATAACAATTTTTTTTAAACTTTAAAAATAGGTATAGTAAGCTATCCATAAAATATAGACATACTCCATCACGGACTTTTCTTTAGTCCTACGAAAGAGGAACAATTTCTCTGTACATTATTTGTTATATCTCAAAGGGATCAGGCAGCGTTTTCAATGAAAGTTCCCAGTCGGCATGATTTTTTTCGACATCTTTAACAATCGTAGTAGTTCAACTAACTTGCACAAAACATTGATGAATTATACACACAAACTTTCTTTTTGAATCACTCCGTCCATTGGAATCAACCATAAGCAAATCCGTTTGGTAGTTTTTGAGTTTATAGCATTCAGACAGACAGACAGACGCGGTGGTGGACTTAATTTTATAATATATAGTGATTGCGTGAACATCCTAGATTGTTCTACAATGGGTTTGGATCTAAATTTTCAACATATAGTTAAAATATTTTTTCCGAAAACATGCACCAATATACATTTTTCTCTCAAAATAAAAAAAAACAAATTAAAACTATCCTTTTCTCAGTTATTATGTTCCAAAAATATTAATAAAATATCCCTATGACGTCATCTAGACAGACGTTTGCTATAAATCGAAGAAAGTCAAAGAAAAAGATTTTACGTGGGGTGCGTGAAATATTTTACTCCGGGAGAAGTTATTGAATAGTTCTTTTATATATTCTGCTATGTACCTAAGGGTAAGAATTTGAAGCCAGAAGTGGGCTATAACAAAAAATAAAACTCCTAGCAAGAGTATATCAAAATTCTTTGTAATTATACACTTATGTTTGGATGATTAGTATCAAATACCTATTGTTATTAAATATTGTCTTGTTTACAAGACGTATGGCTATATTCCAGCAGTGGACAGAATTGTTAGAGGAACGAGTAATTAAAAGTATTTAGATTAAAATTAGCGTTTTTGTTGTTTATCTCAAAGTGGCAGTAAAAACTAGCTTCTTCTATTTTCACATGTTGGTGTTTAAATTGGTGGTTGAGTTCTGATGCACTGGTTTCATCATTCAATGCATCTCAATTTGAGAAAAGTGCAGTTATTATAAATATCTACACAAATCTGCATAAATGAAAGGTTCGAATGTCTATTTAAATACAATCCTGGTAACTTCTATTAGCATTGAAGAAATTGGCACGCAGTTGCCGCGATACTGCAGTTTATTGTTTTTGAAACGTACGGGAATGTATTATTTGACCAAAAACGTGTAAGTGCAACAATATATCCAATAATTGACTGAAATTATTGAAGCTGAATAATAAACATTCGAAAAAGACGTGTGGCACTCGAGGACTGCCGCGGTAAAGCTATTACATAGCATTTTGTATCAACTTATGCAATTATAATTATTTATTTTAAATAATTTCTGGATTCGGTCCCCGCGCTCAAGGCCCGCGATAGAAGCTATGCAATAGCTTAAAACTAGCCAACTGTGTTTCGGTTTAAAGTATGAAACGGGACAAAGAATTTGAATAATTTTAAACTTGACGTTCAAACAATTGACCGTTCCCACAGACACCATTCTCAAATTTTTAACTATGGTCCGTTATATTTTTTTTTATACAATAGACAATTTTTAGAGACTAATTTCAAATTTTTCCTTTTTGGATCGGTATTTATGTAGATATATTGAAAATTCTTATAGCGTGACGTCTCCGGGTACAATTATAATTTTGTCTATTGCCGTTGCATATTTATAAATTTTTTGCTAATACTTTTTTTAGCAAATATATAAAGGAAAGAAGGAATCCTCATAGGATGACTTCATTGTCCGTCAATAGTCTTTTTCTCGGGAACGCGTGGAGATATCAAGTTGACTTCAACGTAATCAAAAAATACAGCAACTTATGCCGCATATTTTAACACTAGCAAGTAATCAAAACGTTATATAGCACCAATTTTTTTTTGTTTTAAAATAGATATATACTTTTTTGTTTATATGCCATCTAGCGGTGCGGAGGGGCTGGCGTAGGACGAAGTCAGACTCCCACTTGGGCAGTTTTTTATCTGTAGCGATGAATTTGTTTTTTATCGCGTCTCCTCAATAAGTATTCACAAATGAGATTGGAACTTTTTAGATTACTTTTTGGTTTCAAAGTGTTTGCAATCTCCTATATATGTAGAACGAATATAAAATATCAATTAAAAAAAAATATGAAATAAAGCTTGCTAAGAAAATTTATTTAAAAAATATTTGGTTCTATATAAATAGGAATTTATTGTGATATTTGTTAGAATAACGAAACGTACTTGAAAGGTTTTTTATAGAGAGATTAATTAACTAGTATTAATTTCGTACTATTATTAAATGTACACTCACTGGCACAAAAACATGGCCACTCCTCAAAATGTAATTAAAACTTGTCTAATTAGTCGACTAGGGAAAAAGTTAACGTGAAACGTATGTTTAACATTTTAGGGTTATGCACTAAGAAAATATTGACATTCTAATCTCTACAACAAAGAAAATGGCAGTGCAGAAGAAATAAGTCGGCTTAATACGACCACTTTATGACAATGTTTTTTTTTGAGAAATTGGTCTCTCCCTACTATCGACACTACAAAGCGTCATCGATTAGTAAAGCACGTAGGGAAGAAATAGCGAACAGGGATTAGACTTACAAAAGGATGAAATTCACGCGCTTAAGATTAGCAAACGGCTCAGATTTATTCAGGTTATATTCTATAGCCCGATACGCTTGTGCATAGATGAAGCAGTCACTGTATGTCCTCCATATGATGCTAATAAGTGTGAAGCCAACTTGGCAAGCGATTACCATGACAACATGCCAACACTTTAAACTGTATTCAACAGTAGCTCTAAAACATATGAACATAGAAAGTGCCACGAAATTGCAAAGTAAGTAAAAATTTTTTTTTTAAAACGGCTAATAAGTAGTAGCTATTTGAAAGACATATTTAGCATAGGATGTAATTTATTCATGCTCTACTTTAATAGATTTAAAAGAACTTTAATTACAGCCTAGCTATACTGCATTTTAATTGAACGCAGACAAAGCTTATACTTGGACGCATTATTTTAATTAAAATGTTCTACATAATACTTATGATTGTCCTGAAAATTTTATTTAACCCATGCGCACAACTTTCAGTGTTAACGAGGTTAAGCTTATTAGAGTTGTATGTTGTTTATCGAGATAATTGCCAATTAGGCACCATATCAAACGTAACGTATCTTAATAAAGAAATATCAGGGATTATTGTTTCATAAACTGTTATTTATGTATCCAGTAACTTTCGTATCTTTTATATGCATCGAAATTACTATTCGTGTCTTTTTGAACAGGATAGGCATTTAATTATAGGGTTAATTAATTTGACAGCAGTGTTTCATTTTACTAGAGTCATAAATATCAGATAACAGTATCGAAGTGATATTAAGCAATTTGGCGGTGTTGAGACCGGCACGCAGGGATTTCTCGGGGGTGAATAACGGCGCGCGGGGACCTTGCGCACTGAAACTCAGATTAAAACTCGCCATCTTGCACCGGCTAGCTAGAGTATGAGTGGCTAGACGTAAAACGCAGAAGAGGGCTTTTAGAAAAATTTGGACTTTCATGCATTTAATGAGTAAAAGTGTGTAACAATTTTATTTCTTTGTTGAGCTAGAAAATATCAAATTATGTCGTTTTCCTTATACTTGGATTTTATCATTGAAATCGAATAATAATTATCTAAAACTTCTATAAGATTATATCGCCGAAATTTCGTTTGTAGTTCAACTCGGACAAAATAACAGTAACAAAATTAAATTAATATATGAAATGAGTCTGTAGAAAAGCAACTATTAATCTAAGCAATACCGTTACTCTTAGATGTAACTTGCTTAACAAAGTAGGTCAGGACGACGATTGATAGACAAGATAACGATTTTTCAAGGCGGCCTGAAAGGATCAAAGGATTATTAATCACGAAAGTGAGATTGCAACTTTATTTTCCTCTAATAACACCGGAAGTGGATGCAGTGTAGTCTTATTAAAAATATCCCTTGCCGATAGATAACTATGTAGTTTATTTAAATAAATATTTATTTTTTGTTAATAGTAGGGAACATAAACTTCAAAGTGATATTTGATTCTTTTTGAATTTTTTTGAAGAATTTCGCGTTGTACAAAAAAAAAACAGCTTTGAGAAATAATATATCTTATTATTTCTCAAAGGGGATTTTTCTATTTCTGTGACAACACCCATAATCAGTTTATGTCTCAACACTGTCTTTTGACAAGTCGGTGAGGCTTATTATAAATTATAATGGACTTTGGGTTGGTTCGAGTAGCGCGGTTACTTCACAAAGAAAAACGATGGTTGTTTTGTGTCGGGAATCGGCTCAAAATTGTAACTACTCTGCCCAAGCCCAGCTTCGCCAGCGTGGCCTTATAGTGCACGATTTACTCGTTTTGACTTACATTTTAGTGAGTTAAATCGTTTACCCACCCGACGCATCACATCTTACATTTGTCACATTTTTTTTATTGTATTATATATATTTCGTATGAAGAAGACAATGGTTGTTCCTTGTAATAAATATTAAATACTATTTAATTCGTTCGGTGGTAGGAATGAACCAAGTTCTTTGCTTGATGGTTGGTAGTTGTAAATATATGTTACACGCACGCACCTACGGCGAATCATAGACTTTATATCTAGCAATTAGTTGCTAGATCATATCAGATAAAATCAGACTGACGCACGATGCATCACGCATCTCACCGGATGGCTGATACAATATGATTTCCAATTCATGCATGTTTAGTAACGGAGACTACAGACCAAAGACGCAAACATGTGGATGCAATATTTAACGCTGTTCGATACGTCGCATTTGGGTTGCGTTGAATGTTCAATGGATCTACGAAAAAAATTTTAAACAAATTTTGTTTAGTGTACATAAAAAACAATTTTAAGTACTCTTTGTTTTATTTCTGTACTAAATAATGGCCTTTAAATGTATTGTATAGTATACGATAGAGACGTTATACAATGCCAACCAAAAGGGGCCAATTTTTATACGCTTTTTATTACTTCCGCTTCACCACATTGACCATGTACGAACCGTCTTTGTGTGCGTGAATTATAAGCGATTAAAATTAAAACTTAATTAAAATCTCTATCTAGAGATAAATATTATCAAAGGTCATGACACAAGAAGTATAAAAACTTTAAAATACACTATTAATAAAAAAATATACTGACGCCCGAACAAATATCCTGTATATAAAATACTACACCGATTATAACTTATTTATACTGGACTTGACGTTTCATATAGATTTATTGTGGCAGGCAAATGCTTTTAAACAACTTGTAGCGAGAGTGTAACGCCCGAACTTTCTCTGTATTTGCATAATTCGTTATCCTATTGTTTAGCCTAGATAAATTAGATAACGTTATAATGAAGTTTTACTTTGAATGAAACGGAGGGTGCATGAATTGCATGAAGTTCCGAAAAACATTCGCTAAATTCCATAGGAAAACTTTTTTTTCTCAGCCGTGTCGTTTGGAGGTGCTCATACGATTTCGCTATTTTCAAAGATACACCTATATTGTATCAAATAAAATAAAATATTTTAGTTAGTCCAGTTATAATTAGATATTTAATTTACATAAGTGTAATAATTTTATTGCGAGCAAGTAACATATTATGATTTATCCCTGAAGGGTCCCACCGATTTGACGTACTGGTAGGACCATGGTATACTACTATGTAGCCGTGGTTCTAATGGACTAACAGTATCAACAGTATTAACAGATTAACAGTATCAATATATTTCTGTGTTTTTATTAAGTAAATAACTAAAATTCACATTTTTTTCCATGTAAAATAAAATTCATTTTGAAGCCAAACACTTTCAACATCATTTCATGCTCAGGTTAAGGTCCAGTAGGGACCACAAGTGCATAGTGGTATGCCATGGTCCTACCTGTAGGTCAAATCTGTGGAACCACGGGCCCTTCACGGATTTATCCTATTGAATCACAGAAAATTAGTAATTTATTTATATCTATCTATGAATATGATTTTGTCTGCTTTTGCGTCGCATATAGAGCGAACGTAGTGCGCAGTCTTAACTATATAAAAGTCTCTAGCGGTCATAAACCGACTGCCCAAATAATTGTCGATTAAATTTATTGCTCTGACAGTAGCACTGCAAGTTCACTACACTACCACCTCAGACGACTAATTTCATGTATATAGAATGTCAGTAAGACTGATTTTTCGTATGGTCCCATTAAATAGTTTAAGTTGCCGGTAGTAGTCATAATAAGGTCTACACTATTTCGGCTTCTTTTCTTTCACAATTCTTCTTTTCTTTGAAACAATTAAGTGAATATGGGGATCGCCACCTTTGAATTTTCGATTTAATCGTCGTTTAAATGTCATAACCGAGCCGCCTTTCAGCACATTCATGAATCTCTAGTGATGGTTATTTGTCATAACGTAGTCATTTCGAACTGCTTACTACTTTATAATGACAATCAGATTAATCAAATAGTTACTATTTTTTTGAAGTTAAACTGCTTTGGGCGCGTTAGGGGGTTAAAAAGATTAGAGTGAATTTCCAACATGTAACGGAAGTAGGACGTATTTTTTTTTATCTCGTGTAACGATAATTCTTATGCGTTTGAATTATTGTTCAATGAAGCGAAAATGACTTCATTTGTAGCTACGACACGATTTGTAGCTAAATAACTGAAACACGTATGTAGTGTGAGATAATAGTGAATGAAAGCAATCGATTTCGATCGAATCGATCGATAATAATAAAAAAATCCTCTGTATTCTTATGTATCTTTAACTGTCCGATTGGCCGTGTGGTTAGAGACCTTAACTGCGGAGCCAAAAGGTTCGCGGGTCGCGGCTTCGATTCCCGTCTGGGACAAATATTTCTATGCATGAACATGTCTATTTGTTCCGTGTCTGTGCGTGAAATATCTATATATGTATATATTATAAAGAATATTTAAGTATGTATATTAGTTGTTTGGTACCCATAATAGAAGCTTTGCTTACTTTGAGATTAGATGGCCTTGTGTGGGATGTCCCGGACATTACAAAAACAAATAAAGTTCAAGTCGAACTTTTAAACTATAGAAAAGTTTACTGTTTATCCATTTGCAATAATAAATTATTAAAGGTGTCCTTCACATTATTATTGAATGTTTACACTCCCAGAATACACCCGTTCAATTGAAATGATCTGTGCTGCTTAGATTCTAAACACTTGAAAGACTTCAACGTCTCTAAGCGTTTGTTAACCATTTTTGTTGAAAGCGAAGCCTTAACAAGGAACGTTCTATTGTGTGCTTAAGCGTTAATTAAGTAGACAAGGCGCTGGGAACCCTTAGCTAGAGTCCCCATATTTCATAACACCAGTACTCCGTCGCATTGGCATCGAAAGGAACAATAGCAGAATATAGAATAGAATGGTAATTCTAAATTTTTTTTCACTATTAAATTAAACAATTTAATGTTGAACAAAGAAATTATAATTATTAAATAGTTTATTCTATTAAAAAGGGTACGATTAAGTTACTCTTTTAATATCCGTTTATTAAAATCTTAATAATATGATTTGCAGCTTTATATATTTATTACTTGTGTAAACATATATTTACTAATAAAATATTCGAAGAACGTTTTTGTATACCATTTGCCTTTGATACAAGGGGTGTGATCATACGAACGGCTCACGTCGATTTGTTTGGAAGGCCTTTTATTCCATTTTCTCGGGAAAGTAATGGAATGTTGTTGTATAAGATAAACTTACTAATGTACTATATAGTTTTATGACACAAAGAACTTTATCAAATTCTAAAGAAAATACTCAGGTACAAAAAACTACCTTTGATGATTAGAATTTTAGTTAAAATAATTGCGTTTTTCGTTTCATCTAAACAAATCTGCCTTTACGAACATAAAAAGAACGACTCCATTAATTCAGGTTTTTAACTCATGTATTAGCAGTAAATTACAAAACAAAATTGTGGTCTGTGTGACAATTATAAATATTTTGATGAGAAATTCAAATGAAAAGTTTGTAATGTTAAGATAATAAATTAGACGACCGACTTGAGATAATTTAAAACGTAGAAGTAAAACAAAATTATATATTAAACGTTCATTAGTAAATGTTCAGTTGTTACATTCACATGTTATGTTACATGATTATGAACATGTTACATATGTTCAAATGTTATATTCAGACAAATATTTACTGAATTTCTATTGATGTTTACATAGCCAGAAAGATGCGATCGATTAACTTAGATACATTTCCCTGAGCTGTAATCAACTACTCTAACTCATATAACATAGAGAGAAACTTATATGAGAATATATATAGTGTAGGGATAATTTGGACTCTCCTTTAAGTTTTATTACGCAACTTCGAAAAAGACCTGTGATCGTCGGATGTTTATTTGTATGCCATCGTCGAATCTTTCGATCGATTTTGATCAAATCAAATTTAATTTTATTACAATGACGACACCTTTGCCGAGAAATGTTTGCGGGCTGATCAAAAAATTCAAATTATATTGCGAAGTACAAGAGTTATATGAAAAATAACAGGTGGTAAGTTATAATAGTTACCACAAAGACGGAGTTTGATTTTTTTTAGTTCTTTATGTATCTTTTTGAAAAAGAAAATCTAGAAACATCTAACTGTGCAATACGAGTTTGTTTGATCGGCATCTTGAAAAAAATCGTGTTTAATAGCAAATTACAGTAAATTACATGTTGAAAAATATTATGGGATTGGCTTTAAAAAATAAAAATAAATAACAAAATGGTGGCAGAATAACTTAAAGCACAAATCAAAAAAAAAAATGGTAAAATTATGATTCTGAAAATTGCACAGTATTCAGATCATAATTTTAATTACTCGAATTGCGTTTCAAATCAATTATCAAAATGCTGCATTTCAGTAATCTTTCATCTTTCACAGAAGAAAATCTAATAAACTTCTTCAGTTTCCTCTAAATCAGTTTCTTTCTGTGTATTATGTGTGCCAACTCTACCAGAACAGTTAAACATATTTCAGTACATTCTGCTACGGAATGTACTGAAATATGTTTCCACACTACAACATCAACACCTACATCTGCCACTACCACATGGCTCATTTGTATCCGTTTTACAGGTGTATCGGATTATGTTTAATAACTCTGGTGCAGGACTCAATTCACATGTTAAGTGTGTAGTTGGTCTCCTACATTTTTCCGACCCCGCTCTTTGGGACTGGCAATATTTGTGTCCATAGTTTTCCAACAAAGACAATGTAAATGTACTTGGAGACTATGATAAACAATAGCACCTTTTGTAGGTAGCAATCTTGTAATATTAATTAGCTTTTGGCCGTACGGATTTTTTTGAAGTAGTGATTATAACGCAGTGGGTTCAAAGTCTCTGTCTTTGGATTTCCACCCTACAATTATACCAATGCTTTGATTCCAATATCTGTGAATTCCTTTCTGTTTGCATTTTCAGGTCCAAATATAGTAGCGCAAATGCAAAATTTTTCATATTTACAAAAATGTCGACAACTTCTTAATTTAGCGGGTGATCTGAAACTTTAAAATTTTGTTCAAATAATTTGTCATTGTAGTAATACGCAGGAACATACATTAGTAAAGAAAAATAAAGTCTGGGTCTATACGATATTGTCATTTTGTTGTAAAAAAGTCACACGGGGTCTCAGGAAGATAATATATTATCTATGTAATCTCTATACATATTTTATTTTAGAAAATCATTATAAAATAATTTTATATTATTAAAGAATTTATTTTACGCTAGGGACATATAGTAGGGATATATATTTTACAATATATTAATATAATTAAAGATATTTATGAATTAAATATGCTTATGTATTATAAAACGTATTTTGATGACTAAAAATATTATTTTCTATACTAAAAATGCTTTCAATTTTTCAGCCACCATTTCATTTATTTTTAATTTATACTAGCGACCCGCCCCGACTTCGCACGGGTAGCAGAGCATATATAAGCTGTATTTTTTTTTTCTGTCGTAGGATCGTGTCAACTTCTTGCGTCTTATGTGGTCTTACGAAATAGTGGATTTGATTTAATTAGATTTAAATTTAAAGTAAGTTCTTCGTACTTGGAGTATTTTTAATGTATTTTATTTCCAATTCCATAAATATTTGAAAAAGTAAAGAATAAATACATAAAAACAAACAACGATATTTCTATTTAAGTATACAACATTGAAACCGCTTGAGTAATTTTACATCACGCAAGTCGCGTTGGTGCCCCGGCGGTCGGCTCGGTCGCTTGTCGCGCTATAGTTTTTATTTCTCGATGACTCCGACTCCGAAAATATTAATTTAAATTGTGTGGTGTAAAGGACAATTATAATGTGCATGAAATTCCGAAGGTAAATGACGTATTTAATTTGATAAAGATTAATACTGTATCCGTGTAATATTCTTTTCAATCACCTCATCATATGACACCATTTCTTTAAACATAGAAATAAGTATAGTAAGTATAGCCATGAAAGATAGACAAATGCCCTCGTGGACTTGTTTGTAGTCCTACAAAAAAGAAACAATTCCTCCATACATTATTTTATTATATCTTAAAGGAATTTTGATTGATGATTGATTTGATTGATTGAGGGAGGGCAGCGTTTTTGATGAAAGCTCCCAGTCGGCTAAATTTTTTTCGCCGTCTTCAACAATAAACGTCATATTTCAACTAATTTGCACAAGACGTTATTAAATTATACAGATTAATCTTCGTCTTGAATTCTTTTATCCATTGGTGTCAACCATATGCCAATCCGTTCGGAAGTTTTTGAGTTTATCGCGTTCAAACACATAGACAGTCAGACAGAAGCGGCGGGAAACAACGCGTTTAGCGCACGTTTAGGTTGTTCTGGATTTTTAGTATGCCTAAAAATCTTAAAAAAATCTAATGAAAAATCGAACCCCGTCTTTGTGGAAATTATTATGGCCCTAAAAGCTATAACTTGTCTACTACTTGTAAAGTGCCATGCAACAACAAATAAACAGAATGACAGCAGTAGAAATGAAATTATATTCAGAAAAACATGGCTCGAAGGCTGAAGTGTGCTGATTTAAGTTTGATGTAAATAAGTACCTAAGGCATATTTACCTAAAATGCTTTAAATAATCAACCTTGATCAATCAAAATAGATGGATAAGGATGAAAATCATGATACGAATGTCATTATTTTTCGATTCTATATAATATAATATCCACAACTGCACGGCTGTTGCCATCTGATGTGTATACCTTGGTATCTTCCAGTAGTGACTTGAAGCCATTGATCGAAATATATAGATATGAAATTCAGCAAGTCATTGATCCCGACTACAACCGTTATCAGTTTAGTCTTTGTTTAGTAATCTGTCAGTTAAGTAGCTTCATACCATCATCCAACATAATGTAACGGCAGTTTTAATAATGACAAGTCCCAACCGTTTCCTTCCGTTATGTGTAAAATTAATCCCATCAAAAACAATACTTGTCAAAAAAACCAAGTCTCGCAACTTAGTTGTTCTGCGGTAAAAAGTTGTGAGTTCCATGTAATACCAAGTCGGTTATTAATTTATTCAGTCTCTACTTAAGCGACTTTCTGTCTTAATACGTCCAGTCTCTAAGACCACGATCGTGGTCCATAACAATTGAAAATCAATTGTGTCTGGAATCTCCGTACTCGAAGCATTAAGTTGTTACGTAATAATTAACAGCATCTTATAGTGACGCATATCAATATTAAAATTCTTTAATGTTTTATATAAATATATTGAGACTTGGCCATCGCCTGAAAACACGTGTAAATTCAATCGCATGAAAACACATGTAAATTCAATTATTTAGTGCGATGGCATATTATATGGTATGGTGGTTAATAATATGCTTATATAATATGCCTGCATGGTTACTGAAAATTTCAGTCTTCTAGTTTTATCCACAACGAAGTTACAGGGGGTCGAAAATGGTCTGAATTGCTTCGAGAAAAGGATGGTACGGCCGTGACGCTTTTTTGCTCGACTTGGTGGGGGCACGGCCGTGCCCCCAGATACTTCCCAGATACAGAAGTGAAAAAATATTAGGATAAAGTTTTAATGCTCTGTACTTATTATTTTCATGTTTTTGATTTTCGTTGTACAGCTATTATCTACTCGTATAGATAATATTGTAACATTATTATAAAATACATAAAATAAAAAAAAAAAAATCACTCAAATATAAAACTAACTGTGCCGAATGAATTCTGATTCAGTGTCCATTTTTGATTTTTTTCAATCGTTCTGGATTTTAAGTGGTGGTTGCTGAACACTAGTGTATTGGGTGTTTTATTGTAGTGCAATCGCAACACTGCTCTAAGTCAAGAGAATAGGTTATCATAAAACACCTATTTTATGGATTGTTTACAAAATTTATCTTTATTGATTGGCTTTCCTTTAGTGTTTTCACAACTCCTGCATTGATTGATTTTAATAACCGCGCACTGATAACGAGTGCTACTTGCTTCGGGAGCTCGAGGGCGTACTTGCTGATATGACGTCGCTTCTACACTTCCCACACTTTAATAAGCTCCGATTGAATTATGCTCCGTCAGAAATTGTTGAATAATATTTTATTTCGTTTACTTTGACAGCTTATTTTCATTTAAGAGGTTTTCCGTTTAATTAAGCAGAATTATTGTGTCTAATTCAATTTAACAAAATTGTTGATGGCGGTGACACGGAGTCTTTTTTTAAAAATTACTGCTGTGTTATTGTTCGCACGTTTTCAACTCGCGTGATTCGATGTTTAGTGTCAACTTATTATATGTAAAAATATATTTTGCTTGTATTTCGCAACACATTTGGTGAAATGTATTTCATAGGAACATAGTGGATGAAATAGTTTAAGGTAAAAGGCTGCTTCGCATAGTTTATTTGGTTTTGTACCAAAAACAGAAGTACAACAATTTGTACCTGAATGTACTTAATTTTGTTGGACAATAAAATAGGGCGCTAATACTTATTATAATTCCATAACCATATGTCGAGAAACGGGATACTTATTATTTTCCCGTGTCCGTCTGCCCATCCGTCCTTATGTTACGGGTTTATATCGCCGCCATTTTTTATTGATTCTGGTGAAATTCCATAGGCATCTGTCTCATGTGGACCGTCAGAATTTCGTAGATAAAAAATCAAAACTAAATTATTAGGGGTAGGTAGTTCTCTATACCTATTTGGAACTAAGGAATTATATTTTTGCGCTCAACCTTTTGTGTTTGTATGTATGTATCACGTGTCATTGATCATTGAAAGTGCAATTAATGCTCATAGGTGTCTTTTTTAATAATAATAATAAATAATAAATACAGTAAACAATTTAAGGGGGCCCCACACAATAAATATTTTTTTAGCGTTTTTGGTCATCATGAAGTCAACTTGAAATTGTTACAGAGTGTTAACTACTATAGCCGTTATATCATCAAATAACAAAAATAAAATAAAGTTAAAAAATAAGGGGGTTCTTTTCCAGGAAAAGGGCCGTCCATTAATCACACCAAAGCATTTTTTAACCCCCCTCCCCCTTGGTGATACATGGTGAGGTTTAAGACGACCCCCCCCACTCAACATCACGTGTATTATTAGTACCTATCTACAAAAATTCTTAAATTTTTTAGAATATTTTAGAATATTATCTCAAATACGGGTATAAAGTATAATCTTATTTTATTCTGAAATTAAGGACCATGATAAAAATGTCTAGACAGAAAAGTTGCAGGTTGTTTTTGATTGGTATAAAATAATAAAGGAATGGTGTAAACTACATGCCGCTTTTCGATTTTAAAATAGGGCGTTTGAAAAAATCAATACACGTGATATCTTATACTATACCCAACCCCCCCCCCCCCCCCTTGTGACATTTCGTGATTTTTGTCAAACACCTCCCCCCCCCCCTTTCAAGCCTCACGTGATTAATGGACGGCCCCAAAAATGTTTTTTTAATATTCTACTATGATACGGAACCCTTCGTGCGTGAGACCGAATCGCACTTGGCCGTTTTTTTTTGCTTATAGCGAAATGTATTCACTTCCCTCATATGTATAGTACCTCACGCCGCTTTGGCAATGACAACTCGTTTATTCGTTTGTTACATTTGACACATTTTCGTTATCGTCACTAGATTAACTTAAATCGAACACCGGATTTGTGAAGACGTAGCTCTTATTTTGTTCTCGATAGGAGTATCTGGGCCAAAAATATCGACCATCAACGGCAAGGGCGTTCACTTAACATTATGTTACATAATCATCTTAACTCCCCATGTTGCAGCATATTTGGTAGAAAATAATGTTTAAAATGTTTATTCCGCGTGGTCGTATTCGCACTTGACAAGCTTTTTGTTACAGAGTAATGTTCCTAAAGGGCCGCGCCCTAGCGATATTACCTTTCGGCCATTTCACGGGACCATAGTGGAAGAATCCTCTATCGAATGTCGTTTGTTTTACCGCCATCGACCCAGCCGTTTTGGGTATATCGGTCAGCGTGCATTACCATATATATATACATATATGAAATATGTACGATACGAGTACTGTCTAAAAACAAGCTCATTTGTAAAAATGTAAAATGAACAATTTGTAGATCTATTTGGATGACCGTTTTGTAGTCTAATTAGGTATGTAACTATGAGAAAATGACTTGGGTCGTTGATAGTCGAATGTCGGAGGACCTGTAAATAAAATTGCCTAAGTCCGAGCTGGATTCGCACACAAAGGGTTCCGTACCACCGTACAATAACATTTAAAAAAAAACCACTGTTCTTGTATGGGAAGCGCTTTTAATATTTACTTTAATTAATTTTTATTATTTATTGTCTTAGCGGCCATTGTAATATACTTCATGAAAATATCAAATGTAAGCAATGATCTCACAACCATCAATAATAAAAAACGCTAAAAAAACATGTTTCTTTTGTGGGGATCCCCTTTAATTTTTTACTTTCATCATCAGCCCATTTTTACCCCACTGCAGGGGCTTAGGCCTCCCCCAGGGTAAGGAGGGGGGCTTAGAGCTTAAGTCCACTACGCTGCTCCACTGCGGGTTGGGAACTATAACGACCGCCATCTATTGACAGCGTTCGGGACCGACTGCTTAACGTGCCCTCCGAAGCACGGTGTCAGTGATATTGTATACTTAAGCCAGAAAAACTCATTCGTACACGCCCGGATTCGAACCATGGCCCTATGGGGCCTTATAAATTTGAGACAGGTTCGTTGCGCTCTGGGCTATCACGACATATTTTTATTATTCATTGTTATAGAGGCAATAGTAGTACGTACTTCATAAAAATTTCAAATGTAAGCAATGATCTTGCAACAACCAATCCCCAAAAGCGTCGAAAAAAAAACATGTTTCTAGTATGGGAACCCCCTTTCATTATTAACTTTATTCCATTTTTATTATATATATATATATATATATATATATATATATATATATATATATATTTATGTTGTTACAACGGCTATAGTAATACACACTCTGTGAAAATTTCATGTGTCTACCTATTACTGTTCAGATGGTACAGCCTGACGGACGGACGAAAGGACGGACGGACAGCGAAGCCTGATTTAGTAACAGGGTTCCCGTTGGTATCCTGACATTCGTATATATAATGTATGATGATTTACAAATATAAATAAGGACTTGAAGAAAACGAGGCTCCAGTGATCGCAGTGTGTACGTGACAAGCATTACTAAACGTTTTTTTAGATGGAATATTAGGAATAATGTTCCACCTAAAATAAAAGAATAAAATCTTTTTTTTGTACGATTTTCCTCTTCCCGTTTTGTTAAATAAGTAGGTATTTGAAACTCAAAAATAAATCTTTAATATATCCCATATTATATGAGTCTATGAAGATAGACAATCATTCACACATAAAAAGAAACCTTATGGAATGATAGCAATATATTACATGGAACAACGTATTTTCGAGCTTATAAAGATAGTGAACTCTAACGAAAGGTAAAAGCTGTAAGGCTCTCATAATAGCGGTGTATCGTATTACAGCCACAGTACTTTCGCGACTTGTTTGGATAATACAATACAATGTGAACAAATAAAGATCTAAGCTATATGTGTAGTTATACCTTATCAATCGAGGTTTTTTCGAACATTGTCTTGGGATTAACGACCTCTGTGATGAAGGAGAAAAATGATAACTTTGTT
The DNA here is from genome assembly GCA_949709985.1 of Luffia ferchaultella. Classification (NCBI taxonomy): domain Eukaryota; kingdom Metazoa; phylum Arthropoda; class Insecta; order Lepidoptera; family Psychidae; genus Luffia; species Luffia ferchaultella. Next base: position 13,925,076 of record OX453243.1, on the reverse strand, counting down.
GAAAGGGCTCGTAATGGGCGTCTGATGTGTGGCAGACGAGGTTGAACTTAACGAGTTACTATAAAACTAACAGGTGGGCACTAACAGACCAAGATCGATAGATCTACGAGATGCGATTCGAGCGTCTTTGAACAATAGTTTCGACCACACCGATTCGTCACCTTTCGATTGCTAAGTATCGATCGATATTTAATCGAAACAATGTAATGTATTTATTCATCAAACAACATACGTTTACGTAAAAATCTTAATGGCAAAGAAACATATTTCATTTTCATTTCATTTCAAAAGAATTCGTCAAAGCTAGAAGTCGGACAATACGATAGAAAGTTTCACATTGAAATTTTTGTAAGCTTCCTAAATGTATAACTACGTGCCGCGTTAACGCTTTGTTATTATTATAATGATAAGAATATTAATTTATATTTTGGAGATATAACTAAGCCTTTCCATTCAAATGGATTAAGTTGTTATCTTTAACATTATCAGGGCACTCTTATTTTTTGCAGTAAATGAAAATCAGATAATTCGATTTCGAAATGAGATTAGTTTACCACAACTGGGTACTCAAAAAGTAGAAACTCATATATTCAAACTACAACTACATAACACACCTGCACGATACAATATCTATATAAAACGCACAATGATACCAAATATTTTTTTAAAGTGCACTATTATCATCAAATAACGTCAGAACCATATGACTAATACGTAGATTAAGTTAGAGCTTATAATGACAAATTCATTCGAGTTCATTCAACCAAAGATTGACTACTTGTCTCTGGTAGACAATGTCTGATTGTAGCATTACTAAGTAAAACCAATTTTCCAGACATTGGTTGTTGCCTCAACAAGACGCGATGGGGGATGTCAGTGTACGTTTTTGGGGTTTACTTATCTCCTGCCGGTTTAAGATTAAAGTTTTCGAAGCAAACGCTTCTAACAACTTTCAACGGGAGTAAAACTCTTTTATTTCCACTAGTAGAGAGTGATACTAAAATTATCTGTGTATCTTGTTAGGTTAGGTATTACAGAATAAATGTTTTCATTTAAATTTGAATGCATTTTTGAACCAAAAAACCAAACTAGGTAGGAATTTGACATTTCTGTATATTGTGAACCATCACATATCAAATATTGAAAACGGCGATTCATAATGAAGTTAGTAAGTGCACAGAAAAAAATTATCACGAAAATGTAGTCTTTAATATATATGTCGTAGAACGATGTAATTTTTCGAATTCGAATTTTCGCGAAAGTCCTAGGAATAATGCGAAAACACGGATAATTAGACAATGGTAAAAACATTTCCAAATCTTACTGGAAAAGATAGGTTTTTGCAAAAACACGAGTCCAAATCTTATTTTGGTTGGTTCGTAGTTTTACCCCGTGAGCTTTGAAGTAGGTATTAAATCATAGAGTTATGAAGGGTTAGAAATAACAATATAGATTTATATAAACTTATACACACTTTTAACCAAATTTAAAACAAAAGACTGCTGAATTGCTCTCAAAAACAAAAACAAAATAACTTGCGTGAATGATTGACATTTTAAACGTTAACCAATCAGAGGAGGTCTCGTTTTGAGCGTTTCGACTGGCCAATCAGCATTCTTATTTCATAATAACTAATTTTCATTTCGCGATATTACTAAAGCGACTCGTATTTTTGCAAAAACCCTATCTTTTTCCAGTAAGATTGAAAAATGTTTTCACCGTTGTCTAATTATCCGTGTTTTTGCAATCATCATCATCATCAGCCCGTTTTTACCCCACTGCAGGGGCTTAGGCCTCCCCAGGGTGAGGAGGGGGGCTTGGAGCTTAAGTCCACCACGCTGCTCCATTGCGGGTGGGGAACTGTAACGACCGCTATCTATTGATAGCGTCCGGGACCGACTGCTTAACGTGCCCTCCGAAGCACGGTTTTTGCAATATCCCTAGGGTTTTCGCGAAAACTAGTATTATCAAATCATCCTGCGACATATACGAATACTGCATATTCTTGGACAAATGCAATTTGCAATGATATGAAAATTCTCTTTTTTTATGTAGTACACAGATTTTCTTTACGCAGAACTTCTTTTCTCAATTAATATAACCGAAGCCAGAACAAAAAATTAAACGGTACCCTGGTGTATGCGCCGACCTTAATGGCCTATTACGCAAAATTAGATTTAACCTTTAAACGAATTGAAGGCGATTAAGCAATTTATCTTCGAAAGTTTTATTGCACACATTCTTTTTCTTGCGTATATTCGTGTGGTATATTCACTATTTGTTATAGGTTAATAAAACTTCTACTACACTTGCTTCGTCAATCTATAGTAATCACTCTGATAATAGAATTAAAACAGTTCACAAAGCACGTTTAAAAATGCAGGTTTACACTATTAAGGGTGGATTTTGCCTACATTGTTCTGCACTAAAATTCTTTAGTTTCTAAAAGTTTTAAATTCTTTTCAAAAGTTGAATCGATTCTAAAATCGACCCTCAAAAAGAAGAACACAGCAAGTACCTTGCTGTAATTTCACAAAAACCATGCATTTTATTTTTGCTGCCCATGTACAAAACCTTTTCGAATAAAACGAACGCAGGTGCTCCTGAGAATGCGAAGTAATAAGGTCTCTTGTATGACTTTTTACTTTAGGGGCCTTCAGAGACAATTGCATGTAAGTGTTGGAATCCCATCGTCTTAAACACCACCAAGAAATTGTATGAGTCTGCTTCTGCCGCTGCTGATCTTTGCCGCTAATTACACAAAACATTGATCAATCATGGACAGATTGACAGGTACCTATAGGAAAGAAAAAAAAAATGTTTTATTATAGAACAAAAAGAAAATATGTATGTATAAAGCCATGTGACCATTGTTCGAATCCGAGCGTGTACCAATAAGTTTTTTCTGACTTGAGTACATTAACTAACACTGACTCCTTGCCTCGGAGAACACATTAAGCAGTTGGTCCCGGCTGCTGTCAATAGATGGCGGTTGCCAATAGATGGCGGTTGTCACAATTCGCCAACCCGCATTGGAGGTGGATTAAAGCTACAAGCCCCTCATCCTGAGGGGAGGCCTAAGCCCCTGCAGTGGGGTACAAAAAGGACTGATGGAATGGAAAATCGAAAAAAGAAAAGCCAAAAATAAGTTAATAGGATTTACATAATGATACCAAGATATTGTGATGTCTATCTGTGGAAGCACGTCGATGTATTATCGAAAAGCTCACACGGCCATTCATAAATAGAACGACATCGAGATACAAAATATATTCCACGAATTTAGTAAATTAATTTATCTTAAGGCGGTGTTTGAAAAAAACGGAGTAGCGCGCTCATTATTCGAAAACTGAGGCGCATTGTAATTACTGACAGAACGTTCCAAGGCTACAACAGCGTTGTAATTTTTAAATAGAATATTCTAGGGATCGGATGTTCGAATGCCTGTTGGTGGTCCACCTGAGATCCATCTGACAATCTCACCACCGAGGCAGAGAGTCTCATGGCTTTAGGCCGATCAGACCTGCAGTTTTACGTAGGAGAGCAATACCTACCACCCGATGTCACCTAGTTAATGTAATAAATCTGCTCGAATGGCATCTGAGCCTTATTCACAGTCGGGCCGTCCAGCTCGAACTGCCCACCCTTACCGAGGGATTGACACGTGTCGGCCCTCTTCTCTAGCATAATCAGGTATATCAGGCATATTAAGGTACCGCCCGTCAAAGGCAGCAACGCACCGAAGCATCCTCAATGCGTCCGGTCGTCGTTCATGTCAAATCCTATACACTCTCCGGAGTATAGGTTGAGGATGTCGTTTAGCCGGTTGGGCTGAACCTTCTGTGTAGAAATCCCAATCCGGCACTATCTGTGCGGTAAGTCGGGCGCGCAGGTGTCTTTATGCAGATTCGGCCCTCATTAAATAAAAAAAAAACTTCGGACAGGCAGTTTACGAATAAGTCAAGTGCGACTTGCGACTAACTGCGAAGTATAAAGTGAAATAACGGTGTAATTTGTGTTCTGTGTGAATTGTTCTTAAACCAGTTTGTGATTCCGTTTTATAATAAAATAAAGTTCAGTATAATCAGTGTTTTAGTGCATCCCTAATATCCGGACGGATAGCCCGTAATAATATATATATAGTCCAAAAACATTTCCGCCAAGATTTACAAAATTTTAATTTGGGTTTTTTACCAAGACTGTCAAAGGTTTGGTGATTTGGACGTTAGAGTAGTTAGAGCCAACAAATAAATGTAGAAATAATGTAATGTTTAATATTAATTTCGTCGCTTTTATTTCATTCGTTTTTGTCATATTTTTTCCACGTATTTTAGAATGACAATCATGCTGTCAAAATCATTTTGCATTTCTGACGCAATATCCAAGCACGAAAAAGTTCGAATGTCATGCATGATATTAGAATGCGAAATCGAGGGATTAAAATGCATTCGTTCCCATTCCCACGTCGCATGTGGAAGCGCAGCGGGGTTAAATAAAGTTGAGAAATAAGTGGATAAAGTGTGGTTGTCATTCAATTCAAGTCTTTTCACAAGTAAAATCACCAATGCTATAAAATATGGCAGCTAGTGATCACACATTTGCGTGTCACATTAAATACATTATAATAATAAAGATCCTCAGTGGCTAGATCGTATTTTTCTTCAGACAGATAAAAACTATGTCCCTTTACTATAATTTCTGGAGCAATCACTATCTAAATAATACGTAATTAATCTGTATCTGTGAATGAAGTTAGCAAGGCTCAAGGAGAAAATGTATGAAAATACATTATTAAGGTGTTTTCTTCTTTTAATGGCGTTTCAGATATATTTTACGATAACATAAAAAACAGGTCAAATTAAAATTGTACTCGTAAAGAAACAAGTAGTTAGACGCTTTTATGTATTACCGTTTTTGAAGTGAAAACTTCTTTAGCATTGTTGTCATTTGAAAGTCGATTAAACAAAAAAGCGACAGTAAAAAGAGACAGACACACAAATACATAAGATTTAACGTGGGAAAAAATGAGATAGGAAGCATTATCACAAAGGAAATACATACAGAGGTTCGAAAAAGGCTTCTAGACAGAGCAATTGAGAGGTAAGCGCGCGGGGGGGGGGGGGTGTACCTTTTAAGCCATAGTTTAAAAAGTTCTTGCCAAGCAAGGCTGTCGCGTTGCACTCGAGTGAATGAATTTATTTATTTATAAAAAATATTCATTGTTGTTTTGTCACTACAGTACACACAAGTGCCGCCATTATTAAATTTCTTCTTTATTTGCGCGAATAAATAAAAACTAACGGGAATATGATGCTTGTATAATTCAACGCTCTTATATCATTTGTAATTTTTTTAAATGGTTGATTTTGCTAAACTATGGCTCTAATAACATCATAGCGCTCATGTTAGGTGGTGCCTCAAAGTACGCAATAACAGTTTGAGATATGAATCGAACGTGAGTCAAATCGTTCGTTCGCAAAGGGCGGTAGCGCGGCGCTCCGTGGACGGGCGTCAATTGGGAATTGCTACCTTTGCTGTTATGGACGCTGCTGTATGAATAATTTACTGACTTCAACATCAATATTCTTCATTACAACATAGAATCAACAAATGTGTAAAATATGGTAAGAAAAAAAATCGCTCTATTAAAAAAGGGGGTTCTATTCTATATTTACCAAATGAAAAATTTAAGCAGATTCCTTGCTTTCGCAGAACTTTAATTCTGTTTGCCGTCTCGGGCGGTAATTTAACCACAATTAAACGGAGCTTGGAAATCATCCACTGCTGCAGAAGGCTACATAGAAAATTCTGTAGAAAATAAACAAATATTTAATAAACAGATAACTGAGTACATTTGTATTTTATATGCTTGTTTTATATACGCCATCAGGGCTTTCAGCACTATGGGAATATAAATGTACACCTGCCTATTTGTCGCCTCAAAGGCATCAACCGCCTACTTTGTTGATGCTGGTCAGCCAACTGTCTGTTTATCACCACAACCTTCGGCATCAAAAATAAATCACACCGATTTTAATACGTCACAGACTGACATAATGTTAAATTTATTTTAACAAATGTACTAACATTAATTTAGTTAATACATTTTGGGTAAAAGTTATATTTGCTTAAATTTCCCTCTTTAATTTTTCTTGCGTAGTGTGTGTGTGCAGTAAAAAGCAGTATATACTCATTCATATCAGCCGAGGAAAAGTACATTTTGCGAACGAACGTGAATTATTAATTTATGCCTTTCTCCTCTCAATAATAGTTTACCGTTTTACGAGTAACTATCGTATATAATGAAACAATCTAATTCAGAATTATTATGAAACTGTAACAGTGTGAAATGGCCGTATAGGAAGATAATTGTAAAATAGTGCCATGACCTTTTAAAGCGTCGTCCGTCTTCATACGGTAGAAATAAGGCGTCTTGTGTGCTTGCATGAAAGCAAATTCATGATGCTATGGTGCACGGGAGAAACCAACCCGTTATGTTACGTTACGTTAAAAAAATTATGTGTGATTCCTGTACACAGGGGGCGTAGTTTAGTTTTCTATTGTCAAAGACTTCGAATTTTCAAACAGTTTGTCTTATTAATTTGTTGAATTAGTCAAAGGTTGTCCATATTTATTTTGCCATTGCTTGATCTTTATGATATTCATCTCGCAACATTTCAAGAAAAAAAATAGACGCTTTGTACAACACAATGGTAGTTATAAAAGACAGATTAGCAATTTTTACGACTTTGTGTGTTACACTAGAGCGCAGCAAATCTAGTTTACCCTTATCGGATGAAGTCACGTATTGGCGTAGCACATATACTGTCTTTGTTAACTCTATGGCGTAGCATGAGGTCTGTTTGTTAACAGCACGGTGTGACGTCCCCAACATGCTGTGACGGCTTGATGTAAATAAATGTTACCTGCGTTATGTCTTCTAGAAAAAAACCAGCTAAGTGTGGATCAAATTTGCCCGTTATGGTTTTCATACCATTATATAACGAATACTTGTTTTGTTATAACTAATACCGCTACTTACCGCCTGATGGCCAATAAATGACTCATAAATCATATATAATCGATCCAAGTACAAAAGTATAGTTTACACACTATTAGGAAATAGTAATTTTCAGATTTTTCATTGGAATCATGCTATGACATTTTCGTTTATGCCAAATCTCAAGATCCTATAGGTCAACGAGATGTTCAATATCTTATACGTTTTGAAGATGCGTCATTATTCTATGAAAACGAGTTTGCAAGGCCATATATTTTTATGGCTTTGACTTAAAAAGTTGATTATGTTACAGGAATACACCGCAGCATTTGATATTATTTGCAACTTGATATATTTACCCGTTCTTAAGTTAGGGAGCCTTGAAGGAAAGACGAACTTTTAAACAGTCAGACGGACAACAATGCAATTTATGAGGGTTCTGTCTTTTGAGTGTCGACAGAGCCTCAAAAATGAGTATCTATTAAAAAACTGCCAAAGTTATAAAAAACATGTATGCAATTCACACGTGGTAGAAGTGAAACCTTCAAAAATTTTGGTTTCAAGATAATGAGACGAATGTAAAATTTCGGGAAGAAGATAATTGCAGGCTTTAGTAATGATCATAGTGATACAACGTCAAATAATTATTTTACCTTTTTTTGGTATATACCTAGAACAATCATTTTTCACATTCAACAACGCTTTTCGGCGTGCACAAAATTCACGAACACGTTCCGTTGAACTTTTTGCTGTCTTTTTAATCTTGTTTTCCCTTTTTTTTTCGATAAACGCAACAATATTCTGTATTCGTTTTCGGCATATTTGAAAAATTGTATTATAAATAATACGTACACGTATACAAAACACCACGGTTGTCATAGATTAACGGTTGTTGTGATGCCTTTTCTCAAGCTTTGTACTAATAAGCTTAAATTTTTTATCAAGAACTTAATAATTAAGTTTTATTCAAGAGAGCTTTTGTGATAGCGCTCGCTATCTGTCGTAAAGGATAATAACTAGTTAGATAGCGCCATCTGTGGTAACAATGTGTGTGGTAGCAATGTATTTGACTAAAGTTTATTTCGCTGCGTATATTGGACGATTGATCTACTCTATAGCAGTTTTACTATTTTTTTATACAGAGTTCCTAAAATCAAAATTATAGGTGCAGGTTAAGCCGTCGTCGGTCCCGGATGCCATCATCATATGGCAGTCATTAAAATCAACCAGCTCACACTGGAGCAGCGTAGTGGATTAAGCTTGAAGCATCCTCATCTCGAGGGGAGGCCTAAGTGTAAGGTGGGGCATAATGGGCTGATATGGTAATCAATAGTGTGGTTATACTGAATTTTTTTCTTTCATTTCTTTCATGGTATCTCCTAAACTGTCATTCATATGAATTCAGTTTACGTACGATACAGTGTAAATTTTCATAAGTAGAAATGTAAAAATCTGTAATAAGCCGTTGGTTTACACACCAAACTAATTTATAATTTGTTCGATATGCATTTGTAAGTGCGTGTCAAGTAATTATTTTTACGTTTTTAAATACGGTACACATGAGCACAGAATAGTGACTGAAATTAAAAAGAGCTCTGTTCTTGCGAAAGGAGAGCAAATGAGCTAAAGATAATTTTATAATAAAAACCAACGTAACCAAGGCGAATATCTAGTGATTGCATATTCATTTTTAGTATGATAATCACAAAGTGCTCCAGTACAGAAAACAACGAGAAAAATAAAAAAAGGTAACAGTGCGCTTTTTATAACGCCTCTGGTAATTTTCCACTTCGCTACGAAACTACCCAAATAAATGTGAAATAATAATGAAATTAGTTAAGTAAAGGTTGCTATAGGTATCTAATTTATTAACGAAAATTACATTATTAGTGAAACGCTGATATTGGTTTTATCCAATTATATATTTCGATCACTGATGGAACAAACATCTTTCACTTTGGCTCATTTCCGTCGACAATCAATAGCAACTAAATTATACGAACGTTTACATACGACCAAATTAATAGCGTTGGACTGTAGCACAGCCAGGTAGTGTCATAGTGGTAGCTCACGCGTAAAGATCAACTGTTCTGTGACATGAAGCCATTTCACACTAGAATTCATTTCGTAGACATAAATGATTAGTTCACAGAGAACCAAAGTTATACCGAATGTTTTTGTCGTTTGGAAACAACAGATGTATATTTTGGTTGAAAGTAAAATATTCTAAATCACGTTTAGTATTTAGGAAATAAATTTTAGAATGTTATTCTTATACATTTAATTTAGCAATATCGTATTAAATTTCCTGGAAATTCATAATATTTAAATAATCCCTATAAACATATTTTTTTAAAGAATTGGTGAATTAAAATCCTATATAACGTTTAAAATTATCTTAATATTATATGCGGCACTTACCTCACCCAATATTCAATCCAGTGCCAACACTTTCACGTACATACACTTTTTTTTTATAATACGGATACGCTTAACAGTGTTTTTAAGGTAGCAGTAAAAAAGCACGTCCGTCGTTCGCGAGGGGCGGGTGTACTCTAGCTGTAGGGCGGGCGGCATTCATCTCGTGTAGACGATGCGAACAATTCGAGCGGAAATCTACACAGCTCTCGGCTTCACCACTCAACTTAATGCTATAAAGTTCGCAATCGGTTGACACCTTGCCCGACACGCGTGATAGTTTTATTTAGATATGCGAGTTTAATCAACCTAAGTTGATTGGTGGTTGTCAGGAATTGAATGTGAGCTTCATGTTTTTATGAGTTGCTAGCTTTTGACTCCAGCTCCGCACGCGTGGCCAGACATGTTGTATCCATGTATACCTACCTATAAATATATTCTCCGTCCCCATTCTACAAGCATACTATTTGTTCTATTTCACTTTTAGAGTTCAACTTTTCAGCTCGTGTTGTCGTGTTTCATTTCGAATCTTGAATAGTTGAACTTTGGGAACCTTCGAAACAGTAGCTTATTATTATCCATCATTTTTCAACTGTTTCCGTGCAAAAACGTCACGGGATTTCATTGCTCAGTTATAATAATTAGAACTACAGTAATAATTATTTTATTGTTGTTCTTGTTTTCACTAATAAAATTACGATTGAATCAACTTCGAGTTCGTATAGCAATAAATTTTTTTTTGAAGTCATGGATTATTTTAAAACACTAAAAAAATTTCTTATTTTGAATTGATGACGTCACATTATTGGCTGTACTTAATTGCTTTGCCTATAACATAGACAAGTCAACCTTTGGACCACGCTTTAACAGGGAGTAGCATTCGCCAAGGTTATGTAGTGACACTACATAACTACGTCACTAGTGAGCCGTCAGTTGGAAGCACGTCGGAAGCCATTAAATTGTCAATTTTGAACAAGCCAATGAAAACTAGCCTACCTCTCCCCGCAACCCGCCACTTTTTGGCAATTTCGTTTTCGTACTGACGTTTATTAAAGCGTGGTCTAAAGGTTGACTTGTCTGTGGCCTATAAGAAATAAATAGGAGCGGAAACTGTCATTCTGAATGTCGTTGATACGACTCCGATGTGTCCTCCTTTAGTACTTATTCTGAAGTTGTGTCAAATTTTTTTATTGATTGGCGGAATAAGTTGAATTAAAAGCTTAAATTCATAATTAGAAGTCAGCTTACTTTTCAGAAGTCGAACAGAATCCAACACTATTTTATTGAAAATACACACATTCTTAGAATTTTCATTCGAGAATTTTTAAATGTGTCTGAATAATTGCGTAAAAAATTGCCTTATGTTCCTCCATGAAATGAGTTGTCGATAAAGTCGTATTAATCGGGGGAGTATCATAGAATATACATAGCCACACCCTGTTGGAATCTTCCACTCAAGCTTAGATTTTGTAAAAGAATAGAATGATATTTTTTTAAAGAAATATTAACCCGTATTTCATTTCTACTTTTATAAAGTATTAACGTATTTTTTACAATCTTAATGACTCCTGACTTTCTAAACAATTTTTAACTATAATATTTTTCGTTGGTCTCACTTTAAAATGATTTAAACAAATAGACGGGTTTTTGAATCACTAAAGACTGTCCCATTTTATTAAAGACATTTAGATTTATAGAGTTTATAAGTTATAGTGTAAAGTAGACGGAGAGTTAATAATAATTATTCTTACAGTATTTCAGAAAGCGTATCAATACGCTGAGAAATTATATAATTTACAAGTTCTTACTTTTTAACAAGTCAGTAATGTCAATATAATTAACAATCAGTGCGTCTGGCATATTTTATAGAATATACCAAAATACCTGTCTGATCTATTAATACAAACTTTTTAAATGATGTTTCTGCTCCCTTGTAGAACTGGTTTTTTAAATCTAGAGACAGTGCATCACATTTTTCTTCGAACAGATAAACGGAATCATATTATGCTTGCTAAAACACTGTGAAAAGAATGTTGCAAGCTCTTAGTGGCTAAGCACAAAAACATCTCGGAAATTCAGTATCAAGGAACTTGGCGTATTGTATAAAGTTTATTCCAGTCTTAGGGAAAAAATAACAGAGGATTTTCTGAAATCCCAGGAAGTCCATATAAAGCAGCGTCCTTATTTCTTTTTAAAATAACGTTGCATCTTGCGTGTCAAAGAACACTACTTTCGAATTAGTTTCGTTTGGACGGAGATCTAGAGCGTACAGCGCCAGAAGAACGAAGCCGAGGGCTTTAATTATCATTAATAGAAGAAATTGTATTGAGGTTTAGGGTAGCAATTAGAACGAATCACAGGGCCAATTATGTATAACGAAACAATATTATCCATTCATTATTCTGCTTAGTAAGATGAAATAATAGAGAAATGTGTCTGAGATAGATGCCCACTCTCGGTCACGCGTTCGTTGTTGCATGTGTTTCACGACAATTTTGTGGTCACGTTGAACCGAGCGAATAGTTACAAAGAGTATATATTTTGAAAAATATACTGGAGTTTATATGGCTTCGTAGCGTTCGTACTGACGTGACGACGCTTTATTGTTGTACTACCATCAAAATGTACACAAAAATTCAATATAAAATACGACAGGATTGACAGAAAGTAATAAACATGATACGTATAGGTATGTATGTATTGAGATAAATCTTTATATATTCAGTACCTGGTTAAGACGGGCCGTTTGAGCAGTATTTATCAATAAATAGATTCACATTAAATGAGATCGTATTTTATGAAGTGAAAACTTCTTTAGACGCGATATACTGAGTAGTGAACGAAACTGAGCCGTCATGCTTTACGCTAGGGTCGGTGACGCCAAAAACATTGCCTCGTTTACTCTCTAACAAGGAGTGCATCTTTTCAAGAATACATCTTATTATTTATTATGTTTTGTAATTAATGTAATAATTAATATAAGTAATGTAATTAAGTGTCGTGATAGCCCAGAGCGCAACGAACCTGTCTCAAACTTATGAAGCCCCATAGGGCCATGGTTCGAATCCGGGCGTGTACCAATGAGTTTTTCTGAGTTAAGTACACAATATCACTGACACCGTGCTTCGGAGGGCACGTTAAGCAGTCGGTCCCGGACGCTGTCAATGGATAGCGGTCGTCACAGTTCCCAACCCGCAGTGGAGCAGCGTGGTGGACTTAAGCTCCAAGCCCCCTCCTTGTAAGGATAGGTAAATAAACAACGATGTAAGGAAGGATGTAAGGAAGGGTAAATAAACAACGGTATAGTCCACCAGAATAGGTTTGAAGATATATCAGGCATCCATTATAAAAGGATTTTTCAAAATTTAACCCCTATGAGGGAGTGAAATGAGATTGAAAGTTATGAGTCATTTTAATCAACACAAAGCTACATTGTATGCGTACTTACCGCATCTTCCTATCGTCATAATTACCAGTAGAACCTAAATTAATAAATAATCATATCACCTATATTATGCGAAGTCGCGGGCGGACGGCACTGTATTTTTTCAGTGTTCGCCATATTTACCTAATTATTTCGAAACTAATACATTTAGTGAAGGCAATTTCGATTAAAAAAAAGTTTATATTTTATTTTAGTGTTGCTTTCCTGAAATATTTTTCTCTAAAGTAAATTTTCTCGGTTCGCGCTTTGAATTTCTAAATTAAAGCACTTAATTGCTTTGATTTAGAAATTATTTAATCTGAAAAAAATATAGTTTCCTGTTAGCTCCGGTACCCTATAATAGTACAACAGATACAACCGACAAAAGTTAAAGTTAATACATCAAAATGACCTCACGCCTGTTTAACGTAAGGGGTAGACAGAAGCCATTTTGGCACAAAGTACAAAGTACCAAGCGGAACTCTTCGGTCCGCGTTTCGTCCTCTTCTTCGGGGGCCAGGCGTTAAGGGTGGCGAGTCTCGTCGATGTAATTGAGTCTAGGGCTCCTTTGCCCCTATGATCGTGTTTGAGTCTTGTTGTTGCAGTTTCCTGTTACTGGAGAACGTACAAAGGATAACGAGTTAGAAACATCACAGGAAAATGATACTGCCGTCCCTGGAAGAGTAATAGCTAAGGCAGACTGTGTATTCAACGAATCCAGATTCGCGTATGCACCCGTATGCTCTTGTATAAAGTCGGACCGGCATTTCATAAATAAACATCCTCTAAAGGTGAGCATAATTGAGAAAAAATGCAAGCATTATTTGACAGAATATTTGTTCATTGTAAATATGGCACTTACCTAGGCCAATTAATAAGATAATGCTCTCAGCCTTTTAGGCACTTTGTCGCACGATTTACATATTTTTTATTTGCAGGTATTATATTTTTAGTTTTTAATAAGTAATTTGGTTTAAGCTTTTATTTTTAATTTGTAAATTATTTTTATTCAATTAGATTGACATTATAATGAAATTTTATGATTTAAATTAAACAATTAAAAATCATGTGGTTTAAAGAATGTAAATTGAAATATTCTAAAGAGCAATATTCTTTTCTTTTTAATCTTCAATGAGTAGATTATTATTAAGGATAAAAAATAATAATAAACATTTGTAAATATAACAGAATGTATTGAATAACGAAATTAGAATTAGTCATACGGTCTATATTTATCGCCTGTACTGTGTATATAGGTTCGCGTAGCTTTCTCGTTACATCATATATCTTAGCTTCGCCACGACCCCTTTCTCATCCATTCTTCTAACGGGGACTGGGGTTTATTAGACTTTTTAGCTTCTTCTATATTTTCTCATACTCTTTACTGCTTATAAAAAAAGATTTGATTTTTTGTATGTTTGTTACGGGAAACTTCAAAACTACTTATCTGAATTAAAAAAAAAATCATCTATAGAAAGCTACATTATTAACAAGTAACATGGGCTGTATTTAATTAAAAAAAAAAATAGAGAACCCTACGAAAATTGCAATAATGTTATCTAAGATATCAAAAGTTGGCCAAGAAATGGCATTGTTTGGCGTGCGCTCCGAAATAAATGATAAATAACGTACGACATATTTATAGTACCTACTCATCTTTACCCACGAAAAAATCCGCGAGGCTATATACATCTATTATGGTTAAGCTACAATGACCGTTTTTTATTCTAATTAGTCAATTAAAACACTGGTGGAATTGAAAGATGATGGACATTCGTATTACAATAGGGTTTCATAGACAAGACTGATTATGTAAAAATACTGAATGTACGAAAAAAACGGTGGTGTAAGCTAACGGTTCTTCAATTAGTTACCTACACATTATATTTTTTGTAAACAAGAAAAATTGAATAGTTATAACTGGCTACGTGTTATAAGGTGAGAACTATTATTAGTGTGATGTATTATAATTTAACAGAACGAACTTATCGGCATCAATTTTCCAATACAAGATAAAGATAACACGCTGCTGATAGGATACGTTCCGTCCACTCGATATTACGTAGGTAGGTATGTCAATGGCGACGTCAATTGCATGTCTTATTTGCGATAACTGCTTATTGCCGATGCGTATTGGATAGCTTGTTGGAAAGTGAATAAGTTTTCTAGTTAATTGTCCGTTGCGTCGGTTAACTACGTTTTAAATGGCGGTAATAAAGTCACTTTCCACCACCTCACGCCGCCCTCGCCCTGTTTTTCCATTTCGTATTCGAGCAAACCCAAGGCCGCCGCATCCCTACTCTAATGGGATAATTTTATCACAGTATCGGTTTTTAATGAGTGTCGCGCAGACAGCCAGAGCTTCCGAATATAAGGTTTTGTGAATTGTACTTCTTCACTTCACTTCACTTGATCAGCCCATTTTTACCCCACTGCAGGGGCTTTGGCCTCACCCAGGGTGAGGAGGGGGGGGAGATTGTACTTATGTACAGCTAACCTGAGATAAATGCATATAATAAATAAATTTGACAGCAGCGTTTCGTTTAAATAGTGTCAGAAATATCACTTCACAGTATCGAAACTGCGAAACAAAATTTCGCAGGGGTGAAGGCTGACGCGCGGGGACTTCGCGAGCTGAAACCGGACTGTAACTTGCCAAAGATACACTAGCTAACTAGAAGAAGAGTGGTTAGGCGGTAAGCGCAGAAGAGTACTTCTAGTCAATTCATACTTTTATGGATAAATGGGATGTAGTCATCTATATATAAATACGTGAAGAAAAAGTTTAGACCCCTTTTTAAGGATACCACACGCACGTACGAGTATGAGAATTGGCATATTTAAAGTCTATATGGAGTAAGAGTGCAGAAAACTAAAATATATATACAAGTGAGTTTTTGATATGGGGTTGTATAGCGAAATCCTAAACTGTGTGAAATAGCGAAAAGTGTTTAAAGGGTTTATGAGCTCTACAGTTGCGAAAACAAAACTGTATATTTACAATTTTGAAAAATCTGTTACTTTAACAGGGAATCAAACCACTTGATTTGACAATCTGCATATTAATACGTTAAGAGAAAACTTTGTACCCCTTTTCAAGAATATTGCGCGCAAGGAGCAGTGCCAGATTTGGCATTGTCAAAGTTTATGTGAAGTAGGACTGCATAAAGGTGAAATTTACAAGGTGAATTTTTGAAATTGGATTATTTGGCCAAATCCTAAACTATGAGAAATAACCAAAAGTGATACATTAAAATAAATCTTCCACGCATCGATGTGTTCTGAAAGCTAATACGGTTCTATTATGTTTGAGCGCGTTTCGCTCTTCAATTAAAATACGTCGTTCCAAGACATACTATGGTTTCGTTCAAACGCGTCATGTCAAATGCATTGTAGGTTTTAACAATGGATTGTAACTAACATTTTATATTTAGATACTTTCATATTTCATGTCAAGTCGTCAATTCTTTTTTGGTGGTTGGATCAAACTTACGTCAGGTCCGGCACATGAATAGAGTTCCATTTATAAATTATTGCTGGTAAAGTTAAATCTAAATTGATACAGTTAATACTTATGGTTAATACTTACAGGAGATTACACCAAAGTATATCGCATAAAGTAGAAATTGACAAATGTACTTTGATCAGAACAATGATAATGGATGAATGATTTCAGCTACCAGAATTGTACCAGACATAGAAGTCATGGTTCTAATCAAAGTATAGCTGTCAGTTTTTACTTTAATGATAGGAATGATAGGTGAATAGGTATTTGTATTTTTCCATTCCATAAGCCCATTAATACCCCGATGTTAACACCCCACTGCAGCGGCTTAGGCCTCCCCTCGAGATGAGGGGGCTTGAAGCTTAATCCACCACGCTGCTCCAATGCGGGTTGGTGGATTGTAACGACTGTTATCTATTGACGGCAAGCGGGCCCGACAACTTAATGTGCTCTCGGAGGCACGGAGTCAGTGATAGTTATGTACATAAGTTAGAAAAAACTCATTGGTATATGCCCTGGGATTCGAACCACGGCCTTCCAAACAAAGCTATCAGCTATCAGCTATCTCGACACATAATTACATTATATCATATGAATTATTTTAGTGTTATTATAGCTATGAGTCGTAACATATTGTAACATAGAAGGAATCAATTTTTTTTAGCGCCAGATGTACATTCAGTATACGTACAGTAATTTAAGCAAATAGGCAAGTCAAATTTTTAATCCCCATAGAGTTACCATACCCAATGATAGCACGATATAGCCATAAACCCACTCGATCCATACTTCGGTGGCAGACGGTTAACTATTGTCACGCGATGTAATGAAGATAGGGTTTTGTTACTAACTGTTGAAAAATGACGACTTAATAAATATAAATGTTAATTTGTTACGTTTATAATATGAAAAATTATAATTACAAAAATACATAATATTTTAAATACTTTTTGTGATTTTCTCAAAGTCTTTAATTATGTTATACGCCAAAGTGGCTTATATTAAATAAATTGGTAACTGAAATTATTACTATTGTTACAATAAGTACCTATATCTTTTTCATCACATGAACATGTGATTTATACGGTCACTAACATAATTTTTTTTAAATTCATTTCTTTCTATCAAAGACAGTGTTATTATTGTATCGTTATACAGCTATTGTAGGAGCTTGGACCTATAGTTAATTCTAATCGGAAAGTAAGGCGACGACGCGACGTTTACTACACGTTGAAGTTTATAATCGAAACAAATATTATGGAAAAAAATATTTAAATATTTTTACTCTATTCTTTTAATTTTTGTAAGTCGTTCTCTTAAACGATATCTCACACAATTGGTATTAAAAAAATAAATCTAAGTACGTGTCAGACCACGCGTAATAGATACAGTTTTGTAGTCAGCATGGCTATATTATGTAGCATACGGTGTGTTCGACTGAACGTACTTCAAACTCATATAGTTACATAGGGCGTGTAAAGCTTACCGAACTAAACAAAAAGTTAAAAAATAAATAAAATAGTGGTAAAAAACAAATAAAATTTAACATGTTTTTCTCGGTAACCGTAAGTTTGCGCCATCTGCTTACTTGAAACTTTTTGTTTAGTTTGGTCATTGAGTTTAGACTACACTCAGCCGAACACAGTGTATAGTTAGAAACAGCACATTATTTTCGGTTTTAGCGGGTTTTTACGAGTATACCGTAATTAATATACTAAGGTTACTAGAACCAATATTTATTAAACATCGTAAAAAAATTTAAATATTCTGTTTACAGTGCGCGGGGGGGGGGGGGGAGATGACAAGAAAAGAGAGTTTTCTAATTTTACACCACACGATGAGATAGCAAAAAAAAATTCCCGACAGCTTATAAAAAGTCAAATCAGTTTGTTTTTCATTCACCTGTAATGTAAATGTAGAAAGTACAAGTGTGTGACAGACAGGATAATAAACAAGTACCTATAATAACATCAAGTAAGCGCTTCTATATGTATTTTACTTTTTGAATGTAACAAGTATTCGTCTAGACAAGTGAGAAGCGGTCAGGGTTGTCGCAAAATATTTTATATAATCATTATTATTATTGTTGAAAATTCATAAAAGCTAATATGCTTCACTAACTATACTAGTATCTCTGAACGTACGAATCACAAATCTATATCTTAGTACTGAAAAATTTATTGCACGTGACCAAACTTTTAAAAGCTAGTACATTTCTTACTGACCTTTTCCGTTGGTACTTAAACTTCTATGTGACCACGTGGCCAAATTTTAGCCACGTGACCACGTGTGCCGTCACGTCGCGTTCTCGGGTGCTGCACTTACTCAATGTTTCGCGCATTGTTTTGGAGTGCTAACGCGTGTTATATTCTGTAGTAGATCCAGAATTCCTAATACTAATTTACGCTGAGTCAGTTGTAACCTACTTACCTAAACAGTTTAATTACATTGGTTCTGTATTTATTTACCTTACAATACAAATCATCATAATTTATGCGTATACGGATGTCTCAATACAAAGAAAAAAATGTCTGAATGATAAAGGATCATTCAGACATTTTTTTCTTCATCATTAGGTAATAAGAAAGCTTATTACCTAATGATTATGAAATAGTAGATTGTTACACAAGGGGTGACCCGAGGTAACACCGACTTATATGTACCTAGGCCGGTGCGAGGTAAACATTCTGCTTTTCATTACGAATATGAGGTAAAAAAAAAAATAAAAAAAAAAGCAATAAATCCATATCTCAATCTGATGAATTCATTTTATAGCAATATCTGTATATGTAAATAACCAGTACTCGCCAAAACAACTGAAGATCGAATTGCCGCTTTCTTGCAATAATTTATTTTTCTTTTACTGTGGCTTACTACCAGTTAGTACTTTTTATTATTGATCATGGTCAATTTTTAGCTGAAATCTATCTAAATTATATATATATATACATATATATATATGTAAAAGTTAAAACTAATTTAAGAGTATAAAGTTATATTACGAAATTGTTGACAATGTTTTTTTTGTGTTGTATAAAAGTTGGGACATGGCTTGCGTAATTTTTTTTTTTAAATTTATTTAACAGCAGGGAAAATCGTTTCCCAGGGACGGAACGTACTACTATCATCCCTTTGATCAGGTAACTTCAAGCGTACTTTCCGAGTATGAGTAATGAAAATAAGTTTATTTTATTTACTGAAATAATCATACAAGTTTTTTTTTGACGTGACAATGTCTTATAATTCGATGGAGCCGGCTGCACGCACGAAAAAACATGACGCATGCGGCGTTACCTCACTCTGAGGCGTTCCATGTAAAACAATTGCTCAACGCACATTCATACTTGTAAAAACTATGACGTACATTGTAAAAAAAAAATTGACAATTGTATTTATGCGTACAAATAAATGTAACTTAATCAATTCAATTGTGATTTCCATTTACCTCCTTCTTTATATCCATACAAAATATCTATCAAGCAAATAAAATTCAAAATTTCTTTTGAAAAATGCAACCGTTCCACCAGTATTTTCTTATGACGTTGTCACGTTCAACTATCGTCAGTGAACTGACTTTACAGACAACTGATTTTTTTTTAATGAAATAAGTTAGCTACATTTTGTTCTACTTTGAATGAACTATTAATTTCCCCAGCTACTTTGCATATATACTAATTTAAAATTTAGGATGGTTTTTCATCGCAATTCTTTTATAGTTGATGTAAGGTCAAACCACTCTCTTGTATTATGTGACCCTATAGTAATGCGAGGTCACGGTAATTAAACAATCAAATTATACTGGTTCACGTTACGTGTACGATGTTGCAATAATATATGTGACGCATTTCTCATCGTTGTATACTTTACACTCTTATGTCTTTTAGGTTGCATGATGGTCCAGAAAAGAATACAATATTACTCATGTAATTTTTATTGCGCCGCAGTTTTATTAGGAATAAGTGCAATTCGATGTACATACGTATCTATTTAACAACTCATAGACACAAAACAAAAATTTTGGTTCTGCGTCTCGTGTGTGTGTGTGCAAATTCCGTGTGTAGGCCTGTTCGTCCATTCGCAGGATTATGTAAAAACCCATCCCATGTAAATTTTGTATAGATTATTACTTGAAATCAAATACAACCTGTATGTAAAAATAAACGGAGTTTGTGTTCCATACTACCAACTACTGTCACATTTTATTGGAAGCATCTCAAAACTAATTGAGTTACCCACGTAATAACAACTTTCATGCGTGGCGATTAAGTGCAATTTCACTTGTACGTACAAGGTACGTGATTTTTTAGAGTAATAAATCGCTCCGGACCAACTGACCACCAAAAGTCACCACTAGTGGTCAGTTGGCACTTCAATGTCTCAACTGGCTACCAGTGATCAAATGACACAATAGTACTCCGATATCACAACCAGTGGTGTGAATGGTCCCATTTGACCACTGGTGATAAATTGGGCATAGAACTACTGGGGGTCGATTAGGAGCAATTTTTAATCTTATTTATGGTACCCTGTAAGTTGACTGTCGTCGAGTAGGCCTTCGCGTCCGATTGGACGCTGCGAGCGTATACATAGGTTAATAAGATAATTTTCTAAATTTTATTACAAAGGGGTTTGCAAACAAAAATAAAATATAAAAATAGTATTTGGGAAAGAACACCTCAAATTTTAATTTTTACAGATTTTCACGTTATTTTCATTAAATTGTAACGCGTAGACGACGATTTTACACGACTTTTTTGCGTTTATTCAGCATGGAACACATACTTTTTACAGTACTACTTAAATAATAAGACAATTCTTTGTACATTTACAAATATACTATATGCCTCGTACGTTTGATTTTTCTGTAATTGGTATTCGCTACCAGTTCGCTAAAAAAACTGTGAAAAATCTATTGTTTCGTACTTACTCAAAAACGTATGTTTGTATTTATTTCTTACTTATTTATATTATGTTCTTATATATATTGTTATACACATATTATGTTGTTATCTAAATGAAATATCATAGATTTACTAGATAAATAGGTGATGTATGTAAATAGTTCTTTTCATTTCAAATCAGTAGGGAGCCTTAATTTATTACCTATGATTCTTAATAGACATATACCACTTTATTTGTCGTTTCATTATAAGTTAGAGGAAAATTATATATGCGTCATTGTCATTATTTGCTGGGGTAATCTGCAGCCTGACTATTTCTAACGGTTTAATTGTGTATTGCACGTTTTTGTATTAATAATAAAGCTTAAAGCCTTTATCTTTATAATAATAATTGAGAAATTGGAGTGCCAAATTGCCACCAGTGGAGAGATTTGGTAGACCAATTTACCCCTAAATCTCACCACCAGTGGTCAATTGAAACGTAATATTTCTCACTTCACCATTGGTGATGAATTGGGAAAAAATTGCTCCCAATTGACCACCAGTGGTCAGATGAGAAATTTTTTGTCTCAACTGACCACTGGTGGTGAGATTTGGTGGTGAAATGGTCCATTGGCGGCTTTTTGCAAGATTTAAGAATACAACTCGTGTACGTTGTACTATTTGTTATATATTCTGTGACATTAGAATATCTAAGGACTATCCGTATAATCAAATTTAGTCTGTCGAATAATACAAATAGATACAACCATCATTGAATTTGTGAGATTCGTTTAACTTGACGAGATATATTAACTTTCAGTGTTGATACTTAATATCAATATCAACTATTATGAACTTTCAAGGCGTTGCGTTTTCAATTGCGTTAAAGCATAAATTATCTCCCACTGGGATAGTTGATAGACTTCTATCGGCATGATCACACAAGCTGATGGATGGGCGTGGTATATTGCGGTATCATATTAATTTAAAATAACGTAAGAAACTTTCCAGTAAAGACAACTACCTGAACGAGTGTAACTACAAAAAATAATTAAAAAAAAATTATAAAAACCGACTTCAAAAACATAAACTAAAAAGTTAAAAATAAAATTTTCACTTTATAGAAAGAAGCATTAACAGGCGGCATATAGTTAATGAAGTCGGTGCCTACTCACTCAAACACTTTAAATTGTGTTCTATATTTGGTATAGTTATAAATATATCATTGTTGTAATTGTTATTACCTGGTAAATACCCATTTAAAGTGTCTGAGTTGGCACCGACTTCATTAACTATATGCCGCCTGTTAATGCTTCTTTCTATAAAGTGAAAATTTTATTTTTAACTTTTTAGTTTATGTTTTTGAAGTCAGTTTTTTTTAAATTATTTTATTTTTCAATTTTTAGTTGAACGCATCTGTAACTTATTTGTATTTAGTATAAATAGGGCTACTAAACGCGCTACTTTAATCAGACAGCACCGCGATTACGCAACGTAAATTCAGTGTCAAATTGACGCATCAGCATGCCTAGTAGGCAGTGGTATTCCTATGTAAAACTTCAATCTTAATTATTATTTTTGTGCGAACTGAACATTTTGGCATATTCAACCGTATGAAGGAAGCCCAACAAAAAGTAACTCCTGTAAATCGTTGAGGAATTCCCTCGACTGTTTATGGTCTTCATCATCAGACCTGTAATGGCACTAATAACCCATATGAGTGCAAAGTTCTCTTCAATAGAAATGAATTAAGTCCAAACACCAGGTAATTGCTGTAAATCGTTGAGGAGTTCCCTTAATTGTGTATGGTCTCCATCATCAGACCTGTAATGGCACTTATAATCCATATGGGTGCAAATATCTCATCAATAGAAATGAATCAAGTCCAAACACCAGGTAATTGCTATAAATCGTTAAGGAGTTCCTTCGACTGTGTATGGTCTCCATCATCAGACCTGTAATGGTACTTATAACCTTTATGGGTGCAAAGATCTCATCAATAGAAATGAATCAAGTCCAAACACCAGGTAATTGCTATAAATCGTTAAGGAGTTCCTTCGACTGTGTATGGTCTCTATAATCAGACCTATAATGCTACTTATAACCCATATGGGTGCAAAGTTCTCATTAATAAAAATGAATTAAGTCCAAACACCAGGTAATTGCTGTAAATCGTTGAGGAGTTCCCTCGATTGTGTATGGTCTCCATCATCAGACCTGTAATGGCACTTATAATCCATATGGGTGCAAAGATCTCATCAATAGAAATAAATCAAGTCCAAACACCAGGTAATTGCTGGTGTTTGGGGTTGTTGTCGTCGTTGTGTTGTTGTCGTTGTCGTTGAGGAGTTCCCTCGACTGTCTTTCAGCTCCATAATCAGATCGACTCCCGACCTTCATTAAATAGTACTAGTAGTAGTACTTTATCAAAATACTTAAATAGGATACTTTAAAATACGATTTTCGAAGGTTGCCTTCGATTTCTCTGGAATGCCATCATCAGATCCTGGTTTCCTTATCATGGTACCATTTCGGAAAGGGAGATCCCTTTCACAAAAAAAAAATCATCGAATTCGGTTCATAAACAACGAAGTTAAAAAAAAAAACATCTATACGGTCGAATTGAGTAACCTCCTTCTTTTTTGAAGTCGCTTAAAAATGGTCTCAAAAGACCGTTACTAACTTTGGCACTTAGATACGTATTAAAAAAAATCTATCGAATTTATTATTTGTTTCTGTGTCTGCGTAGGTACGTTCGCATTGTTAGAATGATGTTCTTCACGGCGCGCCGCGGCGTCTGTTTTAGTAGGTACGCCACGTTTTATATAATTTCATAATTTGGATAATCTGAAAGTGTATTACTTAAAGTTATCAAAGTTTTTAACACAAATAGAATACAGATTGACAAAAAATAATTTTATAAATTTTGTTTCCTTAGGACTCATTCGATTTAAGAAGATTTGTAATGTATATTATAATATAAACTAAGCAATATTTTATCCATATTTCTTTGTTATATTAGATAACTAAAAATCTTGTAATCCACATTCAAAATTTTGATAAAAGAAATTAGTTTAGACTTATTAGTAAGTATAAGTACCTACAAAATGCAAAATCTACAAAAGCAAATTGGAACATTTTTCAGTATTGATATACTGATTCTTATATAAGTATAATCTATGAACCCAAAACGATAATAGGTTGTAATGAAAATATAATTGATGTATGGAATTAAGTGAAAACATTTTTTAAACTTAAATACTGGAGCAATATTAATAAAATTATTTTAATAAATCCAGAGCTGATATGTTGAAAACGCAGTAAATTAATGTACTTCAGATTTTCAGACTTAAATATTAAAAACATTAAAAATAAAAAAAAATAAAAAAGTCTAGTTTTGTCTCTTTACTATCATTTATCTCACGTGATCCATCCACATAGTTCACACACCAAGTTGTCACACGAGCAATAAGCGATCGCTTGGTATAAAAGATACCAGTAATTAATTCTACTGGCGACTTTATAGCTCTAAAGAATCGCAAATTTTTCTATTTTATAATTTTATTTAAAAAATATTTAAATTTAATTTCTCGTAATTAAAGAGACGCGTTTTTGTAATTTATGAGTAGAATAGATGATTACTACAACATTTTCTTTTGATATTCATGGTTTGCAAAGCAGAAAATGCATTAAATTATAATTAAATGCATAAACGTAGCAGGGAAGATGCTAGGGTTCACGCGCGAGGAAAACCATAGATTACAGTTATGCGTATATTAGCATAGACGGTACCAAATGACTGAGAAAGAAATAATCACGAACGAATTTGAATGTAAGTATATAATTAACACTCGCTTTTAACAAAAACACATTTTTCCTTGTAAGAACTACATTGACTGGACGCCTTTGTAAAATCTAGCTTTTCGTGCTGAAAACAATTTTTAACAGTTTTTGGCTCACAGCAGTCCTTGCGCGCTTTTCAAATGACGGCTAGTAGGTATTATCAAATATAGTTCAGTTTGACTTTACAGATTTGCTTAGAGGTGGCACATGTAACTCCTACAAATTAATATAGATCTTTGTCTCACGGTATACTTTTGTTTGCGTGTGTAATGTTGCGAATGTTGTAGCTTCAAGATCAATCGATAAAAGTCATACAGTAAAATTAAAGCTATACCAGCTTTCCGCCCGCGGCTCCGGTCGCGTGAACTACACAACTGTACCGAGACCCTTTTTCTCAAGATAAAAAAGC
The DNA here is from genome assembly GCA_949709985.1 of Luffia ferchaultella. Taxonomy (NCBI): domain Eukaryota; kingdom Metazoa; phylum Arthropoda; class Insecta; order Lepidoptera; family Psychidae; genus Luffia; species Luffia ferchaultella. The sequence continues at coordinate 13,899,594 of OX453243.1, read as the reverse complement.
ATATAGCAGTCTTCAACTTATACACTATATCTATGCAAAAAATTATAGCGGTCCCGGTACAACTGTGTAATTGACGCGAGCGGAGCCCCAGGCGGAAAGCTAGTAAGTATTTTTATAAATTATAGCCTATATGTTATTCTGATGTATAAGCTACATTATTGCAAAGCTTCATTAAAATCCATTCAGTGGTTTTTGCGTGAGAGAGTAACAAACATCCATACCTACATACAAACTTTCGCGTTTATAATATTAGTAAGGATTGTAGATACGCTACTACCATGCATACCTGAAAACATGTTTCTGGCCATATATGCGTCCTTGTAGGGTCACCGTTATACTTTCCTTTCTAACTATTTAACACTTTTTTAATAATTGGACGCCCATGGCGCAGTGGATGAGTCTGTTTGAAAGTTCTAAATTAAATAAAAGTGAAACACACAGAGTTGTTTTCGTGTTTAATCGCTTCTCAAAGTTATGCAGTTAAATATGTGTATCAATTTATCGATCTACAATTTAATAAAATGAAGAGGTATGTCACTTGGAACACCGACTTAAATTACCCACTGTCCAGTTCGCTTCATTTATTGAAAGTTTCAAACGTTTTAGTTCTCCAAAAACACATTAAACAGGTCGTTGCTGTTTTTGAATGTACCTACTTTACACAACGCTACAACAACGCTAGTGATAGTTGACGTCAAAAAGGTGCATGATAAGAATACTGTTTTTTCTGACATGTATCTGAATCGAAGTATCACATTACAACCTGTTATTGTTTTGTGAATTCATTGCTCTGGTAGGTACGGATAATAAAGCGCATTTTATTTTGATGCAATTGCAATGTGTGTCCACGGCATTGTTGTTATTTTATTATCGAGTAAAGAACAATGAGATAAGCACAATTTACCTTTATCGCTTTTGCGACGATTATAAAAGCATGAAGAATAGCTATACCACAAGTCGGTCCCAAAATCAGTCAGCCGTTTCGGAGAATAACAGGAACAGACAGACAGACTAACAGACACTATGATTTTTTATATGTATATAAAAAAAATGCTATTCCCTCCTGACAGCGCCCTCTTTATGTTTGCCAAATTCCAGTAAAATCGGATTAGCCGTTTCGACGATTAGCCCTAACAAACAGACAGACAAGCACACAGACACAAACCAACTTATGCCACTCCTGATAAGCCCCTTTTTATGTATGCGAAAATTCATAGAAATGGCTTAGTCGTTTTGGAGATTAGCCGGAACAAAAAAACAGACAGACAACCACACGGACAAAAAGTTACCTATATCAATCCTGACAACATATTTTTAATGTCTGCATAATTTCATTAAAATCTTTAAAAGTTTAGCTCGAACATACAGATAAACAAACCGTTGCGTATGTCACTCCTAACACCGTTCTTTTCACGTCTGTGAAGTTTCCGGTTTAAATGTTTAGTTTAGCTCGAACAGACACAGAGACGGCCAGACAGACAAACAAAAAGTATTGTATGTCACGCCTGACAATCTTTTAATAACATCTTTGAAAGTTCAGCCCTTTCGGAGATCAGTTCCAACAAACAGAAGGACGAACAAACAGACGGACGAACAAACAGTCAGATAAACAAAAAGTGTTTGAAGTTTCATTGAAATCGGTTTAGCCTTTCGGAAATTAGCTCGAACAGACGGACAGACAGATAAAAAATATCGAATGTAACTCCCGATAATCTAGTAATCACATCTGTGAAGTTGCATTGAAATCGGTTCGGCCGTTTCGGAGATTAACCGGAACAGATAGACATACACTACAATTTTATTAATATAGATGATTAATAGCATTGAATACTTTTCTTCTAGAACATTCCAAATGTTCAGTTATTTTTCGATATGACCAATTTCTATTTAAATGTATATTTACTATAATTTTTCTCGTAGATATATCATAACTCTTGTGTTTTCCCATTTTTTTTTTAAATAACATTAAGTAGCTAGTATGAAAAAAAAACCAACTTCAAAAACATAAATTAACAAGTTAAAAATAATATTTTCACTTTAAAGAAAAAAGCATTAACAGGCGGCATATAGTTAATGAAGTCGGTGCCTACTCACTCAAACACTTTAAATTGTGTTCTATATTTGGTATAGTTATAAATATATCATTGTTGTAATTGTTATTACCTGGTAAATACCCATTTAAAGTGTCTGAGTTGGCACCGACTTCATTAACTATATGCCGCCTGTTAATGCTCCTTTCTCTAAAGTGAAAATATTATTTTTAACTTTTTAGTTTATGTTTTTGAAGTTGGTTTTTATTTTATTTTTTGAAAATTATTTTATTTTTCAATTTTTAGTAGAACGCATGTGTAACTTATTTGTATTTAGTATAAATGGGGCTTATAAACGCGCTACTCAAATGAGACAGCGCCGCGATTACGCAAATTAAATTCAGTGTCAAATTGTCGCATCAGCATGCCTAGTAGGTAGTGGGATTCCTATGTAACCCTTCAATCTTAATTAAGTATTATTTTTGTGCGAACTGGACGTTTTGGCATATCGTATGAAGTAAGCCCAACAAAAGGTAACTGCTGTAAATCGTTAAGGAGTTCCTTCGACTGTGTATGGTCTCCATCATCAGACCTGTAATGGTACTTATAACCCATATGAGTGCAAAGTTCTCGTTAATAGAAATGAAAAATGAATTAAGTCCAAACACCAGGCAATTGTTGTAAATCGTTAAGGATTCGAGTTCCTTCGACTGTATATGGTCTCCGTCATCAGACCTGTAATGGCACTTATAATTCATATGGGTGCAAAGATCTCATCAACAGAAATTAATTAAGTCCAAACACCAGGTAATTGCTGTAAATCGTTGAGGAGTTCCCTCGCTTTCAGCTCCATCATCAGATCGACTTCCGACCTTTATTAAATAGTACTTGTAGTAGTACTTTATAAAAATATTTAAAATACGATACTTCAAAATACGATTTTCGAAGGTTCCCCTCAATTTCTCTGAGATGCCATCATCAGATCCTGGTTTCCTTAGCATGGTACCACTCTGGAAATACCTCCTTTCCAACAACAAAAAAAAATAAAATATCTAATTCGGTTCATAAACAACGAAGTTAATGAACACACATTAAAAAAATAAAAACATATATACGGTTGAATTGAGAAACCTCCTTCTTTTTTGAAGTCGTTTAAAAAAGGAGCCAAATGTGCAAATACAATACTAGCATAATTTATTCTTTTTAAAGGACAATCCTTGAAATATCCCTATGACGTCCAACAATCCATGCTATCTCAAAAAAATATAGGAATTAATCTTGATTAATATATGTTTTAGTACCATGAAATCAATGCAGGGAAGAATAGTAATTAAAGTATTGAAACGTATATAACGTGATGAAAACGATACCAAGATGACATTATAAGTATGGCAGACCGTATTTTTAAAATTAGTGTGAGCTGGATACAAATCCTTAAACTACTTGATTATTGGAATAATTTTCGGTGACTAAACATAATAATAATAAAAAATAAAACTAATCCAATAATCCACCCCTCGTCGCCCCCGACGCAAATGTGCCCATGACGCTTATCGCATTGCCGCGCTGAATTGCAATGGCAATTCTTTGCACCAGGAAGGAACCGGAACGGGGGTCGAGTCCCCTTTCTTTTAGACGACAGCCGATGCTTGATTATAATTTTCTTTTGTTTAATACAGTATTTTATATAAAATGTATTCTATAATTAATTATAATGAATTATACAATATACGAAAAATTACATAGTCCTTGTTTTTTTTAAGCTGATAAATCGATTACATTTGGAGATTGCATGATTGATATTTGGTATTCATTGTGATTGACATTAGGCCGGATGAGCGTAACCTAAAGGTACCTATAGTGATTGTTTTTGGTTTATTGTACTCTGTTATTATGGTACCTAAATATATATTCTCAAATATGTCAAAGAAAATAAAAAAAAACAATGAGTTATTGTGATTACAAAAATATTTATTTAATATAAATTAACAAAATGTCGTTCATTTTTATAGTAATGCTGAATTTTGCATATCTTTATTATTTTAATTGATTATATTTATAGCAGTTACAAATAATTTTATTGCCTATATTTAATTTCACAAAGGTTTACACTACTAAATCATTTTGTGGTTGATTGGTAAAATAATATATTAGTAATATATAATAATATTAATTCTAGACGTAATATTTTAAGTTCAGGGAATATCTCCATACAAATCTAGGATTGTCTTTTAGAACCCAAAATAAAGCGCGTTTCTAATTAGTTGTCCAACGGCCAGAACTAGAGAAAATTTATATTCTTAATCATTAACTTTATATTAAAAAAAAAATGTCAACAAATAATAATTTAAATATACAAATAATAAGTCTATCTAATGTGGATAATGTATAACTCGGTAGTTATATATTTTTTTAATTAAAATAAATTGTTTAGTATATTTTGGATTTTAATGTTAGGTGTATAATCAGGTGCCCACCACTATATGTACCTATATGTCGCAGCGCGCCTGTTTTTGGCGACCGTGTCCTGGAATGACGTACGCATAGTATTAACAATTTTAATCGTATTTATAAGTTAAAGACAATTTTACCTGTGTAGTATTAAACACAATTAGAGTGAAGTGTATCAGTCAGTGTAGTGGTGTCTAGAGTCAACATCAATGTTTATTTAGATAGTTGGATTTATATAAATAGAATAATTTTTATCTATACAATACAATATACAATAATCGGATACAAAACTATAAAAATACGCAATTATATCGCAAACAGCGCCATCTAGTTTCATAGTCATATCAATAATTAATTACTAGTGTATAGATTATCCGTATTTCAAGGCACATAGAATTTAGGTATATAATGCAATTATTTATTAATAATAAAATGGAATGCGCATATACAATAATAATAATTTTACTAATTGAACGATTTCATTAGGGTCTCCTCTGCAGACGACGCGTTTTACGAACGCGCGTCGTTTTCGCATTTTAAAAGCGTCCAAGAACGTGAGCAGACGTAAGTCTGCTACTGCATGGCGTCTTTGTTGCGATAAACGCGCGTCGTTTGCTCGTGGGTCAATCGATCCATCAATCAATGAATAAAAAAAGTCGTGTGCTTTACAATATTTTTAACATAAACTTAAAGCAATGTCTCGTAAAATCAAGCTCTACGGTAGGTACAAATACATAAAATTAATTAACTTGAAGTTTTTTCATTATCACATAAATAACATAAAGTACGTGGAACCGATTTGTGCGGCTCTGAACTGCGATGCGAATGCTTGATCGCACAGATACGTCATACTTCCCGTCGCTACCTTTCTATTAAATTATACTACTGCGACAATTTTGTAACTAACTTCAGAGCCGTATGGAATTGTTGCACGTACTGCACTTTTAATCGTAACATTAAACTAAATGGAACATTTTGTTTTAAACATCAGCTTACATGAATAATAAGTATAAATTATTATCTTTATTAAGTGACACCCCATTCATTATAATTGAGATTAACTACTGTAGATTACAAGTACATAATTTGTGACAACTATTTGTTACATCATAATATACAATTATTTAAGGAAAATTTAGTTCCGCTTAAAATTAATACCTGAACTGTTGAGGAAAAATGAAAATTATATTAATATTCAATCAGGTGTTTTCATTAGATCGCTTTGTAAGCACTTAGACTGAAAAGAAAAGTATTAGACGTAAATACACAGTTAGTGATCCAAGAATAGGGAGAAGGGTCTGTGGCCCCACCGGTTTGACCTACTGGTAGGACCATGGTATACCACTATGTACCCGTGGTTCTCCTGGACTAGGAACGAATAAATAGTATCGATATTTATCTACATTTTTATTAAGTAAATAAAATTATTAATTATTATTAAGTAATTAAAACGAAAATTTTTTCTTCATTTTAAATAAAGTTCACTTTGAAGTCGAACACGTTCAAAATCATTCTATGCTAATATTTAGAAGTAGGCCCATGGCTACATAGTGGTATACCGTGGTCCTACCAGTGGGTCAAATCGGTGGGACCACGGGCCCTTCACGAAAAATAGCCATAAATGTTTTTAGAATTTTGGACAATTTTTACTTACAGAGCTCATTCACGTACTATTGTCAGTTAGCTAAGTATGGGTGTGCTACGCGTATTAGTCTTTGGTGAAATTACACTACACATTTTATACGAGTTTTCTCTTCATATTTTCTATTTCCCACGGAACGTAAAAGAGTTATAATTTTCGTTTAGGTTTTCCTGTAAATATGTTGCCCATATTTTATTTTTTAGTTTATAGATCAGTGGTTTCAAAGATAAAGGAGGAATGATATATCATTAAATATACATTTATAATGACAAAAATACAACGGGTGCGTGTATTAATGTGAAAAATGTGGAACTTCTATGGGTTATACACGTTTTTTATGTATTTTATTTATTTGTTAAACATTATTTTATTACTTATAATCATTCATTTGTGTCCGTCAGATGTACGTCTTATAGGAGAATGAATAAAAAGAATTATTGTCGTGTAAAATTTTTAGTAATTAATTCGTGTACACCAAAATTCTAGAATGAGAAGAAACCGTGCAAGCTTTGTATTCAGATTTGAGATCATCGTGATGTCAAACGGGGCTATATTTGGCTATGTCTAGGCAACATGTATTTTTATAATCAGTACTATATACTAAATACAACCGCACACCATTAGATGTTTCACTTAAGTGAGCGATTCAAATGTGTCTATGTTAGATCTATAATTCCTATGACGTGAGATCCTAAACCCGTATAACGTCAGATACTTGACCCGTATGTCGTCAACCATAACAATATTTTTTTCTACCTAGACGAAAAGTTTCATTTCATAAAATATATTTCTATATCTCGTGACAAGTCCTATTATTTGATACGTCATGTGATGCACCTAATAGTGTTTCTTAATTTTATTATTTGCCTTTTAAAATTAAACCCTAAAATCAGACTTCGTTGATTTACGTAACATTTACGTAACTCTGTAAGTGTATGTAACAAATTTCAGTGTTCCTTCTTCCTATAAATAAGGAAAAAATAGGCTGTTCCGACACCAAAATATGATAAAATTACACAATACAAAACTTTTTGTTTATGTTAAAACTAGCAGTATACAAGAAATGAGGTTATAGAAAAATGTTTAAGTTATTTTTAATTTTTATTATTCGTAAAGCCGCCGCCGCGTCTTAACGCACCAAAACCTAGCTGACTGACAATATTCTGAGAATAAGCACGGCAACTACAATCATTTAGCAAAAGTCGTGACTATACTTGAGCACGGGCCTCCAGCCTATATGCTTCATCCTTATTTATTGCACGTATATTTAAAATAAAGCATACAAAATTTTAAATACCACATTTCGATTATAAGCTGGCTCTGAGTTTGGCAAGAAAGAAAATTTTAATTTTTTTAAAAATCTGTACAGGTAAGACTCTGTATACATATATATCACTAATAAGTTTGTTGCAAGTTTTAATGAATTATGATTCCGGTGAGCAGGGAGACCGCCATGCGGCGTGGAAGCCCGCCGCTGTATCTGAATCCGAATCGCCACCAACATCGTTCTCTTCACCCATCGTCACGTGTCTAGGCTGTATCAGAAACAAGCGACCATAATTAGCGTTGTCAAAATATAAGCCATCGATATAAAAACACATTTAGAATAAACATTTTATCAATGCCTACAAATAGGTAACAGCTATCGAATAAGCTTTCGATAGTGGGCCTACTATATAGCAACTCAAGAATCCATCTGTCTAAATTATACTAATAAGCTTTCTAAGTTACATACTTGTGTTTCAAGCTTTAAAAGTTTCTAATTATTTACACATTTTAGTCACAACAGAAAAAAAAACACTTGTTTTGTTGTGGCCAACAACAAATCATAATTTTATTAATTTACTGATTTCACAGTTACATACCTATCACGGTGTAATTGGATATATGGGCTTACATTCGAGATAATATCATAAATAAAAACTATGAGAAAAATCCTAAATCGTGTGGTTACTGAATTATCAAATTATTGATTTCCTATTAAAAAATAACTGATATGATCGTAGATATTGATAAATAAAAGGATCGAAGATAGATAAGTATTAATTTTTGCTTCCCTTGATTAAGTGTAACTGTGGGACCTAGTTACTACATACTAGTAAATAACACAAGTTTTATTCATAATTTAAATGTTCTTAATTAAATAATGCTGCAGTTATATCATGTTTTTAGAAAATAATTTTCTCTTTTTTTTAATTAGCCTTCTTTTTAATGTCTCTACTTATTCTTAAACACAAGTATATTTTTTAATAAACGCCCGCTCTCCTATTACACTGCGTAATAGATTAAACTTGATAATGAAAACAGATGTGAGGATGAACCTGGTCAGGCGTTGAAGGTGTGCTTCGGCTGTGTAAACCAACGCCATGCCGTCCGCTGAAACCGCGACGGCGTACTTTGCTGCTGCTTGGTGGCGGCATTAGTTTGTCCTCCTTCTGTAATAGGTATTTTTTGTGTCATCATATTATCTTAGGAGTCGTCTGGTCTTCATAAAATAAGGCAACCTAAATTCCGGCAATTCGGATATCATTTTGCCATTCGTAATACATTATCCCATATACTCAGCTATTTACCTATTTCATGTCAGGTCAACCCTCCATTAATGTTTGGTGTGCCAGAAATAAATAAATCTCTTTGGAAATCAATAATAATAGTTGAAAATAAATTTTGAATTTTTTTTTTTGTGACGCCACGTATGCTTGGAAAGCTGTCCCTGTTTGTCATATTTTGTCATATTTTGACGACCGCTTAGCCTAGTGAGTAGCGACCCTGGCTACGAGCTGGAGGTCCCAGGTTCGAATCCCAGGTCGGGTCAGTATTTATATGATGAATATTGATACTGGTACCGGGTCTTGGTTGTTACATATATGTGGTGTTTTCGCTTGGTACCCAAAACACAAGAAAATGCTTAGTTTAGCGTCTAGACGTTGTTGTGATGTATGCGATGTATGTATGTATGTATGTATGTATGCATGCTGGGCAGTAGGTACCTAACCATAACTTAGTACAGTTCCAATCAACCTTTATGGCGGATGTGAACATAGGCACAAGTCGCGTCGCAGTAACCAGTTTTAGGTGTAGCGGGACAGAGTGAAGTGAGGGGCATATGACTAAACCTGGGCAAGCATGCCTATAACGTTGTATTCCGACCCGCCATAAAATTTGATTGGAACTATATATAGACGTAGTAATTTATGTAGGGTCCTTAATTAATTTTTTTGATACACAACCTAAAATTTTATAATGACTTACTAATATTCCAGAAAACATTTACCTATTGAATATTATGTGTAGGTAAATAACATTGTTTTGCTTACCGGTATACTGTCAGCTGATCCCCAACTTTTGTGTATGTGGTCTTCATCACGGCGCGATCTTGATTCAGTTCTCGCAAGCTTGGGTACATAGGCTGATGCTCTGGACGCACCTACCCCCAAAAAGTTGCTGAAGGCTTCTGTAGTTTTCTTCACGCGCACGTTAAGAGATCCGATTCGAAGGAAGCCTTCTTTCTCTGTAACGAGATATCAGATAAATCTGTTAGTAATAAAATAGTAAATAATTAATATAAACCTCTATTGCTAAATATAAATATTGTATTAATTTTTGTAGACGTACCAGCATTTTTCTTATCCGCTTTTAATTTAAATTCTGCGAACAAAAAATTTATGTTTTATTGGATTGTTTAATAGCGACATCTGTGCTTGATATTAAAAACTGAACGTGCTTCAGCTGAACGTGAATATTGAAATTTTGGATTAAATACCACAGATGGCACTTTTCGTTTATAAAAACAGAATCAGTCGTCAATTATTGCAAAAGGTGGCGCTTCCTGGAAATATATCTGATATCGTAGAGGTTTTAAATTTGGGATCGAAAATTTCACTGATAAATGGAGTGGAAAAAAAATTATGGACGAAATCCTGTATGTTCGTTAGGTATATAGTTATCGAGATATTTTTTCTCTTCTGATCAGACATAACTGTTCGTTAAACAAAACGATCAAAGATAAGTAGGTATTAATTGTAGGTAGGATTTAATTCATTACTTGGTCTACCTACATACAACAGAGTATTAAAAAATATGAAATTGCTGCATGAGCCCATTACACCCACTTATTCTTAATTCTTAATAATAATAAAAAGTCTCTAAAGTCAACGCAATAAAAATGCGACCATTTTATTTTGCGACTCGCTAAATCAATCAAAATCTAAAAAAATCTACAGGATAGCAAGAAGCAAGGTCTTACAACACAAGCAAAGACCTCGACTGACCCACTGGCCGAGTGGTTAGAGCTCCTAACTGCGGAGCTAAGGGTCGCGGGTTCGATTAACCGCCCGGGACAAATATTTTTGTGAATGAACATGTCTATTTGTTCCGTGTCTGGGTGTAAAAGTATTTATATATGTATATATTATAAAAAAAACAATATCTAAGTATGTATATCAGTTGTCTAGTACCCCATAATACAAGCATAATAATTGCTTAATTTAGGACTAGATGGCGCTGCGTAGAATGTCTCAGATATTATTATTATTATTAAAGAAAAAAATCCAAAAAATAGTTAATTGATAGTTATTACACATAAAAAATGTCTTTTTTTTGCGCATACAAGCTTAAATTTTTTGTTGTTATATAAATAAGTACATAACACAAATATATTGTGATATGATAATTCAGAACCATCGGGGCGCGAATCCGACTTGCACTTTGGCAATTTAATCAATACACAACAAGCACCATTTTAAAACTATTAGGTAACTATTCCCCAACCATTATACTACTTGTGTGTAATTACGAAATGTTTATAACTAGTTAAGTTGTACCCGTGCTGTTAGTTGACTAAATGCCAAATTATCTAATAGGCGTTAGTGCTTGCATTTAGTGGTTAGTATTCAGAATTTTTGGTAAAAAATAAAACTGCAATAGGTTAAAACCAACACCAATTTATTTAATCTAATCTACTATTACATCCAATAGTGCATGCGTAACTAATTCTATAAGTAAATCAGCTACTCACTAATAAGCAAGGTGTATTGTGTATATACATACATGCGATTTATTGCTAACATTTTTGGTACTTAAAATTAAATAAAATCCAATTTAAATATTTAAATTCCAATAACTAATAACTACAATCGACAGGTTAACTACGATATTTTACATGCTTTGATATGTTAGTTAGTGGCTTACCTATATATCATTTATAGAAATATTAACATTAACAGCCGAAAACCGTCAAAACGCTAACTAGTAACAATACAAAAAGAACACTTGCATTATTTATCTACTATATACATAAAAATTAAATGCTGTGCGTTAGTACACACGAACACACAAACATGCACAACATTTAATTTAGTATTATATTTAGAATCGATTAGATAAATTTCATTCAAACTTCGTAATAGTCCAGAATATTCCCAATAAGGTTTTTGGGAAAGAAAATTTATTTAATTTACATTTGCCTGTGAAATCGGAAAATTCGGGAAACACTAAATGTGGTATTATCTGTGATATTTTCTTTGAACCTCAAAACCATAAATTACTATTCGAACGATGTATATTCGTAATTTTTTTTTTGGTTTGTCCCTCATGCTCCATGCAATAGTATTCAGGAACATAAAATAAAGATTACAAAGGGAAGTTTAAAAATTCGGACAAACTGCACATACAATTATTTTGGTATGCACAAACGGCTTATTTTTTTAAATTCTTGTTTGTCTGTCCGTCTGTGCACGCATCATGCAAAAACTATTCGACGGATTTTTATGAAAGGAGTGAAGATAACTTAAGTGGGTGGGTCAACACATAAGCTACTTTTCATCGCGGAAAATGTGTCTGTTTGTTTGTTATTCTTTCGCGGCTAAACCGCTGGCGGATATCTCGTTTTTGTTAAATTTCGACCCGGTTATATTGAAGAGTTTCGTAGTAATTTTTTATATAACAATAGAGAAATTTATACTCCACTGTCACGAATTTCGCTTCGTGGTCTTTTCCCATATTTGTTCGCGTTACAACGGTTTTCGGCTATTTAGGATAATAAATTCAATAACAATTTATGATAGGTAGTAATATCTTTACATACATCTAGAATAACATAGTGTAAAACTAACAAGCAAGTTTATACATGCAAATCATAAATTTGTTACCAAATATATACATGTATTTAGAATAGTGATATGTAAAGCGGTGAAATTTCAATACTCGTGAATTATGGCGTCAAAACGCACGGATGCAAAAAAATATTTTTAGGGTTTCATAGCTAAATGGTAAAAAATGGAACCTTTTTAATTAATACATATATAATCTGTTTGTCCTTTCTATACACGTAATTAGAGGCAAAAAAAAAAAACAAATTTAGCGCACATTAAGTTGTGGGGTGGGGAAAATTTTGAATAAATTAACTTAATACATCATGTAAAACACTTTCAATGAAAGTTTGTCTGAAAAAAGTTATAGTAAAGCAGATTTTCAAATATTTATTTTTAAATGTTATATTGACAATTTTATTTGAATTCTAAGCAACGTTCATCCCGACTGCGAAAGCCATCATTGTGTATGTTCGACGTGCACTTAGCTGGTTTTTTTAGGTAACAATTTCAAAATAACTCATTTAAGCATGGGTCCGAGGAAAACTGAAATATTTAAATAAGTATATCGCTTAACGCCGTGCGTTTAAAAGTCGTCTATTTGTCATAAATAAGTCTCGGGAAAACGGCACTACAATGATACTCTACATAATAAAATTATATTTAAATATTTTTTTGAATTAATTGCCTGAAAATAAGCAATCGATATATAAAAAATATTCAGTCTTCAGACAGGCTTTGATAAAAACTTAATTTAAAATTTAATTTAAACTGGCCAACAACGGTTGGTAAATTTTTTTGCGTTATGCCCTTCTACAAGTATTACAACAGTTATAGCATTTTTACTCTGTAATGACTCGATTTTCTAAACTGAATCGCGAAAAGTACGTAATTGTCTGTGCATCCAAATAGAAATTTTTGTATATAGGATATTTTATTTTTAAGTTCCGACGAGCCAATAAGAAATTCGATTAAAGAAATCTGGATATGCTATAATAGGCTTTGGATAGACATCACAGATGGCATAAAACACTAGAATTAATAATGAAAATTTAATACAAACAACATAACCAATTTCATACTTCAAGTCACGGTATTGTTGATATTAATATCACTAGAGTTATTTCATTACAATGCCACAACATTCACAATGGTGGAATAACACGAAAAAGCTACAGTCGTTTAATCTGCACGCTGTCATCAGCAAAAAGAGGGGCACTGAAATTAATTACAGAAAACAACACGTGGTATTCCGCGCCGCGCTCGGTTGATATTTTTGCCACAATTATGGCTAATGTTCGTCCAGGACTAATAAAATTTGGACCGTTGACAAGTCAACGCATACAGATAATTGTGTATAGGTAAACATCGCATCTAAAAATATTAAACAACGTCAGAGTGGTTATTATGTATGTATAAAGTATGTAATTATATTGCACGTATGCGTATTTAAGTATGCTATTGTGATTGATTTGAAATTTTTGCGTGTATATATGTGAACATGATAAATTTGTAAAATATGATTAGTACGTAGATATAGATAGTGCTGTTATTGTGCGATATATGAATGGATCGATTAAACCAGAATAAAGTGACCAATATAGATATAAACTAAATTAGACATTTTTGTTTGAGCGCTTACATTAATAATTATGAAATAATAATACATTATGATGCAAGTACTGTAAGCTGCATATTATAGTCGAGGCACGAAGCGAAGCCGAGTGCTTAAATAAACCGATGACTATAATAGCCGGCTTACTGAGTACGAGCATCATACGACGTTTTTCAATACATTGGCCATTATAATTAGGTAGATACTTCAAACGTAATAATGGCGGGAGCTATGAGCGGGCTACTTTTCGCGGTTTACGCATGCGTTACAAACAGAATGCTTGTTTGTGATTGGTGTAAAGTAAAATGGGATAATACTGTGAAAAACAACATTCGATTCGTAAAATACAAGTTTGGATGATATAAAGATCGTATTAATAGTAAATCTACTGAAAAATACCTTTCAGTCTGTTTCAATTTATATCTGTATTTATATCCACCTCATTGGTTAGAGAGTAAGTATTCACTTGTACGTAAAATAAAGTAAAAGGTGCATGTGCAGAGCAGAAAAAATATTTGTCTCGAGAAATCTTTAGCGGTATGTTTTCTCGTTTTCTCAAAAACTAGACAAATAATAGTTTTCAAAGTGGAAGCAGCCCAAGTAGAAATATCCGAGTGTTAAGTCTTTGATTATATAATGTGTGGGTGTACCTTCGCAATACAATGTCAACAAAAATGACTGGTTACATTTTATATATGTGTGTGACTCAATAGACTACATACTCTCGTTACGCTATACTAACCATACGTACAAACTGTTTTTAAGTGCGTAAATTATAACCTAACAGCTAGGTGATATATTTATCTACGTTTTTTGATGCTGACTCTTTATCCAGACATTATGTAATCAAAGAGTTCAATGTACATTCGGAGGATTGGTTGCAGAAATTGATTTAGAATGAGCTTGAATAAATGAGAAATGGGATAAGAAAACAAACCTCGCCAGTTTCATATCAACTCAATGAATAAGGTATTATTTAGGTATATGAATAAAATTAATTGTGATCATACAATAGTTGAACCTAAGCATTTATACTTGAATAGGTACATCTGATCGCATTTGAGAGCATTCAGATTTATCTACATTACATTTTTAAAGTATTCTCATTTCTGTGGGTTATACGATTTAATTTTATGCAAACTTGGAAGGAAAAAGCCTGAGTGTGGCATGCTTTTGGACTTAAGGACTGAATAAACAGTAAACCGAATCAGTATTGTAGCACGACCACAATCTTGTAATAATTAAATACAACTAAAGCGATCGATGAAAGCTACATCGATATGTACACGTGTAGTGCGGTTTTTGTCGTGGCTACGAATATACAAATTGCTGGCCCCGACAAAAAGCCCTTCGTGGTCACGACCGTTGTACGCTGTGTAATATAATAGTCAACTGTATAACAATTGGACGATAAATGATTATTTATTAACGCAATAACTATTGTAATTCACAAAATGGCTATCTATTTAAATATATTAAAGAATAGGTATCCATGTATACTATTACAAAACTGTAACGGAATGGCCTGTACATGGAAGATAGATGTTGGTTAAATATTGTTTACGACTAAATACATTCCAGTTTTTTTTTTTTGTTTGAACGCTTATGACACAAACCAAAGCAATATTAATCAAAATTTTAAGTTAATTTTTAATTCAACAAGCAATGTAAAGTGGGTACAAAGACCGTCAATCTTAAGATATTAGAAATAGGAAAGATTTGAAAATTAAAATATATAAATTTGGGACTATTACATTTAGCGTGCAAATATTTATGAAATGCACATAAAATTAAGATGTAGTGAAGGAGCTAATCTTTTTCATAAGCCTGCCATAATAATTATGAGGGTAAACACAAGTCATAGCGAGCCTGTTTTGTTATAATAGTTAGATAAATCAGTGCTGCTGAGGTGTAATAATTTGTCAAGAAATTGGCATGATTAAATAGTACAATCCATCCATACTTTAAAAATATATATTTCGACGTTTGAATATGTGAAGTATATGTGGACCTGAGAAGGTCTGCCGACGATGTCAAGAAGCTTATTTCTGTAGAGTATAATTATCCGAAATTGCCTTTCGTTTGCGTATTTTGAATGTTAAATTGTAAGCTTACAAGCTGATTGGCAGTGAATGTATTAAAATTGTTTTTATTTTTTAGTAAATATTTACAGATTTTTTATTTGTTGCGTACGAATACTTGGTATTGAGTGAATTAACTTGGCTGCAATTCGGAGACGAATAAAATTGCAAAGTGTATATTGGAATATGTTAACGTAATAGCATAAACGTGGACATGCGATGGTCTGGCTGATGAAATAAGATTTCTTCTTATAGTTTTGAAATTGACTCGTAATAAAACGTGCCCTAATGATAGACAGTCGAGCTGAACAAACAAATAAAATTATAAATACGGTACGACAAACTTCCAAATTCTGGCAGCCCCATCATCGCAGACACGGATTTGCTGACAATCTTCAGAAGTTTGAAGTTCGAGTTCAATAATCTGGGGTACGAAGTAAGTTAGCTGGAACATTCCGTTTGGGAATATCAAAGAGGTCGCGAGCGTCGCGTGTCGCAGTTGCGCGGACACGGCTCATTTGCATGCGACAAGTTCACTTTACCTGTACCCTGTTCGAATACGCTCCGCCTCTACAACTTGGTATCTCTTTTATGACTTACTGGATGCTAGATGCTCTAAGAAAGATCGTCATTTGTAGCGAAATCGAATGGATATATATTAGACTACTTTATGTATAGCTTATAGCTCTCGTCTATGTGTTTTCACTCAGATGGTTATGGAATTGGAATTATGTCATTTTCAATCTATGGAAATATTGTTTATTATTAACATTTTAGAATTGGACGTGAACAACGTCTACAAGATTACGCAAATACCAGGGGACTCATCAAAATTTTAATGTAGCAATAATTGGAAAACTCGTATTAGGTATTGGTATCAAAAAAATTTTGTTTTGGCCACCATACAGCGAGCGTCACTTACGTACTAATACTGAGTTATTCATTACTTATATTTTAATTTTGTTTCGGTATTTCATGAATCGTGGATAAGCGATATAATGTCGTTTAAAATAGCAGCTTTTTAAAAGAGGACAAAAAAAAATAAGATGCTAAAGTGTGCACGATGAAATTTGTTACAAAAATTAAACTCTGAAAAATTATATTATTAATAAACTACAGTAGTTTAGATTCTATACGAAGTAATTTTTTTTTACCACGTTTGAGAGGTGTAACGTATTAAAAGCCAATTTAACCTCTTGCTACATCGAAGCCTTACAAGTATATAATTCAATACGTTTAATTAGTTTACTGAAGTAACTTGATGTATATTTTTTAATTTCATAATGTCGATCAAAACTCTCACTAAACCAATATTAAATATAAAAGTCTATTAAATATTATAGATATTAAAGAGCCTCTCATTACTTATGCATTGTTATATCATTGTCAGTAGGCAGCTAAGAAGGCATAGATGGACAGACCACGCCAAAAAACGGACGATGGCGACACGGCCAACGAGGTTTATTTTCTTATTGCAGATCAATATTCGCGCGAAAGCCAATATTTAATATAAAAAACCAATAGCATCAGAACGAGCGCCGTAAGTGCTATATACATATTAGCACAGGGCACGGCACGCTAAAAAGCCAATATATGCGATGTGGAACGACGCGATAGCGCGAGCACACCACGCCTGCTGGTACGTCGTCCATAGCGTCGGAGCCGATGGCCGAGTGCCATATATCTGGCAACTACGTATCAGTCCATACTCGGTTTCATTTAATAACGCTTAAATACACTATGAAGTCGAAATAGAAACATATGCATGCCAATTCCTCAACAATCAGCTATTTATTTACTTCACTTGATATGTGTAGGCTTTACTTAGGATATGCGATCTCAGAGGGCATTGTAAGTTTTCACTTGATGAATTTTATCTGAGCATCATTCTTTTTCGTTATTCTGTATAAATCTTACGACATTACAAAATTATACAATCGTAATGAAAACATTTATAAATATTTGAGATGATACGAACCCTGATGAAAAATGACTCAAATTTAAAAATCAAGACAGAAGATAAAAATCTAAGACCAAATAATAAATACCAAAATACCGAGCTTAGTTCGTGCACAGATTAGGCCGAAATTCTTGATCGCTCTGAAATTTATTTCATTAATTTGTACGTGATTTGGTTTCGCAATTGCCTATTTACTAGGTACGAAAACTTAAACAAATTTTTGGGTTTGCGCAAGTGCGGTGCGGACTCGCTTTCGTCCACCTGATACAACTTTTAGTTGTTGCAACTTTACAGCGCTAACTTCAGGGCTATCAAGTTGTTTGGCGCGATCTGTATGCTGTGTGGTATGATTTGTGATGTTTTTGTATTTTCAAAAAGGAACATTTAAAAATATTTATACTCTTTGATTAAGACCAACACAAATGATCGCTTTCCACGTCCATTTTTTATTTAATTATCCTTTTTTCCAGCATAGTAAAATATTTTTGTTTAATGTCAACAATAAATAGAGATGATTATCACTTGATTCATCATATACAATTAGTAAAGGTTAGGAAATAAAAAAAATCAAACATTATAGGTTAACACAAACATTTTGAGCGTTTTCTTCTATAAGCTATGCTTAATGCACGCAATCTACAACTTAAGTTTAGAACTATAAAGAAAGGTAATTCAAGAAATAAAAATTTGTGACAAATATTATCTAACCAACGTGAAGGAAAATGTGCGAGAATAGTATGCGTGAAAATATAAAATACTGCGAAAGCAAAATATAAATTACATTTAGTATTTTGTGGCCTAATTTTGTGTTAACTTAATTTGTGACTAATACACGTATATGAGCATTTTCAGAAAAAATTCGGGAGGTACTCAAACAAAAGTCGTCTCTTTTTTGTTGCCAGCTAGTACGTTACCACTATGACGTTACTGTACAAAAAATAACAAAACTGAAGTGACGATGGGTCGTCGTTTTTTTTTATTAAAAACAAAAAAAAAACTCTTTAATTACAACTCAGTGTTATAAAATTAATAGAATTTACACTTATAAATGTTTGCTGTAGATCCAAAGTTACAGCAATAAGAATTTCAACTGGTACAAAAGATGGTAATAAACCTTGACAATTTGTTTGGAACGATGCGTCGATGTCCCAAAAAATATGTCGTCACTATGCACTAATTCACGCAAAAGTGACTAGGAGGTGAGGCGGGAATGTTAGGTTATTCTGTAGTCTCTTTATGCATAAAATATTTAGGTAATTTTAATTCACAGTACAAAAATACCGTCACAAAACTGACATGTACGGAGATGTAATTTTAATTGATATTTTATTTTTTATTTGTAAAACAAATAAAAGCACAAACGTCACTCGTGACTGGTTTATTATTATTCAATAATTTAAACTATTTTATTAACTACTTTTAAGTGTCAAGCTCAGGTTAGGAATAAAATTAACAAGATGGTAAATTAAATTATTCAAAATCAATTTCGCACTCGGGGCAACCCTGAAATCGGGGCATATTCTGCAGCGAATTGGTAATAATCACTATTTACGTTTATTTCACACATGTGACGATTATAACTGCAAATAAATATTAATTCCACTTCCCTTTTTGTTTATTTATTTGATTTTAGTTATGGTATATACATTTCCAGGAAAAAAATAACTCGGGGGACACTATCCGAATCCGTAGTACACTTTTATCTGAAAATGCTCGTATGCTGCTCTAGAGTTATGTAGTAAATATTAGGTCAAAAGTTAATTGTTAGGCGTTTTAATTGTTTCCTACTATGTTCTCTGCATCGTTACTCTCCAAAGTTGGTTTATCTTGTTTAGGAGGTATATTTTTATTCTTCATCTTCTTTATGAAACTTTGTCTTATCTTGGAGTGTCTATTTAGGGTTGATTCTAATATAGATTTGCTTCTGTGAGGCGTTGTTCTGCCTCCGCTGACAGAGGTGGATACAGGCGGGGCAGATTTAATTAAGAGGTTTCTATTCCTTTTCGAGTTTCCACCGGCTTGACGGAGAGATACATCGGTTGAGTACTCACTGCGATACGCGTCCGGCGATAGCATTGTGTCGTTGTTCACATAATATTGCCGAGGCTTCCGACCGGACCAATCGCGGGCGTCTGTGTTCGCGTCTGTAAATAATTTCATCATTTTACAGCAGTATGCATGTGGCATAGTTTCTACAGTTTAAAATTTGTATCAACTTTGCTATTAATACAAGTAAAAAACAAAAATGACATGCTTAAATAGAAGAAATTTCTTTTTTTTTTAATTTTTTGTCTTGTCCAAATGTGATTAAATGTACCAAAAAATAAGGTGCATTGATTGATATTATTTCTAAAAAAATTTAAAATAATATTAGAGAGGGAGAGCCTTTACCATACACTTCCACGAGCAGTTTGCAGACATTTTCGTGGCGAAATTGCATGGCGATGTGCAAAGGCGTGTAACCCTGTAAATGAGTAGAATAACCGTTAAGACCTTCTTCACCATTAAATTTTAAAGTCATTTTTGCGATTTTTTATTAAACTAAAAAATGAAAATCATTACGATTTTGGGTTCGCTCGTCAGTTCGTCCCGCTCAAATTTATTCACTCTGTCGTTCGTCCATATTTTTCTTTATCTACCAGGCCTTTAACTTCTTAATTATTTATTTTTTCATTTCCTACGTCTAGTTATCGTCATTAAATTGATCGCGTTGTATATTTATTTTATCCATGTTTTATGTCTAACGTTTTGAAAGTACAAATTAATACTTTTTCCTCTAAATACTTATGCGGAAAATATTGATATTCCAAAATATTATTTAGGAAAGTAGTATTATGAGAGGTTTAGTTGTTAGCGCTGAAAGTAGATGACATTTCAGGTCATTACGGTTGTCAATGTCGACTGATTAGATTGAAATCTACATTTTCTTTGGTTATCGACACAGCTGCTTGTCAACTTGAAGTTCTTAACACCAATATGCTTATGCGATGACACGGTGATTTAAATTTTAATAAGAATTTGATTTCGGTTTAACACAAGTGCAACTGACAGTCCTGTTATGAAAATAATTTGCATCTTTCAACCCCCTACTTAGCACAGTGAATAATAATACATATGATAATAGTAATGTGAAAATGTATGGGATTGAATAACAGTGGCCGCGAATCAAGAGCCATCTGATAAAGCTTGCGCGGCAAGACGCTGCTATGTCGGCGCCTTCGTCCAATATCGTCTCTAGATAATATCCAATATAAATATTTCAATCGTTGCGATATGACGCCAGCTGGCCGGCTTTATGCGTAGCGCTCGCTCCGCTCCTACGCAATATTATCTCATATTTTACAAGTCGCGATCACTCTACGATCGGCAAAGGGTTCGCACCCCGAGATGCGCCCGCGTCAGGGCACTCCTTTTATTAAAAGCGACAGTTTAAAGCGAGTGTTTTGTTATTTATTCACCCCTTTGAAAAGGCGTCAGGAGGAACTCGAAGGGCTTTGCGACTCGGCGAGCCGCGGACGACACTGGAAAAAAATTTAATTCTCCAACGAGCGTCGATAAATCGGGGGCAGATGTTGATAATAACTGGTTAATGAAATGGAACTGAATTTATAGTCATAAAATTGCAATTATATTGATGTCGGGCGAGATTAGCATTCCCTTCGTAGCGGGTGCAGTTAACATAATTTGATAGTCCATTGAGCGTGTTATTGACCTATTACAGGCCAAATGGCCGATACAATTTAATTTCGATTCCGCAAAAATTGTGTTTAAGTAAACGCCTTTGTTTATATCGCACACTTTTATTTGCTTCTTACGATCGTTTATTTATTTCTTTTAATCACGGTCACGTCTTTTATCTAACCAATAAATGCAAATCTGGTTGCCTTGTGGTTCTGTTTTTTGGTAACCACGAATGAAATTCAAATGACAATCACAATGACTTGTTTTCTTATAAATAATTAATAATTCTTTGAGAATTTACCATTTTGCATAATAAGCCAACGATGTGATTGCTGTGTGTGGGAACACGGGATAGGGACAGGAAGAGAGGGGTATTGGAGCGAAGAAGGTGGAGCGGGGTGGTCCGCGATGCGACGTGTGATTGCGATAAGCGCAGCGCATGCGCGACCGCCGCGGGCGCGCGTTTTTGCTAATTAGTCGCGGAGACCGCCAGAGCACAACCTAGCAGAACTTAAACGTTACCAATCTCTCAATATCTACGTTTAATCTACAAACTTGTTAAGTAAATACAGCCTTATTGAGAATCCGTATTGAAATAAATTACAATTTAATTTTTTCACAACAGAAGCCGTGCTCGAAATTAGCTGAGAATGTTCTAGGTTAAATTAATTTAATTTTATGTCGTATGTAGAAAATATCTGATTATTGGACAAAATCTATTTTTGTTATCGGTGATGTCCATACTGGTTACAATAGAAATTCATATTAGACACTAAAACGTACGAGTCATTAATAAATAATAACTTATAGGACATTAATAGCCGGCGAGTGGACGGGAATGAGTATTAAGTCCATCATCGAGGTAACTGAGGAGCTCGCACAACGGAGACACAACCACTATAAATCCGCGCGCTATTAGCCGTAGTGGGACATTAAAACTGCGAGTGGCTCACAAACCGGAATAAATTTAACTGCACTTCACGAGAATCCACAAGTAGTGTGTTGTAATAAAGCGTGCGACGGACTTACCCCATTCTGAGCTCGTAGACGCCGCCAGTCGAACCGCACCACATGAAAAAGAGAGTAATGCCAGTTTAACGATACAGTAAAACGAACCGAATGCCCGGGAGTGCGGACATTTCATTACGTCCACTTAATAAACGGCCGAATGTAAGCAGCGAGGGCATTCGAGTCCTAGTACCTTGAGGACGATTGTACCTAATACGGGTATCGGACGATCGACAACGATGTTTTATGTGTTTATGGAGCAAGGTTTCCAAGACGTTGCTATAACTCAATTTGCATAAGAAAAAAACAAAACTGACTGATCGCGATCAATATCTATCTCTGCCGCGGTACCTCGGTAGGGATGAATGCTATAAGTAGGCAATAAATTGCGTACAGTTGGATTAAAAAGAAAATGAATATATTTATGAGATGACTACAACTTAAATACTTTCGTCTTCAACATAATTCCTAATCTATTCAATAAAATTGAATTTATGAAAGTCATTCAAATAAGAGAAAATAAAGTAATTAACTTTAGAAAACTCACGGTACGAATGTTGACTACATTACGGTCGATCCCCGCAAACAATTTCACCAAATTCTCGTCGCCTCGCTTGCACGCCCAGTGCATCGCAGTCTGGAATACAATACCTACTTTAATTCAGTCATTAACACTTATTAATAACTATTTATAACTACTTTCCGTATTAATGAACTTGAATTATAAATAATATTTGTGTAATATTGTATTACCGAATTACTACTACTACTACTACTACTACTACTACTACTACTACTACTACTACTACTACTACTACTACTACTACTACTAACTACTACTTGTTTCTGACTTATACTAAATCATAAGGCCACTAAGCTTGTGAAATTTCAATTTCTTGTATCAAAGTTTTTGAGACATTCTTGTGTGTACATAAATTCGAATTTGCAATTATTAGCAGCATAAAAAGCTATTCATCTACCAGGCTTTGTTTTATCTGTTACAGGAGAATAAATCATCCTGAAAATAAACATTTCTATTGTGATGTGATTCTTTTAAACACATATAATACTGGAATTATTACTAGTTGGCGATTGTTTTTTGAATCCATTTCTCGTTCACTCACACTTCGAAGCATTGGATGAATTTGTTTTTGTTCCTGTCATTATCCCATTTTGGTCCTTGAATTTGTTAATTTGTACGTCAATGTTCTCGCCGTCAACCGTTTTGTCTTCGGCGCGATAAACGATTTATTAACCTTATAAAGAAAGCGTGTGCACCTTTTACGTAATTTTCCCTTTTTCAAGCAGATGCGTACATAGCAAAACACCTCGTGCTCAATAAGTATAGCTTTTATATGGTAAAGTAATTTGAATTTCTTATTTGAGTTCATAAGACTTGCATAAGGCGCGGTTTAAGAACCGGTGCTTGGTATCCATTCATAGTTTAATTTGTCAATTAAGTTCCTTAAATTAACAGATTTACGTGAATGCTAGATATCGTTGATGCTAATAAATTAATCACCCCAACACAGAAGACGGTGACGCTGGTTTCTCTGCAGTTAAAATAAGTAAGCCAAACGGGTACTATGTCGATGCTAAAGATCTGTGGTTTTAATTGTGATATTCTACTACAAAGGAAAATCTTTATAACACAGACTTTTATCTTAAAACTTAAGGTTTTAAGTATATTCAATAATACATCAAATTTAATTCTGATTACAATATGTTAATAATACAATTAATATTAATCCTATAAAATGCAATTTTGTTAATGTCACTAAGAAAACTGAGTTTTCTCAACAACCACGAGAGTGAATTTCGAGGTACATTTGTAAACAAATATATTGTACACAGTAAAAGAACATGGAAGGACAAAAGTACTATTGTTACAATTTTATCTTTCCCAAAGGTAATTTCATAAACGGATGTTCTAAAATTTTTAATAATAAGGACATGGATTTCCTTTTGTAGGCTGAATGATTGCAAATACACGTGTACCAGTATAAAAAGAGAAATATTTATTTTAGCACACTCAAACTCAATCCACATAAAAGTATGTAAAAAAATAAATAAAAAAAAAACAAGAAATATCCATAGTTATAGCAACTCGCCAGGAAATCGTGGAATCCCATCGTTTACTCATAATGCTTCTGTATTACCAAGTGAATGTAATTGATTAATTTTCATGTTAACGTGGTGCTAAAAAAGGATTCCCCTCAGCTTAATACTGTAACAATGTCACAGCACAGATTTTCAGTGGGAAGCTTGTTGGAAGTTGGAAGAAGTAAAGTATGTCCAATTAAGTATATCTTATTTATTACAATTAAATGTGTTTGACTCAAACGGTCACTCCTACGTGTGACTACCAGTTGGAACAAATTAAAAATTCACGGCACGTTAGGAAAACACTAAAACTTTCCGCTAGCGAGTGTCGAAAAGGATGTGCATTGTTAGAACGTCTGAGCGAGCTAATACGCACTCAATAAAAACGTTGTTAACAAGGGATCGGCGAGAGGCGGCGCGGCCGGTGGGCCCTCACCTGGGACGAGACGCCCGCCTACGACACGGCTACGACGCGCTCTCCACTTGCCCGGAAAGTTTCTGTCGAGAAAGCATCTTAGAACGCCAATAAAACCGGGAACGACATATTGAAAGGGAGAATGAATGGCCCTTCCGGTGGACACAGCTCTTTCGGCCCCGCTCGCCGGCCGCGCTCCACCCTGCCGGTATTAACAATCAATTGGTTGGCGGAATCGAGTTGACTCAGGGAAATAATGGCGTTCGCCATACACTTGATTTATGTTTGCGTGCACTTAGTAAATCTTCCCCTTTGTTTGCTTTTGTTATCGGCCGTAGAGTGTCGACGCTTCTACACAGTCACATGATTATTGTGTAGAGAGATAGCGGTCATTATAAAAGCGTACCGGCATAATTGGTCTGACGCGTTTGTACAAGATCTTAGATATAGCTACATTTAGTGTGACATGTTTTCATTATGAATGGCGTTTCGAGGAATAAATAGGTATTGTGTAATGCAAACAGCAAAACATTAGTATGATTACGATTGTACAGAATAGAGTCTCGTAATCATAATAACGAATATTTTCCCTTTCATGCGATAATTTTAATGAGCTGCGGAGTCTATTCAAAACCGCAAATAAAAGGGGAGAAAAATCGTAAGGACCTCTCTGTTCATTACAGATAAGTAATCTTTACCCCTAGTCGTACATTTGGACAGACAAGCAGACAAATCTGCGACACGCGCCCGCAGGCCGCGGATTAGTCCGGCCGCCGGAAGGACGGCGGACATCGGCCATTTCTCGGCTTTATGCTCCGCTAACCATCCCTTTCTTAACGTCGCCCCAATCGTGCGAAGTATGAGTTCATTTATTGTTATAGAAATACGGGCATATTGTTTTCATTCTTCGATTTGTTTTAAGACCGACATACACTAAAGGGACGCACATAGATGCTACGTTTATTCTCAGCATTATCACGAAACCGCCAATTCGCACATTCGTCGGTACTAACAACGACGAGATGTAAACGTCACGTTATGAAAACACAACTAAACGGCTAGATGTTAGAACGGCGCGCCAGCAAGCACCTCGACCGACGAACGACGGCCGCCTTGATTGACAGAGGTCGACCGATATCGGACGGATCGCGGCGGCCGTGACCACACATTATACGAAATAAAAATAAATTAATAATAGGTCCTATCCCGGGGCCCGATCGTATTCGGAATTATTACAATACGATGATTTGCATAATGTACGGTATTAAGTTAAATCGAGTGCTGCGGCTTAGACGGTGTTTACTGTATAACGGCATGCCGCTAACCGCTTCGTCGGCGTAATGTCTTTTTAGTGCCAACAGCAGCGGTAAGCTGGAGTTAGGCGACCATCGTGCGACACTGAAATAGCTATTAATATTTATTTTAACGAAAAAAACAATTTCTTTTTATGCTACATAATAGAATTATGACTACGCGAGTAAGCACTTGTTTACTAAAATAAAACAAGTAAAACCTTTCTGCAACTAAAGGTTGAATAAAACTGCGACGTTGGAGAACGAATTTTAAAAGTACTATGCCGAATAACAAACCGTGTGAATCTAAACACGATTACGAAGATAATAAAAAAAACCGAAGAAACGCGATGGCATCACGAAAGAGTTTAGTAGGTCGAGATGCAAAGTGCTTGATTACACGTGTTTCGGGTAGTAGCGGAAACATTATAGTTATTTTTATGTAAAACACTTTAATTTGATGGACAATATAATGCCAAAATTATAGCTCCTTATAATGTGAACCTATTAGGACGATTTGCATCGAGATTAAAGCTTAGCTATACTTTCGACGTAGGTAGGTGTTATTAACGTAGTTATAAGAATTAGTATAATGGGGTATAGCTATCGTTGCTATTCACTTTAATTTCTTTAAACGGTATACTATAATTTTGTATTCATAAAGACGATATTTTTGGTTGAGCTTATTGAGAATATTGAACTTTATAATTATGTCGATATTGTTTTTTCATTAGTGTTTTTCTTCGATAGAATAATCTAGGTTCTATAGACTATGATGATATGTAGATAGGTATCGAATTGCTAATTCTCATTTATAACAATTTTTGTAGGAGTAAAGCAACTTTTTGT
Organism: Luffia ferchaultella; assembly: GCA_949709985.1. NCBI lineage: Eukaryota > Metazoa > Arthropoda > Insecta > Lepidoptera > Psychidae > Luffia > Luffia ferchaultella. The sequence goes on along the minus strand of OX453243.1, from coordinate 13,872,378 downwards.
GATACGTCCTATCGCTGATATATATCTCCTGATTTAGGTGTTTGCATTTACCTACGATTTAATTTTTGGCACTCAGCTAACTTGAATTTATAGTTTGAAATAAACTAATTTTTGTGTATTTATATCTATTTTAATTACACTTTATTGCTCTACAAGGCGATGCGAAAACGCTCTACACGACCCCTGTACCGAATTTCGGAACGTTCCGGCCGCGACATATGGGTTGTAATCTCTATGATCACGAATATGCATGCCTTGTTAAGATCATTATGAAAACCGATTTAAACAATGAATGTATTATACGAACAGTTTTTACCTATTTTATTACGAATAACGAGATGTGCGGGGACATTATAATCTGATATTATGCGAATCCTGTCTAGCTTTTAAGGTAGCGTTGTTAGACCATTTGCTACGAAAGTTTTTAGATATTATAATATGATAACAGTGTCTTTAATAAGTTACCATAAAAGAATTGCAATTTGACTGTTGATGTCAAAACATACGTGTCATCAGACAATTATGACACATGAAAAGACTTTTATCGCTCCACTTTATGTTTCTTTTCTCAGAATTACGATTTAAAATGTCTGAGTCTCAAAAATATTTATATGAAACAATAACAAATTAACATTTAAATCTAGCCGTTCAATGCGAGAGTCAAAAAATAGTCATAAATGAAAATAATGGTCAATTATTTCAAAATGAGTAGGTAACAAAAGTAAAACAAACTACAAAAAAAAAATGATTGTTAAGGGTGTTGTCACAGACTAAACTGTAGGTTTCTCAAAATCAATAGTTAAATGAAAAGGTTATTCACGTCTGTCAAAGTTTATTAACATAAATGTAGTTGATCCATTTTTTTCAAATAAAATGTACATTATGAGGACAAGTTAGATATTATGTAACAAAAATTTAACATATAAGTTTTCATTCAAATTCGAAAATGAATTGGCCATATGTCAAAACGGATTTTTCCATCGGCCTATTGAAAATCATAGTGTATAGATACGATCATGCGTCAAATCGCAAATATTAATCATGTCCAGCTCTTTGAGACAAGCTTTGACTTAATTACGGTGTACTTGAAAGAGAAAAAAATCTGAAAGTTTGTTTTAATCTCGCCGCGACAATCATACGCACGGCACGATCGATTTGATTTCGCCGTAACCTACGCTTAGCGTCATGTAATAATATCGCGATACTATCAAAGAGACAACCGACCAATGACACGTAGACATTGTTCGTGAATTGAATTAGTCTCTGATTTTTCCATATCGTGAATAAATTGACAGAAGCGTTTGGTTTCAATAGTCAGAAATGCTACTTAACTGTATTGAAAATGTCAAACGCAATTTCACAGGGGGTGAAAGCCGGCACGCGGGGACCTCGCGGACTACACTCGGACTGAAAATCGCTACCTCGCAACGGGTACACACCAGCTAGCTAGAGTATAGGCGGTTTAGACGGTATTAAATTTGAAATATTAAACATGAAAATGATTTGTACAATTTTAACAGATACTTAAATTGCTAGTGGCGCCATCGGAAGTTCCTTCGATAGCCTTCATTGAAGATTCCTGTTATTTTGTGCACAAAAATATTTTTTTATTAAGCGAGTCGTTGTACTAAGCCTGGTATTAGCAGGTATGGATAATAAGGAAATAGACGTGCGCTACAAAGACATGTCTACTAAAGATTTTTTAGTGAGATATTAACTATTTTAGCAGAAGATCTTTCGTCCTATTACACGTTTCAATTTTATCGCTCTGGGAGACCTCCTACGGCGAAGTTACCGAAGAAAATGTGAATATTTTTAAAAACGTAGTAGGTACTTTTTTAATAAGTAGGTAATTAGTACGTTCTTATTATACAACTTTAATATTTGAAAGTGATACGACATGTGTTTTACACAGAAATAGATCTAAATACGTATATCTAGACATAAAAGAAAAGTAAATTTGAACGCGGTAAAATATGTTTTTCCTTCGGAAAAATGGAAAGTATGCGGGTGAAAAAAATAGAAATACAAACGTGTGATCCACGTGGGCGAAGCCTCGCACGGCTGCTTCTGCTTTATAATTATTAATATAGTGTATACATTTCAAAGAATACGTGTGAATGATAAATACATTCATACAGCCTGCTCAACTAACTGAATACGGGCCTATAACGAATGAGTGTATGCGGGCAGCGTATTAGCCGCACCTGGCGTACCCGCAAACTGCCCATTCGGCCGGCGAGTGACCACTGAGAAATAACCTACGGACCTTTTTGCACCACACAATACTCGCTTAAAATTCGGACAAGATTCAGTTTTAATTAACGCGCGGAAGAGAAAGTTCATTAAATTTGTGCAATGAAGGTTCATTATTTGAAAATTACACTTAGTGTATTATTGTCGCATCGTGTGTACTGAAAATAAAATCACTAGTAAAGTAGAATTTTTATTGGCCATTACGCCAGGTGATTATGCCATTTTTATGTAAAATAATTATACTATATAATTAGCGAAGCTTCGGTTCGAGTTCGCTTGTGAATCAGCTCACTCAAATGAGTCGAAAAGAAAGCAGGAAAATTAGTGCCGATAAATCTGAAAAATAATTTATTACAAATAGATAATTATTGAATATGCAAATTATTAATTGACAACAACACGATTAAAAAAAGCTATAGGATATAAATCCTTTACTTGATAATTGCATGGCTGTGTATAAATGGCCTTAGAAGTGATTTTTTTGAGGTCGTTGGAACATAGTTCACTTAATTTTAAACTAATAAAAATAATCATATTTCTAAATAATTCCAGTTAGCTGAATTGTCGTATACACCTACGTTTGAGTATTTTGCTAAAAAGGTGCTAATAATTTTCTTAGCAAAAAGGCGTCAGTGAACAAAACAGTCATTTTTTCATTAACACAAGGAGTTAGAATACAAGGCGCTTCTTTTTGTTGCGCTAAATAAGCTTTACAACAAACTTTTATTTAAAAAAAATACTGAACTTAAAATTGAATAAAATAATCATAAACGTTTAAATCTCAAAAGCATAATACTTAGCTTTTAAAATACATGTTCCATATTTTAATAGCTTTCATTTCATTTAATTTTAACATCAGCGTATACTTTTGGGAGTTGACCGCTGGTAATTAATTAATATTAAGTTTTTTTTTTCAACAAATGTTATTTTTAACAAGGTTTCTTTTACATATTGCTTTATACTATCGTTAGCCGGTAGTCTAAACACACAGCGCACTTGCGTTTGAATGGGTTTGAATTTTATTTTTCATATGAGTTGAAAAGCATTGTGTCGCCCTGTGCCGTTGAGTTATTAGGCCACCGTCGGACGGACATTGGTCACATCCGTGGTCAAGTCCGATCCAAATGTGAAACATGTGTAGCTTGAGTGCGGGGAGCCATTAACGTCATTTGCATCCCGAACACCTGAGACTGCCGTCCGGCCACTTGTTTGTGTAGGCATTGTTTACATCTATTCGCGCGTGAATTTGTTCCTTCGTATATCCGTTGCTTTTAAACGGAGTACGATGTCGTACATTTGGCCATGTTACTTGTTTAGTACACTGAAGGGAATTAGAAAGCACTTTTATATTGAATAATTATTTTAACGTTTAATTGTTTACTAAAATGACAGCTAGTACAAAGGGGGCATTACTAATTTGTAACAAGTTAATGAAGCAAGTTTTAAGCTTACGAAAGTGCTAAATCAAGCATAAATGTTCTTTAGCAGTCTCGAGAATTCGTAAGTTCAGTAAAATAAATACAATACTCTATGGATTACAAAAACCAAAATCTGCTTTTTAGACTGTAGATTTTTAGATTTAGCTGATTTCTTGAAACGTCTTGGTATTTATTTATTTATTACGATATGGCAACAGTTAACAACCTTATAAAAAATACGCGAATGCAGAAAATGTACAAAATACAATATGTAATAAACGCAAAACGACTAAATGGTAGAGGGAGGAAAAGATTTATATTTTTTAAATTGTAAATAAGACGTGAATCGGGCGATATATATAGAATTCATCATTCAAGGCTTTATATAGACTACAAAGTTTATTGTATTGGACTATGGGAAGTAATGTTATTATTAGTAATTGGTATGCCAAACAGTCGTTTATCACGCAAACGATGTTTGTGGGAACTAAAATTGATAGCATTCAACAGCTCGGCACTTAGAACACAGTTGGCTATCTTATGAAGAAGGCGCAGATCCATAGTTTTACTTGAAGATTCTGACGATGGAAGTACATTAAGCGATTGTCCTATTCTGGAAATCTTTATCTCAAGCCCTACTTTACACCGAGACAACGCAGGAAACGTGTTTGAACTGACTCGACTTGATTGACATGAACCTGATAGTTTGGACGCCAAACAGAGGGACAATATTCCAGAAGGCTACTGACCAATGAGGTGTAGAGTATGAGAAGAACTCCTTACTTTTAATGGCCTTAGTAACACGGAAATTGAACCCCAGCATCCTGCAAGCCGTGGATACCATCCATTCATAATGAGAACGATAGCATACTACGAAACAGTACCTAAGTCTTATCTTACTCTCGATAACGCAGGGCCTACTGGTATTTATAAGTCCATAGTTAGATACATCGCCCTTGTTCCCTGATTTATGTATTGGGGTATTTTTGGTTAATTTACAAAGATCATGAAAAACATCCTCGATTAAATATTCATTGACGACAAGTGACAGTGGTTTCGCCAAAGCAGACATACAAATACGGACAAACACAAGTGGACTACCGGCAAGGCAGGCTCTTTCTTTAGTTTTAAGGTTTCGAGACAATTTAGGATCGCATCCTTGGAATGATGTACGGAATGAGTAAAGTGTAATTAGAGAATGGACATTTTGATGAGCCATATGCTAACGAGAAATATTCAACGAAAAGATTAGCAACACCAGAACCTACGTCGGCCGAGCGGCCAATATGATGAACGTGTCTGGGTATGTCGTTTGTCAGTGTTTTTTATTACTTTTGGTGTATCTCCAAAACGCTTTTGTGTCATTCAATAAGTCGTTTTCTATACGTTTAATGTAAGTCTGAAAGTAATCCTTCATCAATGTTTTGGATCTCGCCCTGAGTAATGAAAAAGTGCCTGTAAAATTAGTATTAACGGTGATTTTTTTTTTTCGTATAAGTGATAATTTAATGAGCGATTTGAAAAACCAAACAGGATAACTAGAGCTGCGTAACAAGCTAGTGGGCGTGTGCTTATGCCTATCAATTTGTTATCAATCAATAGTATCTGTCAATCAAATTACTCGTGACCTTGGATTCAACTCAAATGGGTTAATGTGTAGTACCTGTCTCACTTTCGCAATTGTCGAGAAAATCACCGCCCAAATCGTGCGGAATGTACGTCAGTCGTCAGATATACGACACACATATCGAAACAAGTTTCGTTAAGTCTTCCATGGGCTTGGAACAAAATTTTAATGTGGCGCTGATGGTCATTAAAATTAAAGGGAGTAAAGGGCTAGAATAATCTCTCAAATTATTAGATAAGCTTCTGAATGCATGCTGATTGAATAAAGACTGTGAACGGATCAGGTACCTACTATAGATATCCCGTTACAGTAAAACTACTTACGATCCATTTACGGTGTTTCGAGGTAAAAACAATGGGTTGACTTTACATTAGTTAGTGAACACATGCTGTCTGTTTACCTCGAATCATTGAATACGGTTTTGTTCAAACGGCATTTAAATTATCCTGGTCTTTTCCTATTACAAAATTACACAAATAAACTGATAGATTTTAATAATATATTCTGTTAATGGAGCAAAATTATTTGGTGTACCTACATAAACAAGTTAACTTGATTAAAGAAAAGAGTGAGAAGCATTTGCTTACTTTACACATTCGTCTTGATAGATTTAACCAAGTCCATTAACGAAGTTAACTTGTTTATTGAATCAATGTGCTTGACTGGCTCGTATTTAACAAAAATTGCTTGTTTAAAGTAACCATTATCAAACTTAATTTAAACATTTTTTTGAGTGCGTAATCTACGATTACTATAAAAGTACTATTTATGACTAGGCACTTTTAGTATTGGTAAATATTTTTACTTCAAATATCTTTCACTGACAATAAAAAAAATTTCTTTGCAGATAACAGACATTCAGACAGATTTATACCATCGAGTTTCGTAGGATTACGGATTATAGAGTAACGTAGGTGTGCTTGGCTCGACTGGCTACGAGTACATTTACCAATCGGCGTGTGTACAAGATGTAGGCGTGAGCGCGGCTGATTCAGTGGGGCAGTTAGCGGGCGGGACGGGTCCGACGTCGCACGGAGAAATATTGGCCCGCAGGGAAACGCTGTTAATTTGCGAGCGCGACTACTACGCTAGCCCGCATTCGGGATCTACGTACGTATGGGCAGCTGAACAACGGCCGTTTTCGTTTGGACGTATAGCATTTTAGAAGCACCACAGCCCGGACGTAGAGGGTAATTGAATTGAACGATAAAATAACTTTGTTAACCAGTTTGGCAAACGTATACTGTTTCGTTGGATTTATTTATATGACAGAAAACGTACCAATAATAGATTATATTACCTTTGATATTAGCGAGGAAAAATCATTATCGATAAATTATTCACAATGGATGGTGAGACATCGATTTGTGCCTATCTCCTTTACCAAAAAGAGTTTCAGTTGGATTTAGTTTTTTCTTCACAGTCTATATTAGACATGTTATAAATTAGCTACATGGTACAATTCATTCCGCCAAATGCAAACGAAAATACATATAGGTACGAAGGCATGAAGCTTTCTTTAACCGTCCTTCCATGTTCAGTATAATCTTTAATTGTTCTGTGTAATATTAATTAAATATTAAAAACATTAAGAAAATGTAATTTCCACTTACATACTGTCCAGGTAGCATGCACAGTCAGCATCACACACGGAGCGAGACGTCAATCGGGAACAAAACATGCGGTATTAGTACAAAACAAATACGCCAAAAATCATTCTCCAGTAAAGATCATAAAGTATGGTTATACAAATAAACATTTTTTTAAATGCATCTTACATAGCTACATCCATCCATTCCATTTCATATTCAACATCAATGTTGAATTTTATCATGTCTCCACTATTGGAATACAATCCTTCCTCAAGATGAGGAGTTTGGACCATAAACATAATATTTATTCGATTTGAGTTCTTATAATTTAAATAATAATTATTTTTCAGCATACTTAAATAATTCGCATGTAGGTAGTTATTATGTGTGTTAATTATTGTACGTAAAAGATTTAATTACATAATAATTAAATCTTTTTAGTTACTATATAGGGGCGGGGGTTTCTAATCCGGAGTAATTATGGGCGGTGGGAGGAGGGGATGTTAAAGAGGAGGAAGTGTAGGTAAGTGGGAGATCTGAAGGCTTAAGGAGAAAAAAGTTATGAGAGATCAAAATATTTGGCAACTCCCATACTAAGGCTTCGACACTGCAAGCGCTCATGCGCTATACACTTTCCAGGGGCACCGGGCAGGGGGGACACAAGCTAGCCCAATGACACCGGCAAAATCGTTCCTAACAGATACGTCAAAAACCGCCAGACGTACGTCAACCTGACAAATGCCAAAATTGACAAGTGACAGCCGACAGATAACACGACAGATGGCACTGACTTGTGATACCACTGCCAAATTGGAAATTTCGAAAGTCAATAATAACCTTGAAAAAATGGTAACGAGGTCATTCGATCACTAAATTTTACTCTTCATATTTTTTTCATACCGGGCCCTTATATGCAAATCGATTCTTAAGGAGCAAATTCCAATAATTGGCCAATACACCTATGGCGAGAAACGAACCCACGAATTGTGAACCACTTCAAATAATTTGAACAGATATTAATTGGACAGTAACTTATTCGTACCCAAAGATAGATACATCAAAATTACGTAAAAAAGGTAAAATGGTTTTTCTCCAAAAAACATTATTTTGCGATGTGACGATTGCTTAGCCAAATGGGTAGCGACCCTGCCTACGAAGCTGGAGATACCGGGTTCGAATCCCAAATCGGGTCAGTATTTATTTGATGAATATTGATATTGGTACCGGGTCTTGGTTGATATATGTATGTGCTGTCCTCGCTTGGTACCCAAAACACAAGCGAATGCTTATAGTTTGGGGCTTAGACCTTGTTGTGATGTATACGTTACCTATTATTATTATATTGTTACGAACACACAAAGTAACGACCGCCATCTAGCATCAACCAGTAAAACCGCTTTGTAGAACAAAAATAACACGAAACCCCTACTCAATACTAGATGGCGTTAGAGGAAAGGAATAGTCTCGAAAAGCCAGTACCTGCGTGAGACTTTCTAGAATTATCCAACGCGGTCGATTGCGTTCGCGCGAGTGGAGTGAGTTCTAGAATGCTCTCGAGGCTCGTTACGAGCCATAAAAAATAGCCGCAGGAAGGCGAGCGAGTTCCAGTTCAGTTTTGGGCTACTTTCGAGGCGACTTCGATGCGAAACTAGTGATACAAGTGAAATCTACGACTTGGCTACGACCTAGGACATCGTGAGTGCTTAGTGTTTGGACCTAGTGCTTTGTGTTGGACCTAGTGTTAGTGAATAGTCTTCAAAAGAGTCAGCAGGTCTTTCTCTCCAGATCCTTCGAACCCTAACACGTAACAATATGTACTAGATTTCCGCCCGCGGCTTCGCTCGCGTCGACTACACCGAGTTAGTTAAAGAAACGCGACGCTCCAGAACATTGTAACACTTTCTAGAACATTCTGAAACTTAACTACCTAAAAAATTTCTATACCTAATTTGATAAAAATCCATTTAGCCATTTCAGCATGAAGAATAGCTATCCCACAAGTCGGTCCCAAAATCAGTTAGCCGTTTTGGAGATTAACCGGTACAGACAGACAGACTAACAGACACTATGATTTTCTATATGTATATAAAAAAAAATTGCTTCTCACTCGTGACAACACGTCCTCTTTATGTTTGCAAAATTTCAGTAACATCGGATCAGCCGATTCAACGATTAGCCCTAACAGACAGACAAACACACAGACAAAACACCATTTATGTCACTCCTGATAACTTCCTTTTTATGTATACGAAAATTCATAAAATCGGTTTAGTCGTTTTGGAGATTAGCAGGAACAAAAAGACAGACAGACAACCACACGGACAAAAAGTTACCTATATCACTCCTTACAACCTATTTTTAACGTCTGCATAGTTTCATTAAAATCTTTAAAAGTTTAGCTCCAACATACATATAGACAGACAGACGAACAAAAAGTAACGTATGTCACTCCTCACACCGGTCTTTTCACGTCTGTGAAGTTTCGTTAAAATTAGTTTAAATGTTCGAGATAATCTCTGAAACGGCTGAACCGATTTTAATGAAACTTCACAGATATGGTAAAAAGATTATAAGGAGTGACATACAACACTTTTTGTTTATCTGTCTGTCTGTCCGTCCGTCTGTTTGTTCGAACTGATCTCCAAAAGGGCTGAACTTATTTCAATGAAACTTTCAAAGATGTGATAAAAGATTGACAGGACTGATACACAATACTTTTTGTTTGTCTGTCTGTCCGTTCGTCTGTCCTTTCGTCTGTTTGTTCAAACTGAGCTGATGAACTGATTTCAATGAAACTTCACAGATGCAATTAAAAGTTCGTCAGGAGTGGCATACAATACTTTTTGTTTATCTGTTTAGCCGTCTCTCTGTCTGTTCGAGCTAAACTCAAACGACTAAACCATTTCTATGAATCTTCGCAGACATAATAAGGAGATTATCAGGAGTGACATAAGTTGGTTTTTGTCTGTCTGTTTGTTAGGGATAATCGTCGAAACGGGATCCGATTTTACTGAAATTTTGCAAACGTAAAGAGGGCGTTCGTAGTGTCTGTTAGTCTGTCTGTTCCGGTTAATTTCCAAAACGGCTGACTGATTTTGGGACCGATTTGTGGGATAGTTAGCTATTTTTCATGCTAAAATGGCTAAATGGATTTTTATGAAATTAGGTATAGAGTTTTCTTAGGTAGTTAAGTTCCAGCATGTTCTAGCACGTGTTACAATGTTCTGGAGCGTCGCGTTCCTTTAACTGTCCCGGTACAACTGTACCACACGAGCGAAGCCGCGGGCGGAAAGCTAGTATACCAATATTACTAATTATTGTATTTGTGAAATCTTGATAACATATTTTATTAATTCACGGATGAAAATTGAGGCGGCCTAATTTATGAGGCGATTATGTTGACAAAAACGTGAAGTGCGGCGCACCTGTCTAATGATAGCCCGGGAAGGACCTGTTAATACGTCGCCGAAGAAAAAAAAAAGGAACTTTGAGCTGTATATTTCAATTTGGATAATAAGTGGTAATTATCTGACGACGAATTAATAAGCGGTCTTGTTGACAGTGGTCGTTGATTATTTAGACAATTATAATTATTGTCAAGATGCATTAACCAATGATAGCCGAAAATTTGAACAAAATGGTGCTAGAAGCCGGGAAGTGTTGTATGTTGTTGGCAATCCCGGCAATGTTCAGTTAGTGAACCTATCTATAGTCAGAATTGGAATGCATCTTTGCTCCAAATTATATCTCTAAGGTTTACGATATCTAGCGACCGGTCGTTAAATGTAATCTGTGGCACCCGTGGCGCGTGGTAGTATTTATCATTTCATCAATAATGGCGAACAATTAACGTCGTTTAACTGAGTATCACCTGTCCCGCATCGCTCACGCGATGCATTACCTCACTTACGGAGGGAAGGACAAGCGAAAGCCAGACACAAAGTTTAAGGTACGTAAATATATATAATTTAATTAGAAAAATATCTAATATACGTGATAATGACGATGTGTTCTGTATGGTTTCAGTATGAAAGTTCTATTTTTCATTTTACACCACGGTTTCCATTTCCGTTGTGTTAAAATACATACTTCCTCTTCTGTTCCGTTCTATTTGTTTATACCGTTCCTGGTCTCACTTGTCTCAGATCCCATTGTCCATGCTGTTCCACGTTTCGTTTTTGATTTTGTTGTGCTCATGTTTCTAACCATGAGCTGCATCCTGTTCCAATGTCCGTACTTTATATTCTGTTTTCTAATCGGGATTTTTTTTCAGTATCCATTCTAGATAGAGTTTATACTGAAAAAACAGGTATCTGCATATGCAGGTCGGCTATTAACTTAAATTATATTTCGATACACATTTTAATCATATTTAGACTTCAATTTCCAATCCGACTTTTGTGTTGGTTCATTTTATGATTCTCGTTTCTCGTTGCCCAGTTTCAGACTGGCTTTGGTTCCCGCTTTTAAAAACTATTTCAATACCTGTTCCGGTTTTTGCAGATCAATTTCATTTTTTGTTCCAGTTTTTTATTACACTCCAGTTCCCTTTTTTGGTCTATTGTATTAACTCGTATGGTTTTGTTTGTTATTTTGATTTTCTTACTTAACCCGTACCGTTGGAGTTCGTTTACGATTTTATCCCTTTGTATTATTACCCGTAGATATCTCTCTAATTCTCGAATTTAATGAATTGTAGGAACACAGCAATTCTGTAAAAATGTTCATAGTCTTTGATCTCTTTTATTTATATCGATTGACCGATTGGCACAGTGGTTGGAGACTCTAACTGCAGAATCAAAGTAAGCGGGTTCAATTCCCGCCCGGGAAAAATATTAGTGTGCATGAACCTGTCTATTTTTTACATATTTCGGTGTAAAGTATATACATATATGTATGTATATTATAAACATATTTATTATCAATTGTCTAATACCCATAATACAAGCATAGTACCCGTAGCAAGTACTTGCTTGAAACTTGTACTTGAAAAAAAATATTCATCGTATGTTGACGCAAGAGGTAGGCACTTACCAAACGATAGGTCTTAAAAAATGATATCAAGGTATCAAACAATTTTTTTTATTTAAGGCAACAGTTTTTGAGATATGCGCTCCTAAAGTCCTAATTTTTGTTAGAGTCATGTGTCCCTCCTCCTCTACCATCTAAACTGTTGTTTTTGGATATGTGGAAAAAAATTATGACAGGAGTACCTATATATACATATCGTAGTTATAAGGAAAACTATCACAGCTAACTAGACTGTATTATTTAACGAGTAATAGAGTAACCTATAAAATGTACTTTTATGAATATTTTTTTTTTAAATCCAAAGTAAAAGACAGATAGCGTTTAGTCAAGAAGCCAAAAGTAGCTGCATTTTATCTCTGTGATGTTATTGTAAAAAATAATTAAAAAAAAAAATATTATGAAAACTACATTGTATTACTAGGTACTATAAATTTACGCTTTCCTTTGCTGAGTTTATTCTCTTCACAATCAATACTAAAAGTCAAAGGTTCACTGTAATAAAATAAGTAATAAAAATTGTCTCTAGCTATCAGTGCACTCATGTTATTACTTTTCGGATTAGCTAGAGGATCGAGCGCCTTCTAAATAACTAACAAAATAAAAATGAAATATTTTTATACAATAGTTCTTAAATTACATAATAATGACGATTAATTGTTAAGTTCGATTAACGTCGCGCACGTTTTTTGTATATTGTATAGTGGTACGGAACCCTTCGTGTGCGAGTCCGATTCGCACTTGGCCAGTTTTTTTATGTTATTCAGTTTACATACAGACAACGAAGTAGCCATTCTTATACATCGATTTGGTATTGTTAATCTTCTGGTATCATTCCAATGGTATATTCATGAGACTATGTTTTACGCGTAGGTACAAAATAGATATCTACGGTACATGTTGTCAGTGGTTGTCGATTTATATTTTACAAAATATGCAGATAACAGAAAATAATTCCCATATCTATTACGATGAAATTTTGTTTGTTGTTTCTTTTGATAACGCGAAAACAAATATAAGATTAAATGTTTTTAAAATAGTTTTAAGTTAGTGTCTTATTTGAATTTCCATAGGCCGAATCGGGCCGGATATCCATCGCAGGCGGATAACAAGAATTATCCTTTAAAGTTGCGCGCGGCCCGGATGACTACATTTCCGGGTCAACCGGGCACAGTACCGACTAATTTATTGCCTGCTACACTAATAAATTTAAAGCAGGATTACGCGGCCGTGGATGGAGCACTACAACGCTTTTTAAACTCCTCGGAAATAATCTCTATTTCTCTTGTTTCAAGAATTGCGCGTCATTTAATTTCGACTCCAGTAATTCTCCATGAACAGAAAGTATAGATTTTTACACTTTTTTACCCTAATTATTTTGCAAATAAACCCCTATCTAAAAAGAATATTGTTTCATGCATATTTTTGTACTCGTCTGATTTGTTATGAAATACGAGGGATGGGAGAAAAGAGAAAGCCACATTAAGGACACGTAATTAATGGACAACCCGAAAATAGTGGATAAAATCTTGATTGCTTGAAATTTCGTTACAATTACGTTCGTTTCGTTTATAAGTATCGGTTTTAATAGCTTTAAATTACAATAGCAAATTGGAGCAAATTATTTAAACTCAGTTTTAGTGACTAAGTTGCATAAGAAATTATTTCGTAACAGCTAACTGCTTACCTATACCATTAAAGATACATTTTATTGTCAAATCACCTAAGCCGCATCTAAGAAGTAGACAAAAACTAAAAAGTATATGATGGCTTCGAACGAGCTTTTGAAATGAAACTAGAAATAAATAATTTAAAAAAAAAAACAGTATTTATTTAATCAAACTAATTACTCATATTCTCTATGGATTCTCGAAATCTAGAAGGGGAATAGATACCTTTGCAATAGAAATTCGGGGAGCAAGCGCAGGAGCTCAACAAAGTACGTAAGGCGATTTCTACTACCTATCGGAAACGAAATTTGTCCAAATTACGGAAAAAAGTAGTCGGTAGTTGGGGGCCAAATCCAAAGAGTATGGAGGGTGGCGGAGGGTTTCTGAATGTAACTCGTCTAATGTTGAAACGGTTTCTGGTGTGGTGTGCAGGGCAAGCTACAACGCGAGTACTTTTGTTCAGAGTGCAGGACCAATTAATTCTTGTGATATTATTTTATCGCTAGTTCTTTCCCTTCGCCAATTTGGCGTTAATAGGTCAATACTATGGCTATGCTAACTTCAAACCATGCTGCTAATTCTGAACTAATTGATACAGATCAGCTTCCACCATGGCTTCCGATTCTTCACGAACTTTATAGGCTGGCCGTATACGAAATTGCTTGAATTTCCGACGTGATCGTGTCCATGTTTTTGTGTAAACGAGATTGTAAAATTATTGGATTGCAATTATATATTTTTTATCGTTTTTAATTTAAAAACAAATGTTTTAATTTAAAGTTGGAAAATGTTGGCTTTTATTTGAAAAAAACAATGCTACATTAAAACCTTTCACCTGTGCGGTTTTAATGTCATACAAAGCGGTTAGAAGCTAGAAGAGTTTGTACCTAAACCCCTATTATTAGCAAACTGTAGCGGGGTTGACTACACATGCATCTTAAAGTGGGATGGAAGGTCACGAAAATCTGCGAGTTGGATTGTCGATGTAAGTATGTTTCTTGTTTCACCCAGAGCAGCATTTTACCATCATGGACTGTACTGTAAGACTGCCGGAAATGTTGTGATACCAACCGAAACTAAACGACTGAAGAATTTTACCGTTTTTAGAAAACAAACGACACAATAGGAACACTAAAATCAATAAGTCTATCACCAAATATTCTAGTATGAAGTGAACGCGAATTCGAGAATCGTCGTATGTTTTGTTTGGGGAGGTCATTCTAAAAAATCATATGACCTCGCATATGACGAAAATTCTGTATTTTTGTCGTCTTTGTATGACTAAATTGTATCAGATAGAAAAACAATATACCTACCTATATATACCGCCTAAAGGATCAATTTGCTGGCAAAACGAAAATACGAAGTTCAATGATTAATATTAATTTATAGTTTTGTTCTATATTTACGTAATTATAAAATGCTATAGTACATGTACTTTCGTTATTAATTACACATGCATTGAATAACGCTCTGCACTGTATTACACTAGGTACCTACTACAAATAAGTATTGGCATATTTGGAGTGCCTATTTCTCTTTCTTTTTCGTCGACTGCACTTGATATTCAAACCTGGGCAACTACTGTATTGATATGTCTCTGGTGCCGATTATACATTCTTTCCAAAAAGGAGAAAACGCTATCTACAATGCTTTAGTACGGCAATTTAATTTAGTGTGGGAAGTCCCATGTATTATTATGTATTATTATTAATTTAATAATAGATGGCGCTCCCGTACCAAGAAATGATTTTTATTTTCTTGTAGTCACATATCTATGTTGTTTTTGACAAAACATGCTATGCGGCCAAACGAAATAATCTTTTTCAATTTTTTGTTGGTTTTTTTGCATTTTTACATTGACATGCGATTTGTGCGTGTCAATGTACACATATCAAAATAAACACCTTAAATTAGAAATACTCTGATTTTTATTTACTTGTGCCTCGAGACTTTAGTCAAAAGGAAATATTTTATATAAAGTTTTGATAAAGCGCTTTTAATGTAGGACAATATGTGTTTTGAAGGCCATATCTATTTATGGAATTAGCTTTGAAACATTACTTTTTACAAGACTATGGGCCCACAGATCATCATATTTGATATTAGTTTTAAATTATTATACTTGTAAGTACATTTTTAACAAAAAACGATGCTGACAAAAAAAAACAAACACATAAAACAAAAGACAGACAGGCGAATAAAAAAGTGATTCGAAAAGGGTTTTCTTTTAATTATTGAAGTACAGCACCCTAAAAAAAGCAAGTAGTGTAGCGGTCAAAAGAGTTTATCGAGTAAACTCCCTATCGAAAGCTTTAACCATCTGCCTTTTCTAAGTATTTAGACCACTTGGTTTGAAATATATTTTCTAAATTAGTTACTAATGCCTAGCAGGTCACTCAATGTGCTACTATCGTACTATATTTGACATTGTTTTTAGAGATCTGTATCTCAAAAAGAAGAACCTTTACAGAATCACTTCGTTACCTGTCTGTTTAGCCTGTCTACCTGTCTGTCAAGACCCTTTTTGTCAAGAACGCGTGGAAGTTGTATTATCGAGTTGACATTAAAGTGAGGCGCTACCTGTCTAGGACAGTTACTTAATAATAGGTTCAATTGATAAAACATAAAATGCGACTATAAAATATAAAAAATATCTCTAACATTTGTGACTGATATTGTTTCAACAGTTTCGAAGTGTTTGTATAAAAACCAATAATTTTTGGAAAATATGGTCTTTCTACAAACGGTTTGAAACTGTTAAAACAATGGTGTCAATTAAAAACCTTAAAGAGAAATATTTTTTTTAATCACATATTGTTATGTTTTATTAACTGAAACGTAGAAACGTGATCATGAAAAAAAAAATAAAAAATAATTTCTTTGTTCTCGTATATTGGCGCCATTTATTATTTAATAGCCGTACTAGACAGACGGCGCCCTACCTCAATATCAGATACTTAGGTACTTCCCGTTAACTTAGAATTATAAAATTTGGAAAGAAGGTCTTCCAGGACAAGAAAGGGGAAAAATCCGACAAATGTAGTTTTACCACAATTTTTTTTTTTTTTTGTATATTTAAACTGACATGTGTTTTCCTACCAGATGGCGATTAGTAGCTATAAATACGTCATATAATAGTACCTATGGAATCCTCAGGCCGTGATTCCGTTTTTTATTTACAATTTATTCCCGGAGTGTTTTGAGATGGCAATGCCTAAATTCTCTTCAGATGAATGTTGTAATATACGTATCAATACAAAATTTAAATTAGGTACCTAGTTAAAGAGAGGTCAAATTTCATACCGGAAAACCACATGGTTCTGTGGGATGACTATTCTTCATGCTACAACGTTGCGTCAGTCGGCGGCCGCATGTGGGATACCTTTCTTACTACAACCGCGGTCGCCACTTTCTCATGCGTAGTCGATTATAGTTTATTATTATTTAGGGAGCGAACCTTTTGTACTTCGTACTTCGTACCTACTGATATTTTTTAAACTAACATCTAACAAATTTCACCTTCCTTTAAAATCCATTGCATCGAAATGAATCGTCAGTCACCAGAGCACAGCACGTCGTTTTACTGCAATTTCAATAATTCTTTGTATGCTTTCTCATCTCAATATATAGAACTCGGGCAAAACATTCAATATTTTCATGGGTACCGAAAAAACGTTATCCTCATATAACTAGATATTTACAAATAAATTAGACACACGAAGACGATTGTGCAGGTAACTAGTCCGATATCGATCCTCCGCCGGACAAGGGAGAGCGTGTCTCCTGTACGGGCTTACATCCGGCGACCACGTCATATTGATTGCGTTTGCATGTTCGCCAATTAGGACGGCTAGATCGATTAGTCCTCTGTAAGGATAATTTACATATACTGAATATATTACTATATAATTAAAATAATTTTTAAGCTAATACCAAACTCTCATATGTAGGTATATCCATTTATACTATACACGATAAAATAAAAAGGGAACAGTATTATTTAAATATGCAACCCATAAAAATGCTAGGCGCAATTATACTTATCTATGATATTACCTATTAAAAGATGATATAAACCATCGGCGGGATATAATGTGAAAGTATTCTTATCACTTGTCAATTATTATATATTTGGGTATTTCTAATTATGAAGGAATTTTGGTGCGCTCAACTCATACCACCCGATCCCAGTTTTGTAATATGTATGATTCCTTTTGAATTTGGAACATGGAATTGATAGGCATCCTTTTAGCTCTGAAATCCAGCAAGGTCAGAAAATTCTCTTTTTTTTTGATAAAAATGCCTATACGTAAGCGAAATTGACATTTTCCTGGGGGGCGATATTACAAAACGTAAGCTTGTATTATGTTTTATTTTATCAAAGTATTCTCCGTCAATCACAACGCAAACTTTCATGCGTCTAAATCAGCTCTGAAAACATTTATTTCATTTTTTCTCCAACAGGTTAGAAATGGCTGATTCGATAGGCTGCCACCGCTTCTTGCGAGTGGAAAAGAGCTAACTCGGGGCTGTAAGGTAGACGAAGCAGGGCTTTAACACAAGATTCTTGAATAAACGCATTTGTTTTGAGGGAAGCGTGTGAAGACGCGTTGTCGTTATGCAACATGATTCGCCTAAGCGCGATCTTAGATTATTTCTCCAGAACAGCTTTGAAGACTTTTAGCAATGCGACTGTTGTTGTGTACTATTCTTGTTGTATAGAACAGTTAATCTACAATTTCCTAGCATCTATACCGACGAAAACTTCTTGTTTTCCGGATTTCACAGATATATCCACGTTTTTTCACCAGGTAGCAAGTTCGTTCAGCAGAGAAAAATCGATACATGGTGGCTCTTTAATTTCTTTTATTTTTCTTTTAATTTTAATTTCTTTATTTTCTTTAAATTCTTTAACACACTTAAATACAAAGAACGCGTTGATGTTGTGAGCCTATCTGTTGAACGGACAATTGAAATAGCCTGCATAGAGCTTGAGCGGCTTTTTGTAATAAGCGTGTACAGACCCCCAGCCTCATCATATGATTTGTTTGAACAGAAAATGGATGAGGCACTCTTTAAAATAAGTAATAAAGGCAAGAATGTTGTAGTCTGCGGAGATTTTAATATAGATATTTTGAATACCAGTTGTGTTCTAAGTGGTAGACTCAAATCACTGTTTCGATGTTGTGATTTAGTGAATCTTTTTAATGAGCCTACAAGAATTACCTCTGCCACTGCAACATGTATTGACAATATCTTTACTAATGCAGAACCTTGTAGTAAAGCTATAATTAATAAATTAACATCAGACCATTGTGGTCAGCTTGCTGTTTTTGATTTGGGTTTATTCGAAGTTACTAAAAAAATTATTAAATGTATACCAATCAATGATAGTCGGCTTGACAATTATAGGAAAAAAGTATTAGCAGATTTACCACATCTTGAACGTTATGATGATACTAACAAATTATATAATTCATTGTTTGATATCACAAAAAATGTATATGACAATGTGTTTAAGTCAAAAACCATTCAAATTAATAATTCGTTACGATTTAGTGATTGGGCAACGGCGGAAATCCATGAAGTTAGGCTTAAATTGTATGAACTTTATGAAGAAAGATCATATAATAAAAGTGTTCACTTTAGAAATTATGTGCGGAATTATTCAAAAATGTTTAAATGCGCTTGTGCAGCAGCTAAAGCAAATTATATCTATGGTAAAATAAAAAATAGCCCGAATATTACAAAAACGACTTGGCAAATCGTAAACAGCGAAACTGGAAAGGTAAAAGCGCGTGATATTGATTTTAAACTTAAAATTAATGATAAGATTTTAACATCAAATTTAGAAGTAGCCAAGGCTTTCGAGAAGTTTTTCTCTGATATTCCAGTTTTGACTACCAAGTCCTTAAACTCTTCTCCCGCTCTTGCCGAATCATTACTCAAGCAAAATGTCAGTGGGTGCATGGTTGATTTTAAGTTTTCTCAGGTGGATCCTTCAGCCATTGTTAAAGCATTCAAATCATTAGAAATGAAAAATACTGCAGACCTTCATGGTCTTTCAGTTAAAATTATAAGTTCAATCATTGATTGCATCTCACCTCATCTTGCTTATTTATTTAATAAGTGTATAGATCATGGCGTTTTTCCCGACCTAATGAAGCACAGTAAAGTCATTCCATTATTTAAAACCGGTAGTACATCTGACCCTACTAATTTCCGACCTATTTCAATACTACCAACGTTAAGCAAAATTTTTGAAAAAATATTATTGAATCAGTTAATTTCACACTTTAACATTAATAACTTAATGCATCGCAAACAGTTTGGTTTCACCCGGGGCCGTTCAACAACCGATGCTGGTGTTGAACTGATTCAGCACATCTTTGAGGCCTGGGAGAGCTCTGGAGATGCTATTGGTATCTTCTGTGATCTTTCCAAGGCTTTTGATTGTGTCCAACATGATACATTGGTCGGGAAATTGTGTCATTATGGTGTCAAAGACCGCGCGCTCGACCTTCTGAGATCGTACTTATGTAACAGAGTTCAAAGGGTTGATGTGAGTGGAGAGAGATCACCTAGATCTGCGGTATCGATGGGAGTCCCGCAGGGTTCAATTCTTGGTCCATTTCTATTTTTAATTTATGTCAACGACTTACCTTACCTTGTTAAAAATAATCACGAGATAGTGATGTTTGCTGATGATACTTCTTTAATATTCAAAGTTAACAGAAAGAAATTTACTTACGACGATGTAAACAATGCTATCTCCAAAATAGTCGAATGGTTCACGGCTAATAATTTATTATTAAATGAAAAAAAAACCAAATGTATAAGATTCTCGCTACCGAACGTCAAACCGACACATACCAATATTGTCATTAAAAGTAAAGAGTTGGACCTTGTGGATTCTACTGTATTCTTGGGAATCACATTGGATGCAAAATTGCAATGGGATCCTCATATTACTAACTTGGCAAAAAGGCTCAGTTCTGCAGCTTACGCTGTAAAAAGGATCCGCTTCCTTTCAGACATAGAAACCGCGAGAATGGTGTATTTCAGTGGGTTCCATAGTTTGATGACTTATGGCATTCTGCTGTGGGGACACGCTACCAATGTGAATACAATTTTCGTGTTGCAGAAGCGAGCTGTTCGAGCAATTTATAAACTAAAACCTAGAGTATCACTTAGAGACAAATTTAAGGAAATTAATATAATGACGTTGCCGTCTCAATATATATTTGAAAACATAATGTACGTAAAAAAAAATATTGTATTATTTAAAAAAAATTGTGATCGGCATAATGTCAATACAAGAATCAAGGATAAACTTGCTAATCATGTCAGCCGCCTCAATAAAATCACAAAATCTTTTAAAGGGCAATGTATACGCTTTTACAATAAGATCCCAGTTGACATTCAAGATCTACCCCTTAACAAGTTTAAAACTACAATAAAACGAAAGCTTTATGCAAAAGCTTATTATAAAGTATCAGACTACTTAGATGAGAAAAATCCATGGGTGTAAGCCGCTCGCCTATCAGTTTGTTTCAATAATATTATTCTTTAAGCACTTATTGTTAAATTTTTTTTTTTTTAATAATTTTGTTAAAAAGAGCGTCCCTCAGTTTCTTGCGTATTCTTCTGAGAGGAACCAGCATTTTTGAATGCGCCTTTGTGGTGACGTCCTTCCACAAAGTAATAAAATTCACTCTTATGACGTATTTCAAGATTATGCTACATAACTACGAAATAAAGATATTTTGATTTTGATTTTGATTTTGATTTTTCAACGCCAATTTGTCGGCACCAATCCATACGGGTTTCTTTCGCTGTTTCGGAGACCACACGAGGTATCCACCGACAATAAAGTTTCCTCACGCTAAGAAGTTCATGTATGATGGTATAATCACAAACTGAACTAATATGTCTAAGATTGTCTCTATGTCCTTATATGTGATTCGTGGTGCTTCTCGCACTATCGTTTCAGTAGTTCGTACATACATTTTCTGCAGTGACTGCCGTTTCCGGGCGTCTACTTCTGTCGTCATCTTTAGGGTTAGTTCTGCCCATCTTATATTTACTAATCTACCTAAAAACGTTGCCCGAGAAGAAGCAGATTAGCCTAAAGCGGATTTTAAACACTTAAGGCTTAACACTTCAGATAAACCAAATTTAAAATCATAATCGATATTAGTGCGCAAATGTTTTCGTTGAGCTCTATCGTAGCAGACGAATGACAGGAAGTGATGACTGAATACTAAAAAAATAATAGAATTACAAAATCGGAAACATCCGACTGCGTAGAAAGCGAACTTTAAAAACAAAGGTGAAACCACGATTCTCTACTTTTCTCTCCTATCCCACAGCCCGTGAGTACGGTCGATAACCAACTTTAAATCGTTAAAAATTCTAAATGGTCATTGAAAATTAAAAAAAAAATGATTAGAAACAATTCTTGGGGACCTTTTCAATGATACTTCATTCGACGTAGTTCTCTAATTTTAATTTTTTTCTTTGTCACAATATGGTGTCTGGTTGCCGCCAGATCGACTTTTGAACCCTGTCGTGTTTTCAGTGGCACTTATAAGATTAAGACAAATCGATCGTCGTAAGAATCATCGAAATCAGCCCACGTGTTTCGTCTTTAAAATCCGCAGTCGGATAAAAAATATTTCTTTTTTACTCTTGTAAATAACCATCGAGTAAATAAATTTGACAGCAGCTTTTGGTTTTAATAGTCATAAATGTCATTTCACAGTATCGAGAATGTCAAACGCTATTTCGCGGGGGCGAAGACCGGCGCACGGGGAATTTGCGGACTGAAACTCGCTATCGTGCACCAGCTATAGCTTAAATATGAGTGGTTAGACGGTAAACGTAGGTGAGGTTTTCTAGTCAATTCGTTCTTTATGTATATGTTTGATATTTTAATAAATGTGTTATTTAAAAAAAATTGTATAGATGCATTCCATTTAAAAATTCTATAATCTATAATGGTGTAATGTATATATAATATAATTGTCGCGAATTAATTGTTGCTTGCAAAGTTGATCGATCGTCAGAAATAATGTTTCTTATTTTTGAGTAAGAAATATAACAGACAATAGAGAAAGTCAATTGTAAATATATATTGTACGTATACATACACATTACGTACAAAAAACACACAAAAAAAAATTAAAAGTAGGTATAATGAGTCGAAATAGCGTCAAACTTAATAATTAGTAGAGATGCGCCGAATATTCGTTTTGTATTCGGCATATTCGGCGGTTTTGGAGCTATTCGTATTCGGCCGAATATTCGGTTTACTTGCCGAATATATTCGGTTCTAGACTTTAAAAACAATAACATAACATGATATCATTATCATTATTGCAACAACTCTCAACTGAAATTACAAAATATTGGGGAAATATATATACATACTTTTCATATCAGTAAATAAAATAATATATTAAATCAACAATCAAAGCAATCAAATTAAAAGTTATTCTTCTCCGAAATCACCTAATTATGAATGATCTGATCATACATGAAATATAGCAAACAATCACAATAGACAAGTCATTTAAATTAGTATTTGAAATTAACCAACGGTAAATTGTGATGTAGAAATACCAAGCTTTCAGCTCTATCTGGCAGCAATTTATTGCGCTTTTCTTCATACACTCGCTTTCCGCAACTGTCTGTCTGTCTGTATATCCGCTAACTCTTCCTAAACCACGAAATGGATTTTGATACGGTTTCCACCGTTATTTATAGAATTTTTTCTGGAAGGTTTATATGACTAACACACTAGCTTTTGCCCCCAGATTCGCCTGTATATTACTCTTGATACACGTCGAAGGCGAAAGCGGTCCGCTGCGGGGTGAAACGCGCTCTAGGTATAGTTGTCGGCTTTTTGACCATTTATAAAGAAGAGACGTCTCCATTAACTTGTTTAATTATCATTTACTCGTGTGCTAATACGGAACCGAATAATTCGGCCGAATATTCGGTTCGATAAGAGTTGAACCGAATAGTATTCGGTATTCGGCACAAATCACTATTCGGCGCATCTCTAATAATTAGATACCATAATACTACAAATATTTTGAACTAGCATATACAATACATAACAGTCAATTCAAGGTTCCTTATTATTAAGATGAACGACACAGTACAAATATTATAATTAACAAGAAATTAATACTTACGCCCTTAATACATGAAGGTCGTGATGACAGTTCAGTAGAAGTATATGTGAACAAAAAAATAAATAAAATTAAACTTGTTAAAGTATTTTGGAAAAAAGAAAATATTCTACATCATGTATTATTATAAACTATCAGTGGTCGAAAACAAAAAAAAATCTTTGTACGATTTTCACACTCACCGTGAAGGGTTCCTGTAACAAAGAAAATATTGTTTTTTAGTCCAATGAACCATCATAAGTATTAAACATCTAAAATTAGCTATTAGTAGTCATAACCATGTGTTCGAGACAAAAAAGAAAAGAATACACAAAATAAAAACAAAGTCAAGCCACAAGCGGTGGGCTTGATATCAGCAAAAAAAGGATTTAGAATCAGGATTAAAAGTCTTTAAGCATAATCTAATTTCCCATGCTTCGCTTAAGAACTCAAGGAAAAAAAAACCTAAAACAGATTAAAGCGCACAAGTAAAATGCTCCATTGTATCCAAACAGCCATAGTGTACCGGTAGACGGCAACAAACGTTACTTGTAAAAAATTACTTTATGGCGTATAAATACATAAACACGCTCATTACGCAGCGATCAAGCGCGAGCAGCTAAAAAGGACTGGATCGCCAATAGGTGCACCATCGATTCATATTTTATGGACATACACTGATATTTAGTTTAATGTTGTTTTCGTAGAAAATATATAAATTATTGTAAAAATGCGCGTTGAACTGTCGCAGTAATGTATTGCTTCGTGATGATTTTGAAAATTTTAATTTTTTTTATTAAAATATTATTGAAACGGTAGATAATTATGTTAATATATTAGAGTTTTAAAGTTCATGAAATATAAATCACAGTTTGCTATAAACGTGAAATAAAAAAAAAACCGGTTGAGTGCGAATCGCACTCGTGCGCAGAGGGTGCCGTCGTCGCACCGTCACTATCGTCCCTTACTAGTTTATCAAAAATATAGTGGAATAGTCTCAGATAAAAAAAAACAGTATTACTAGCAAAAACCTTGTATTTATTGAAAAGCAGATTTTTTTCTTTTAAACAATTTTATTCACTTCTCACTTCTAAAATTTTTATAGGCATAAATCATCGCAAGACCGAAAAATACAAAAAAAAAACAGTACTTCTGTTCCCTTTGAGATGCACAAAAAACCAACTGACCGCTATTATTTTCGTGTAAAATATTAATAAAACTACATCATCTCGAACTACTTCAGTTGTCATGATTGTAATCTTCGAAGAAAAGGAAGGAGTTAAATTTTCCAAAAAATTTACCTATTCTAATAGTAAGCACCGTGAAATTTACCAAAAAAATTTATAATCGTGTTGGAATTTCCTTAATATGATATACCATACGAGTAATTAAAAAAATATTTTTTTAGACTGGATATTTTGGTCCGCCTGAAATTTGTTTGATTATTTTTAAGGATATCGAAGTATGTGAGGGTCAACACGATGTATAACTAGGGTATTGTAAACTGTTACGTCAAATGGTTTTTGAGATAAATACGTTTTACGATCGGACGGACGGACAGTGAGTGATCCTACAAGGGTTCCGTTTCTGCTTTAGAAGTCCGGGACCTTAAAAATAAAGAAATATACTTGAAGTGCGAGAGTTTTTGTGATCTCGGTAAAAATCGTTTTTATAATTTTTAGACTTTTCATTATTACTTTCAGAAATTTGGCGACAGTAAAACAAAAAAAAAATGTTTCAAGGAGTCATAGTAACACTCTAAATGTACTAAAAGTAGCCAATCAAAGAAAAATTATGTTTACAAATTAAAAATTTTGAAATGATTTTTATTTAGTGATAGCACTGAAAGTTTTATAAAAATAATTTGTCCATAAAAATTGGCTTTTTTCAGTTTTCGAGCCAAAATTCATACCAAAAACTAATGCTTTCATCTTTTCATGTTTTTATCATTTTTCTCGGGCTAATACACCTCCTTCCAGCTGATATGAGTGGCGTATCGTCGGTACCCTAGGTTATGTATACACGACTACTTATGGTCACCTTTGAGATAACAAGTACGATTTTTTAGGAAGTATCGGCTTTTAATATATTTATGATAATAGGTAGGTACTTAGTGATACAGGTGGTTACCACAAACATTGTATCACGATTTAGTATGGTTTTCCATATAAAATGCAAGCAACTTTCTATAATAGTATCATTAATGTATTTTTTTTTGAATTGTAGTGAATTAATAATTTAAAAAAAATAAATATGAAAAACTTTTCGTAACACCCAAAAGCTTTTCATAAAATGTGTGCCAAAACCCGATATAGTTAATAGTATAGCACGCACGGACCGCCATTAAGTTCTCTAAAGAATAATTTAAAAAAAATGTACTATATGAGGCCGGGGCTTTTTCCCATGGCCAGTGAGACGTTTCGATGGCGTTTTAATAGTGCTATAATCGTCGATCGATGAAGGCTCATATGAAATATGTAATACCACTAATAGGCGTCCGTGGGCAGCTTCCTCAGCCGCTTGGCCAATTTCACCGTTGGTAATAAACTTTAATGCCCCGGTAGTGTTATACCTCGTACGTGTATAGCGATGGGGCTGGGTAATGACGGTACGTTTGAGGCCCGCTTGCCTGACAACACGATGAGCTTCACGCGTCAAAACATCCCGTAAAGAACCGTTTAGCTTTTGGCTGTGGCTCCGGCCGTGTATACTACGCCATTATCAAAGTCAAATCAATATTAACCTCTTGACCGCATGGCTTTGTATCAATCGCCATGCTCCTAGCGCTCGATTCATAAATCGGCAAAATATATTTTTAATAAATAAGAAAGTGCTACTGTGCAAATCGATAGGTCGTCGATAAATAAAATCATTGTTTAATTTAAATAAATCAGAAGATTCTCAAAAAGCAGTTTCATTCTCCGCCTTTAAATGAGCGGGTCATCTTAAACAAAATTATGTGTCATAAGCTTTTTCATACGCTAGAATATAACAAACTGATGGCTATACTTTTTGAATTTCGGGAAAATACCCATTATTACTGGAGATATAAAAAATCAAAGTTTGTGTTTTTACGACCCGCTTGTGACATCACTCGGTGCCGCCGCTACGTACAAATTATCCAGGGTAGCTCATAGTAATGTAATCGAGTAACGTCATGGTACGATTTACTTTAATTTGTATCTTAGGCATTTTTGTAGATATCAATTAAATTTTTTTACTGATTAGTTTTTCTAAATAAATAGACCATATTTCTATCATAAGCAAAAATTACAAGACGCGCTCATTATGAGTTGGTAGGTACTTATGGATTGTTCATTGGTAAGAAATAGTGTGTGCTAAAAGCCTTCACGCACGGCTCGTTGCTTAAAATATTGGCAGTAAAAAAAAATTGGGTACTTTTTCAAAAAATGGGGTTCCAAAGACAAAGTGTGGTTATAGTTGGCACCCGGCTGCTGTCATGTCTAGCGACTAATTGCCAATGATTTCGTTACTTTTTTTGTTGAAGTTTTTTTCCTGCTAATCCACGGACTATTATACATTGTATTCAACACCGCATTTAAAGGATTTGACAGCTAAATTAAAAAGAAGAGGTGCAATTAACTCAGTCTAGAAGGAAAACGGACCTTGTTGACAGGTATATGGCTGTTGGAGACAAATTTACATGATATTCTTTGAAAACAGTAGAACAGGCATTGATTAATATATACCTGTTTTCTTTGTTTACAAAATAATAATAATGTCAACCAAATACTGTCAACCATATGAGTTTAATAATCTGTCGTTTGATGTTGTTTGAATTTACATACTCTCGGCTATTTATTATTGGAGAAAATCTATTTTTATATTTTCTTGAATTTTGGAATATCTAAATTGTGAAAATAAAATTGAGTATATTTGAAATTATGTCTACCTACACAAATACAAACAATTATTAATAATAATAATAATAAAAAATAAAACTAATCCAAAATTATTTATTTATTATTGTTATTGGTTGGTCAATTTATTATTGGTGGTTTCAAAAAAGTGAGTTCGGTGAACTTCGATCGCTGCGCGACCACTAGGAACTATTATTATACCAACTATTATAGTGCCCGCCATATGAAAAAAAAAATCTTTTATCAGGCCCGCCGCACTATTGCTATGACATTAATAATAATAATAGTAAACTTTACTAAACTCACTTGCTATGTATACGGCACTGCATTACTATTGTACGCTGTTACTGTGCTGTATTTTACCTTTGCTGTGCCAGCCCAAAAGCTTCATTTTACTATGTTTTATTATAGAAAATTACAATTGGTAATGGATTCTTCTCGTGTACGATAAATACATCAAAACTTAATTTCCGGTTTCCTTGATTAATATGTGACAGTTAAAAAATAAAAAAAATATTTTAAAGACATCGAGGAACTAGTCAAAACTTTTAAGCTCAGTGTAAAAAAAAAATTGTCACATGGTAAATATAACCAAAGCTTTACGAATTGGATAGGTACATATTGCACCAAGCAACAGAAAGGAGATTTCTTTTCGAAACATCGGAAACGAAACCAAAAAAATCTATAATTTTATTGCTTGCTGAAACTTTTAAGTGTATAGTCTACGCTAGCACGTTAAATTAATATTTCAAAGCAGTCAATGAAGTTCTAAAATAAACGTGGAGAGCGAGCGGTGGCGATTGCCGACAGATATAAAGCGGCGGCTCAGCAGGACCTGCCTTGGATAAATAACACGCTACATGAAACGCAACTCGCGCGCGGATGCTGTGATCGATATGCGACCCGGTGACAAATTCCTTCAATAATTACTCGCGCGCGGATCGCCGACCAAAATATCTAACTAGAGTCGGACGCTTGTGAGTTGGATTGTCGCCATCAATCGGAAGTGACACCATTTTTCATCTTAAATCGCTTAGTTTCACCGCGTTGCGACTTACCACACAATAGAAATTGATATGGGTCTTTCTTAAAAGCACAATAAATTCTTTGTAGTTATCTTAATTATCAGGAAATATAGAGCTCTCTCGGTTGTCCAAGTTTAACGTATAATTTTAGGTATTTCATGTAACGCGTTTTAGTAGGCACATGTATTCATCAAAACGATACAATGATGCTTTAGCAATACCGCAGGTAATAATTTAAATCAATAGCTGTTGTTAAACAGGGCAGCGCGCGTGTCGACACATGTCGCACAAATTATAAGTGCAGTGACAAATTCCCGGTGTCGGCGTCTCGGCAACTGATAATTACTCGTTGTCTGGTGTGGGCGGTGAGAGACCAGTCTGAGACCAGTGGCGTACAGCAACATGCTCGAGCATAAATGATGTCCGTCTCAACAGAGGATTTGACAATAGTCTAACACAGACGAACATGTGTTCAGACACGGCAACTATACGAAAAATTGTCACTTCAATAAAAACATTATACTGAAAATAAAACGTGACAGTGAAATTCAATTAACAACACGTAGGTACTTTTAAAGCGATTCCGGTAATGATGCAGAATCTATATTAAGCCATACGATATCGAATTGAATAACCGGAAGCAAACGATTCATTGACGCAAACATTTATTAACTCTGGAATAAATAACAAATAACCCAAAAAAGTATATTAACAACAGTTTAGACTGTATTCTGAAATTCGTGAATATAATTCTGTATCCGAACAAGATATCTGTGCGTAGTCTATCTACATAGGAATTTCATATAAGTACTCGGCCCGGTGAGCATGAGGGTCGGACAGCGCAGCGTTTCTGCGTGTGAATTAATGAGGTGCACGTCTAAAATGCACCATCACAAAGCGCGCAAACATTAGGGCACAGGGCTGCTAGCTCGTATGTGGACCAGCTTTAATTAAAGCTCGAAAACCCAATATAGCGACACTGTACTACCATCAGCAGTGAATTCAAAATAAAATAGAAAATGAAAATATACCTACCTACCTATTGGAAATATTTAAATACATTCAAATTAAATTGAAACTTCATAAACTGAAGTCTATGATGCGTAAAAAACAAGTTTAACTTATCTATTGGGCCAATTCACACACTATGACGACCGCTTAGCCTAGTAGGTAGCGACCCTGCCTACGAAGCTGGAGGTCCCGATCTCGAATCCCAGGTCGGGTCAGTATTTATATGATGAATATCGATACTGGTACCGGGTCTTGGTTGTTATATGTATGGTACCTATGTGATGTCTTCGCTTGGTACCCAAAACACAAGCTAATGCTTAGTTTGGGGCCTAGACGTTGTTGTGATGTATACGTTATTATTATTATTACTATTTACATGATTTACGGGTTTTGTTCTATCATAATGACGTATTAAAGGGACGATTTTACGGTTGCGTTTTTACATTTTGTAAACAAATTTGACCACGATGAAAACAGCAAGAATTTGTGTTTTGATTGTATTCTCTGTAGTTCTCTAGGGTTTCATACCAAAAAGGAAAAACAGAGCCCTTACAGGATAACTTTGTTATTCGTCCGTCTGTCCCTCTGTTCTGTTCCTTTTTCTCGGGAACGGGTAATAGTATGAAGTTGAAATTAATATCTAATATTAAGGTCTAAGGCCCTTTGGAGGATCAAAAAATTCAAGTTCGTTAGTCAATGCAATCAAATGGTAGATACGGCTATGTATGTCATATATTTTGATACTCGCAAACTCACTTATCAAAACCTATATAGGGTACTTCCCGTTGAGGTAGAATCCATAGAAGAAAAACAGAAGTTTCGCAAGGAACAAGGCCTCACAACACAAAGGAAAATCTGAAAATCGTTAATTTGTAATCATATCCCAAATTTTTTTTTTGTATTTCTTAAAATTGTTATTAATTTTTTCGTAAATACATAACACAAATAAATTGCATGATGGTACGGAACTCTCCGTGCGCGAATCCGACTCGCACTTGGATGAATTTCTTTGTTAGAATCATCCGACTTAACTTTAAACCAAAATACCTACTGCCGTCCAGCAAATTGTCGTTAAAGCCATAATTTTCATAAAAAGCTTTTTTTATATCGAGTTGGTAAACAATAGCTCTCATTTCGAACTTGTCGTACCGATTACATACATTAATTACTATGTCATATGAACTTTCCCAAACAGTATCAACATTTTTTTTTTAAATGTTTGCCTATTAAAAATCAAAGAAACAGCGATCACGTTGGTAACCCTGGCAAGGGCCAGGCCTCGACGATGTGTCGTTAATAGAGCGCTCTGTTGCGTGGTTTTGTTTGAACGCTCACCGACTCCAGTTATTTTGGAACGGCTAATAAATTGCGTGATGACAGGTGTCAGCTGCTCGACCGCCTCTGCACTCCACCGTCGATGTCTCATTCCGCGCGTTCTACGCCCAAATTCTCTTATTTCACGAACGGAACAGTGTCTCCGTTCGAACTTCGCTGTATTTTTATTCGCACGCGCGGGCCCGACAAACGGTACAACAGTGAACACATTATAAAGTTAAGCAAAGGTAAAATATTAGATATTAATCATCACAGCGTGAAGAAAACCAATAGAACCGAATTAAATACAAAAAAAATATTAATTGAACCACGGGTCATCGGTAAGAAAATATTTTGCCTTATTACGCCATGACTTCAAATTCCAATAGTGATCAAGCAAAGAAGAAAAAGATTGCAGGAAAGGAATGAGCTCGGGGAATCTTGGAGCGGTATAAATTAAGGGGCGGCGCGTTGTAGCGGTGGAAGATGCGGTTGGGACGAAAGATTTATACGACGCGGTAGCGAGCCCGACTCGGCTCCGGACCATTCCTGACCCTCTGATGGACAGCCTTCTAGAGAAAAGGGATTTCACTGTGCCGCCACACCATACATAGTCCTGATACATTCTGTTCGCCACAACAAGGGAAGAACTAAAACAATAAAACGGGTTGAACACATGTGACACACAGGTCTTGACACGGAACAGGGTCTTTGACGTATACCGCCAATGGATATTAGTTTCACAATGACAGAGCCAGTGTACTCCACTGACATACTGCTTAGATGTAAGTTACCGAATACCTTAACGTCCATAAAAATAAAATAAACAAGGCATACAAATGATAGAATTAAAATTTTGACAGATTCCATAGGTGAGGGCCCATTATGAGGCCCATTCAAATTAAGATGAAACCAAATACGAAAACAATATTTTTGTAACACTGCATAGCATATTTGCTTCTTATGTAAATAAATGCATGGACACTGTGAAATTAACAAAACTTATGATTGATTACGTACTGTTTGTATGAAATCGAAATAATGCCATGCGGGTTACCTAACTCTAACAATATTTACCCTAATATGTAAAGTTTCAATGAAGTCTACCTACCTAGGTTATACCTCATAGTTCAACAGTATCTATTATTATCTTAACAACTAACAAGTAGTAAGTCTTCATTGCTAAGGATCCGAAGCTGCCCACGAAACCACAAAAATAGGATTAAATAATTGTTGTCAATACAAAAATACTATTAAAGATTTACAAAGGTAGGATGGAAAGAAAGTACTATAAGATGTTTATAATACTTATACAGCGGTTCAATAAGTGCAATCGGGAAAATCCAATAGATTATGAAAGTAATTTTAAATGACTACATTTATGTCTACTAGTGCTATCGGCGTTTACGAAATTCTAAGCTATGTACTTCATTAATCACTATGAGATATCTTAAGAAAATGCTGACGTGATTGTATTTTCAAGAATTTCGTTCAATTATGTTCGGCAAGGGGAGTGGAGCCAGTCGATGTCGGCGTCGGCGCAGCGGCCGGCGACGGCGGCGTCGACTCGCTACACTTTTTCACATCTCAGCGAGATAAGTGCATTTGCTTGTCGCGACACGACGCGCAGCGGCACCACACGGCGCGGTGTTCGCGTCACCGGCCCGCCTCCTTCGGCGTGCGCCCTTTATTTATATTACCAACTCCACCAATTGTAAAAGCCATTTATATTTCTCCATTTAAATATCCACATCGTCGAATTAAAATAATCTCGATATCGGTGTCAACAATCTAAGCAACGACGTATTCGCGGGAACCAACTCGCTTATTCCAACATG
Organism: Luffia ferchaultella; assembly: GCA_949709985.1. Taxonomy (NCBI): domain Eukaryota; kingdom Metazoa; phylum Arthropoda; class Insecta; order Lepidoptera; family Psychidae; genus Luffia; species Luffia ferchaultella. The sequence goes on along the minus strand of OX453243.1, from coordinate 13,839,537 downwards.
AAATTCACTAATCTGTCTCTTTATTCTAAGTGGTAGGTGTCTCTGTAACAAATTTATTAAAGTCTAGTAATAAATTTATTAAAATCTACTTATCAAATTGCATACTAAAATGTCTAAGACTTGACATACAATATTATATAATATCGAAAAGTAACACGGCAACATACAACAGAATTCAATAATTATTAGTAAGTACTTAAAAAACATTAAGATAGACCACCAATAACTAATTAGGAATAAATAATCGTAGCTTGTTAACGATGAACTGGAAAGGTCGGTATTAATTTGTAAAAGCAGTGATGCGGCTCGGCACGATCCACGGCCGCCGTCGCCGCCGACGCACCGGCCGATAATTACCGAGTATAAAACTACGCCAGTAATTAAAGATATAACTGATGAACCGCGGTTATTTCATTAACAGTCGTATGTAAATAGCGTCGCGGGAGAAATCATCGGCGGCCACGGCCCTCGGACCCTCGTAAAACCGGCCAACGAACAAAACGTGCATCACGACTAAAACAAACAGGAGTCTTTTAAATATAATCGATATAAATAAATTGTCCGGCCGAGAATGAATATCAATAAATTGGACTTGTAACTCGTAAAAGCGTATCTCAGATGATTTGTAAACAGCTGGCGGGCATTAAAACAAATCAGCTCGCTCATCGGACTTAGCCAACGGTAGCCGTTCGGGGGAGTTAATTGAAACTTACGGAGTGGTCGGACGCCGCGCGGCACTCAGCCGCCACAGCGCCCGCGGCGTACTTTTGGCCTCCACATCTCCACACTATTCTACCAGAGCGCACCGGCTCGATTCCGCTGGCCATCGCCAAGCATAAACTGATAATCATATAGTATTATTTACAACTAATAACTGTTATTACCACGCCAAAACAGAAATTCATGTAATATGTATTTCTGCATTAAACGAGATTAGAATATTAAATCGTTAAGACTTATTAAATAAACCACATTCCGTTGGCATTCAAGGACGTCCGATCGTTTAGTAGTACTAAACGTAATGATCTTAAAATCATAATATACTAGATTGTTATTAATTGGTGCACTAGTTGAGTTGGTTTAGACATGGTGGGTTATTACTGTATGACCGCAAGCCATGGGCATGTAGGAGTTCATACATAAATAAAAATACCATATGGTAGTAACTGTAGATATAATACTCATGTGATAAATTAATCTATGGAATTAAATAAGTAATATTTAAAAATATCCTTTCACTCCACTTACTCAAAAAAGCGTCATTGTTGACCTGGAGAATGGATCAAAATAAGTTTTTTAGTCACTATAAGGACGAAAAGTAATTTTAATTTTGAATCTCAGTAAACGGGTGAATGCTTCAATAATATAGTAAGCAAATACACGTTTTTAGTTTTTAATTCGAAAAAGAATTCTATCGAAATGTCTGTACTATTTTTATCCTTTGGTATTCCGAGGTTTTTTAGGGACATGAAAATTTTATTACAAGCGTAATCGCATAGGCGCCAAATCGTCTTAGGATTGGCCTGCTAAACGATAAAGGTTAAAAGCTGTTGTAAAATTGTGAATTAAAAGTTTTATCTACTAACTATAATATTTATAAGACTTGGTTGAAGACGTTAAAACGTTTAAATAATACGTAAATTTGCTGCGGAGCTCTACACTGTGTCTTAATATATGGGCTGGTTTATAGCTTTTTTATTAGGATTCCGTATCCAAAGAGTACCAATGTGAACCTTATTACTAAGCTTCGCTGTCCGTCCGTTCGTCCGTCTGTCATAGGGCAGTATCGCCTGAATAGTAATAAGTAGGTAAACACATGAAATTTTTACAGAGTATAAGTTAAGGGGGTCACCATACAAGAAACGTGTTCTTATTTCGAAGGTTTTGGTGATTGATGGTTGTGAGATCGTTGCGCTGGCGATCGTTAATTTGCCAATTTGTCGCAAATGGTCCAATGTTGTTTTGATGCTAACATCAAAAGCTGCTGATAGTTCAGCTGTAGTGTGAGTATCATCAGCTTTCGCAATCGGCTTCGATTCATCATTGTTGACCAAAGTGTCCAGACGACCACGAGGTTCATTATTCACGTCATAATTTCCAGAACGGAAGCGGGCAAACCAATAACGGGTTGTGCGTTCGTTTATTAAGTTCTCTCCGTAAACGTTGTTGATGTTACGTGCCGTTTGTACCGCATTAGTGCCACGACGGAACTCATATTCAATAATTACACAAATTTTTAAAGTGTCCATTATGACGAAAAATGTTCAAATGTAATGAAAACACAACGCTAATCAATAAACAAAAGACTGACTTTGAAAGGAAAATGTCATGTTTTTAAAAGAAAATTAATTTGAATTTAGAATTCACAGCCAATCAAAACTTTTTTTGTTTGAAAAGGCCAGTACTGAAAAACGGCAACTTCATATGTTAAAACCTAATATTATATGCAACGTGTTCCTTTTGATATCCCATAACTCCGGGGTTTCAATGGGACCACGAATATGAATCAAATAGCATACACATTATTTTTCAATTATTATTAATTACACATTTAAATTTTTCATACAAACTAATTCGATAAAAAGGTGAGTTTCCATGTAAAACGCCTTTACGTTAGATTTGACAACGTCGCATTATTGAACGTGATCATGATTGAAAGTTAGTACCTACCCTGCCACGCATTACAAATTTTGCTGTCCCGCTCTGCAAGCGTAAGTTGGGCAACATCGCATAAATTAGGACGCATCATACGGCAGAAAAATTTAAAACTATTTTTATTGTGATTGATGATTTCTCTAAAACTACGCATTTTTTAATAGATGTTCCTTGGACTTTCTATATTATTTTTAGTCATAGAATATAACCTTAGAGTTATGGGATATCAAAAGGAACACGTTGTATATTATGGTGGTGTATTCTAATATTCAGCGCTCGTTAGTATACAAACATTAGAATACACCAATCATAATATAAATTGAAAGGATGTATATCGCCTACATTATCGCGGCCGGCTTTCCTTCACCGCACGTCACTGGTACCTACTACTATGGCAGCTACAAGTAATAAAATTAAAAAAAAAATTATAAAGCTAAAGGGATCCTAACGAAAGTAACGAGTTTTTTTTAGCGTTTTGGTGATTGATAATTGTGAGATTAATGCTTACACTTGAAATTTAGGAATTTTATTAGGAAACACCTGGAGTTTGTACTACTGTGGCCGCTACAACAATCAACAATAAATATAAAATAAAGTTAAAAATTAAAGGGGGGTCCATATACTATAAACATCTTCTTTTATATTGTACGGTGGTATGGAACCCTTCCTGTGCGAATCCGAATTGCAGTCGGCAGAGTTAAAAAAAAGGGATTGTTCATAATCGTTTTCTCAGTGCATATTTATTTTTTAACCACTTAACTTTTAATTAGATATCCGCTTATGAAACGAAACTACATGATTGCCTTTTGCAAGCAGGATTTGGGCTTGATTATAGCATGATAGTTTTCACGAAAGCGAAAGTTTCGGTTTAATTAAACCAGAAGCGAGTGGCAGACATATGACCAGAAGGACAAAGGTGACGCATGCTGGCGTTCTACGCCGTGTTGTTAGTATCTCACTATAAATATTTAACTGTTAAAGAAGAAATATGCGTAGGAAAAGAGTTCTGTTTCATATTTATTCTTTCGTAGGTACAAATAATCCTGTACAGCGCTTCTCGAAATTCCCTAATAATCTTGAAAATTTACATAAAACACGAAACTTTTGCTTGACAAAGGCGTTATTAAAATCTTGAAGAGAACTTTAATTTGCCAGGACGGCTTCATCATTAATCTTATTTAGCTCACGCACCCTCTGGCTTCTCTATTATATTGGAATACGAAGGGAATGTGGTGCTTTACAATTTAAGTCTTCTTCGATTAATTATAACTCGAATTGAGCAAAATATATTTCAACCGTCTACTAAAAAAGAAGTTTTCAAGCTTATTTGCATATAATTTATGCTCATATAAATTTTCTCTAACCACTTGGCCAAACGGTCAGTTATTTAATCAAATAACATTTTGGTACCGACAATTAATTTAATCAACTAAGGAAAATAAACAATGCATGGGCTCGCATGGCCTTACCTACTTACGAACACATATTTAAAGCACACGTAATCTTATACATAACTTGTTAGAAGGTACACCGAATATATTTAGGGGTGAAAAAATCTTGTTGTTGTATGTTTTTAGAAAATTTTTGTTTCTTCTACAAACCTAAGCTGAAATCGGAACTCCCACGTAATGCTAGATAGAACCTTCAAGCAGGGGTTGATGACGAATTGTTATAATCCGCATTCCGCACCCTGTGGAAGTTTCTGACTCCAGCTAAGTTTTATTCGGTATTTCTAAAGAAATTTTAAATCTTGAATTTGAGTTTACAATTTTTTAGTATTTTTTTCACCCCATTCTGGTTTGCTCTTTAAACCAGCTCCGTAATACTGATTTAATTTACAAATTTATGTAAGTAAGTAAGTAAATTTACTGATTTATGATAAAAATCAACAGATTCATTTAAATGTAAAAATTGATGAAAATCAGTTCGTGATTCTTGAGTTATAAGTGTTCAAATAACATTCTGGCACAGTTTTACTAACTCTACGCCTACAGTTTTGCCTGCGTGAACTACACATAGGACCACAGAATATATAGATAATAAATAGTACAAGTTCGGAAGGCGAAATGCCAAGAGATTTAAATAAAGAACGACCCTTGGCACGATGAAATAAAGTGCAATTAAGCTCGCACAGCGCTACATGCATAGGAACTGAATTCACCTACAAGCATAACTCTATCTTTCTGCGCTACTAAAGGGGTGATCGATCAGCAAACTCGTCGTTACTCGTTGTAAAAGTTCAGTTGAATAGTATTAGTTCTGCTCTTACTGTTATAATATAATATAATACTAGCTTCTGCCCGTGGCTTCGTCCGCGCGAACAGAAGTTACGCCCTTCTAGTCGCTTTCTACTCTAACTAACCGCTGTTCTGACTCCCTCTCACACTTTAACTCTCATCTAACTCCTACTCCCGTCTTTCTAATATTATAATATGTACCCACTGATTCTTTCCCGCTCTCATTTACACTCGCATTTCCATTTCACACATATACCCTATAACGTCCCGCCCCGGTTTTGCACGGGCCTTTTCCTTTTTCTTCCCACCCTAACTCTCCCGCCTTCCCCGCCCTTAAAGCTCGCTGTTCGATTACCCCCTTAAATGGCCGCGTCCATCGGCTCGGCCCGCTGATGTACTTGTAGCTTCTTAGCTAAGATATACGGCTAAGGTATGGAGTGCGACAAGCCTGCCAGGACCTTTATTCCTAGAGACTTCCCAAATATTATGGAACTTTCCAGAAAATTCTGTAACTTTCACAACAAAAAAAAATAATTTAAAACATGGCATGATAAAAAAATGTTTTTTGTTTTTTAAATAGTGATATAATGTAATAAATTGATTTTTACATTATAACCCTACAACAATAAAATTTAAAATTTTGAATAAGTGTCATATGTTATGACTATGACGAAAACTAAAGTATTTATCTATGCAGTTTATGGATCACGCACGATTGTTTATAAAAATATTTGTATTGTATTAGCAAGGTGAAAAAATACAGTTATTTAATTGATTGTCTCTTTTTAGAAACATAGATATGTTTCTACGAAACACATTTTAATGTTAATGCAGTAGACGTAGCAGAGTAGCATTACAGCGACCGTAAAAAAATTATAAATTTATTTTGAGGTGGTGTTTATGTATTGCAAAAAAAAACGTGTCTACTACGGCTCAATGGTTTTAGAGAAACACACGTACTGCAGCGCCTCTGATGGCTAAGAACTGTAAAACAGGTCTAAAAACCTATGCTGAACTGATATTTATGTAATGTAAAAACCATATCAAAATTGGTCTAGCCGTTATAATCAAAAAACATAGCCTATAGAATTTCTAGAATTATATAGAACATTATAAAATAATCCATTAAAATCCATCGAACAGTTTTTAAGGTGGATCATGACAATGGTGGGCAAATGCATAGGTACAAAGAATTTTATATATTATTTAGTATACACGATATTTTACATAGTTACCACGAGTTTTATTTTTTGTTAATCTTCTATATTAATAAAATTGAAGTGTCTGTCTGTCTGTCTGTTCCGGCTAATCTCCGAAACGGCTGAACCGATTTCAATGACACTTTGCAGACATGCAGAGGGCATTACCGCGGGTAACATAGGGTACTTTTTATCTGTCTGTCTGTCCATCTGTCTGTCTATTTGAGCTGATCTCAGAAACGGCTGAACAGATTTCAATGAAACTTGGCAGACGTGCAGAGGGTGTTATCATGGGTGACATAGGCCGCTTTTAGTTTTTCTGTCTGTCCGTCTGTTTGTCTGTTCGAGCTGATCTCAGAAACGGCTGAACAGATTTCAATGAAACTTGGCAGACGTGCAGAGGGTGTTATCATGGGTGACATAGGCCGCTTTTAGTTTTTCTGTCTGTCCGTCTGTCTGTCTGTTCGAGCTGATCTCCGAAACGACTGTACCGATATCAATGAAACTTCGCAGACGTGCAGAGGGCATTATCGGGGGTGACAAAGGCTATTTTTTGTCAATCTCAGACTTATCGTGTTGGTACTCAAACTTGATGTTTTGACGAGATCTATGTGATCACGTGACCAAATTTTTAAAAGCTTATATTTTCGAGACTGTCAATCGCAGACCTATCGTGTTGGTACTCAAACTTGATGTTTTGACGAGATCTATGTGACCATATGACCAAATATTTAAATGCTTATATTTTCAAAACTATCAATCGCAGACCTATCGCGTTGGTACTCAAACTTGATGTTTTGACGAGATCTATGTGACCACGTGACCAAATATTTAAATGCTTATATTTTCAAAACTATCAATCGCAGACCTATCGCGTTGGTACTCAAACTTGATGTTTTGACGAGATTTATGTGACCACGTGACCACATTTTAAATGCTTATTTTTTCGAAACCATCAATCTCAGACCTATCGTGTTGGTACTCAAACTTGATGTTTGGACGAGATCTATGTGATCACGTGACCAAATTTTTAAAAGCTTATATTTTCGAGACTGTCAATCGCAGACCTATCGTGTTGGTACTCAAACTTGATGTTTTGACGAGATCTATGTGATCACGTGACCAAATTTTTAAAAGCTTATATTTTCGAGACTGTCAATCGCAGACCTATCGTGTTGGTACTCAAACTTGATGTTTTGACGAGATCTATGTGACCACGCGACCAAATATTTAAATGCTTATATTTTCAAAACTATCAATCGCAGACCTTTCGCGTTGGTACTCAAACTTGATGTTTTGACGAGATTTATGTGACCACGTGACCACATTTTAAATGCTTATTTTTTCGAAACCATCAATCTCAGACCTATCGTGTTGGTACTCAAACTTGATGTTTGGACTAGATCTATGTGATCACGTGACCAAATTTTTAAAAGCTTATATTTTCGAGACTGTCAATCGCAGACCTATCGTGTTGGTACTCAAACTTGATGTTTTGACGAGATCTATGTGACCACGTGACCAAATATTTAAATGCTTATATTTTCAAAACTATCAATCTCAGACCTATCGTGTTGGTACTCAAACTTGATGTTTTGACGAGATCTATGTGACCACGTGACCAAATATTTAAATGCTTATATTTTCAAAACTATCAATCTCAGACCTATCGTGTTGGTACTCAAACTTGATGTTTTGACGAAATCTATGTGACCATGTCATATTACCTAATTTCATAAAAATTTCATAAAATTTCTTAGGCAGTTAAATTTCAGAATGTTCTAGAAAGTGTTACAATGTTCTACAGCGTCGCGTTCCTTTAACTGTCCCACTACAACTGTGCTCAACGCGAGCAAAGCCCGCGGGCGGAAAGCTAGTTATTATATAGTTAACGATGGTTTAAGTTGTAAATAATCTTAAAATATAAGCAACGCTGAAATATTCCCTGTATAAGTACAACACGACTCTAATACATATCATGTACACTAGATAGACCCCCTAAGATTTAAGGTTAACGTCGCATCGTAATGTAAACGAGCGTGGGTGTGTGACAGGCCACGTTTACTTAACGTTTCGGCAACATCGTCCTTGTTTTTTTTTTTATTGATAATCCACGGACACACCTGTCTGTGTGTTAGTGTGATACGCGGACGAGACGCAGGAAGGAGCCGCATCCGATTCTCGTTTATAAGCGCGCTGTCCGCCTCAACGCGCCGGCCGCGAGATCTTTATCTCCGATATTTTAATAGGTTTTCCTTAGCGGCGCCGTCGGTTTGACCTGTAATTGTACATACTAACTCCGAGGAATAAATTCGATATACCGAAGCGGGGCGGTGGCCGGACCTACCTAGAGATAAAGTTTAAATCAACACACGAAGTAATTACAATCGCGCCACACTTCATCAACGAGAGATTAACTCCCGCCGGCCCCGAACGCGTTGTACAATGCACGCCCGTACGTGCTACCGCGATAAGTTCCAGTATTTTGTATAATGCAATGGTAACTAGCTGAACAAACGGTTTTCTATAAAAATAACTATAAAGTTATTATTTTATAACAAGTTTATTTTAGTAACTGAAGTACCAGAGATAGTACTGATTTCGAAATGGAATAAGGCCCTCTTCCATAAAACTGATTCAGATAATATAGCGTGCTGGCTGGTCAAAAATGAAAAGCCAGTAATGGAAGAATTAGTAGATGATCCCAAATTCAAATATAAGTTTGAAATTTGATTTATCGAATACCAAAACTAGAAGATTTTTGAAAAATTATGACAGATGACTTTTAGGGCATCCTAACTTATTATTTGTCAACGTATATCGCATAAAGTAAAAATTGATAGATATACTTTGATCAGAACCTTGATGTCTTCAATGTCCGCACTTGATTATACCAAACATGAAATTCATCATGATTCTATTCAAAGTATAGTTGTTAATTTTGATTTTATGCGAGTACGTTTACGTTATGTCTTTTGGTGCAACTCGTTGAGTGTTATAAATGCGAAAATGAGTTTTTTGTTTGTTCGTTCGTTAGTTTGATTGTTACGCATTTACGCCTTAACTATTCGATCGATCATTATAAAATATTGCATACACATTGTTAGGGGTACAGAATAAGGCATAGGGTAGGTACCTTTCATCCAGAAAAAAAAATTTATTCCTGAGGATAGAAAAATAACTTTTTCATTACTGATACCTACTCGGAAAGTACGCTTGAAGTTACCTGATCAGAGGGATGAAACTACAACTTTTCGTCTTTGAAACGAGTTTTCCTGCTGTCATAAAAAAAAAATTGCAAGTTATGTCACATTTTTTACCGCAATTCTGTTAAACAATATTATCAATAATTTTGTAACATGACTTTATACTCATAATTTGCTTTTAAATAAATGATCATTTAATTTACATAGATTTGAGCTATATATTCACCATCATCAATGACAAAAAATACTGGCTGGTAGAATACCACAGTAAATGAAACACAAAAAAGACGAGAAAGCGGCAATTAGATCTTCAGTTGTTTTGTCGAGTGCTATTTACGTTTATAGATATTTGTATAAAATTAGTTCATCAGATTTAGATATGGATTTAACGCGTTTTTTTACGTAATGAAAAGCAGAATGTTTACCTCGGGTGAAAGACCCATTTAGGCACTCGAACTATTAGCGCCCTCGCTAGTGCGCCAAACCATCTCGTGCCTAAATAGGTGCCTTTCACCCCTTGTGTAACTATCTACTATTAGACAGTCGTCCGGCATTACAACTGGGCCTACTCATGGCAGAAGAGTAGAAGGTGGGTTAAGGTGAGGAGGGAAGGGAAAGGGTCCGTGCGAAACCAGAGCGGGACGCTACAGGATATATGTGCGGAATGGTAATGCGAGTGGGAATGGGAGCGAGAAAGAATCAATACATATTATAACAGAGAGACGGAAGCAGGAGTTAGATGAGGGTAAAAGTGTGAGAGAGAATGAAAACAGTGATGAGAGCGCAAAACGACTACAAGGGCGTAACGTCTGTCTGTGCGGGCGAAGTAGTAATGCCATAGAAGACATTACAGTATCTCCGTTATGTTATTAACAATGTTTCCAGTAAGACTGCGTTAGTGTACATATTTCTAGAGCCTAAGCTCTAGATTGAAATCCACAAAAGTAAGTATGGCCGGAAGCAATCCTGGAAGTGGCGTGAAAGAGCATCAGTAGAACGGATCGGGGAAATTCGGAGTGAGGTCGAACGTGAAACTAAAAACGAATTGCAATGGCGGCGTACTTCGCAAATACCATAATATACAATTAGAAATATTTTAGGGGCCGTCCATTAATCACGTAATCTTTTTTTAAGCATTTTTTAAACCCCCCTCCCCCTTCGTGATACATGGTGAGGTTTAAGACTACCCCCCCCCCCCACCCAACATCACGTGTATTATTACTATCTACAAAAATACTTAAATTTTTTAGAATATTTTAGAATATTATCTTAAATATGGGTATAAAGTACAATCTTATTTTATTCTGAAATTAAGGACCATGATAAAAATGTCTAGACAGAAAAGTTACAGGTTGTTTTTGATTGGTATAAAAATAATAAACGAATGGTGTAAACTACGCGCCACTTTTCGATTTAAAAATAGCGCGTTTGAAAAAAATAAATACACGTGATATCTTACTACACCCCCCTCCCCCCTTGTGACATTTCGTGATTTTTGTCAAACCCCTCCCCCCCCCCCCCCTTTCAAGCCTCACGTGATTAATGGACGGCCCTTTAGTGGTAATGGGCACTTATTCATATGTACAAATAACAATAAACATTTTGCCAAGTTCGAGTCGGACTCACACACCGAGGAGTTCCGTACCACCACACATATTGTACATTTGTGTTATATACTTACAAAAAACAGGGTGTGTGATTATGAAAACACAATAAAAGTACAAATTATAGAATAACATTGTTATAGTAACATATTTTCAGATAAAATATATAATAATAATTGTATACGCACATTATGTTGGTACACTTGAAATATGACAGTGATTACATACAAAACATACTTGAAATACAATACGTAATCATTAAACGTAAGTGGAAACGATGCACTCCTTGTTAGACAGTAAACGTCACCTGATCGACTGGAGCCAAGCGTATCCGATTCAGTTTCAACGACCCGAGCGTATGACAGTTCAGTTTCGTTTTATATTGAGAAAAAGAGTGCGTAGACTTTAAAAAAAATCACTTTAAATTTTTTTAAGTTGTAACTGCTAAAAAATATTATTTTTTGGTTAAATGCTATTATATAAAATTAAATGAATGATTTTCTTTAGGTACTTGTGCTGTGAGACCTTGCTTTTTGGAAAATTTCTTACTATTTTTCTGTACATCCTAGGTTAGCGTAAGTACCTATCCCAAATATATTTCGATGAGTGAGTTTACGAGTATTAAACTATGTGATTTGAATGGCCGGAATCTGTCTTTTGTTTGTGTTGACTAAAAGTTTGAATTTTTTACACCTCCTAGAGACCGTAGACCGTAGGTTTTGTTATTAATTTTAACTTCATACCTTCATTCATACAGAGAAAAAGGTTTTTGACATACGGACAATCGAACGGTTGGATAATTCTACAGATTCTACAAGTTTCGTTTCCTCATTTTAAGGTACGGAACCATAAAAAATCAAACACGTTTTATGATATTCCGTTCCAAAACATGTCAATTCATTCAATTAAAAAAAAATGCATTACAATTAAATGGAATCAGACACAAATTATAAGTAATAACAGATGAGAGCCCCTCGGCAACACAATATACTTACAAGGCGGTCGCCGTCGATGGGATTATAGTTTTTAATTAGGGCCAGCCCACCGGTGAAACGAGCTATTTGTTTAACAAAACGCAGCACGGACCGAGATGAGCGCACGACGATAACCGCTATCACAGTATACCTACGTCTCGCCGTTTTATTTGTGAATCACTTGTTCGAAAGATTTACGCACAGCTGCCACGGGGCGGGTTAAGTGCCACAATCAATTCAGCAAATAGAATTAACTGCGGATGAGTAAAGAGGGTTCTAAAATATCCTTGTATAGTTTTAATCGCCATTGCGGTAATTAAAAATCAGCCTTAATATACCCGTAGGGTTTTCTTTTGGTTCCTTGAATGATTGAATATATCAATAAAATTTCTTAATTGGTAAAATGTCTTTATTTTGCATTTTTATTTATTAATACCTTAATTTCAATTAATTTACCTGATATTTACCTGCCATCTCTTCCTTAATATTTGTACATAAACTGCAAACATTTTACATAAAAATATGCTCTAATATAAATAAAATTTATACGCTTTCCTTGATGCCTACAAATTAAATTTTCACTCATTAAAAGTTTTAAACTCAAAGGAATATTCTTAAACGCAAAGGTCTTTTGCGAATTTCTTTTTATATCGTCTTCCATAATAAGAACTTTTCCAGAGAACAACGCCCGACCTTAGTGAAATATAAAAGTTTCACGATAATGTACACGCCGCAGGCGAGATCACCGAAGATGAGGTTTTAACCCTTTTTCTAAACTTGTGCGTCTACTTTATTAAAAAATTGTTTACGCAAGAAAACTTTTATTTAAAGCTTGCGTACTTTCCGTATTGAGTTTTTATTTACTGGTTTTGTATTTAGTATTCCATACCTACCAGGAAGAATGGAACACTATCGGATTGAACCAGATGTCCGCCTCTCCCATTTGTCGCAATCGATTGGAAATCGTTCGACCATGGTAACCGCAATTTAACATAGTACCGAGAAGGCAAACATACTAACTGAAAAAATATTTATTATTGAATCGAACCAGTTCTTATAATTACTTGACTGCAGAAGGTACTGTTTTGTTTTTCGACTGTATGTATGTATGTATGTCTATTTCTGTGGCACACTGTAGCCTATACAGCTTAAGGTGGTATGCTGCCTGACCAGTACGGCTATTTAATAATAAATGGAGCTACCATACAAAGAAATTATTTATATTTTTTCATGATCACAGTTCTACGTTTCAGTACATAAACCAAAATATGAGACTATACAAAATGTTTTTCCTTAATGTTTTGCCCTGACATCATTGATTGTTTCAACAGCTTCGAACATTTGGGCAAAAACCAATTTTTTTTTGGAAAATAATGTTTTTTCTACTGATTTATATAATGGTTCGAAGAGCTTGTCGTAAAACCTTATTTACCACAAATTTTAGGTTTGTGCACAAACGCTATGAAACTGTTTGAAGATTCAATAATGTCAGTTAAAAACAGTAAAGAGAAATATTTTTTATAGTCGCATGTTATGTTTTATCAACTGAAACGCAGAAATGTGATCAAAAAAATTAAAGGTATGTATTTTTTGTAAAGTATGTAAAAGTATGTAAAAGTTTTGTATGGTGACTCCATCTATTAAATAAATAGCCGTACTAGACAGGCAGCGTCCCATCTTAACGAGTCTTAACATATGAAATCTTGTTATATTTGTCTTAATTGTAGGGTCACATAGAGTATAATATTCAAATACAGCGTCTGTATATCAAAAAAGAGAGAAAGATTTTTTTGGAAGCTGTACCGCTCGCTGAGTTTCGCACAGGCTTCTTTGTATGTGTTATTTAACAATACAAAAAACCTAAATGCATTATTACCCTAGAGCGAAATTAATTTTTAGTCTACCTAATTAAAGTATTGCATCAATACTAACTATACTCGTAGATGTGTATAAAAGTAACTTATTCATAAATAATCGTTTATTTACCGGTTTTTAATGCATATAGACCTACTCGTACAGTTTTTTTTCGAATAATTTTTTTTTTTAAGAAAGCGTCTTTCAACACGCCTGTATCTATTTAAATAGCATGATACATTATAACAATATGAGAAGCGGCGCAGAAACGTTTATGAGTATCTGGATAAGTATGTATTTAAAATGCCCTGAATCGGTGATTGTTAGAACCCCACAAGTGTCAATTTTTCCAATAATTCGGTTTATTCTTTTCTTGTGTAATTTCATATGCCTACTTTAGCATTTAAACCCCACAATTTTATTGCATTGCGCTTTCTAATACAAAAAAAAGACAATAGGCCATTCATTGTTAAAACACTACAAGTGTACAGTAGAAAATTTAAATGATCGTTAAAACAACGTATTTAGTTGTAAAAGTATTTATTAATTAGCCATATTTTCACAAAAAAATAAAAACAATAATATTAAAGGCGTAAAAACACTATAATTAAAACCTTGAGTGAAAAAACTACATGTCTGCAAAAAAGAAAGAAAAAAATCAATCCATTAAATTAAATACAAAAAGGAAAATATTTATAATTTGTAATATTTACGAAGTATATTATCAAGGTCTTTAAAATATCTTTGCTTTTCTATAACTAAAGTTATATCATTATTTCTCTCTCTTATAAAGTTTTATTTTTGTTACATATATTATTTTAACAATCACCGATTCAATTAATAATTCGTATATTTCTAGCAGGCATTGATGAACTTCCTGTGCAGGGGAGTCACAGTCGAATGTTTTGCTTTATAATAACATTAAATTCAATAGAAGATATCCATATAATACAGATCTTGCTGATAATTATTTTCAAACATAATCCGGTGTAAAACACGAGTCAGGCGAGATCGAGGACCGCACGACCTCCCGAGGCAAACGGGGGTAAGTACACACCGCACTCGGGGTGAAAATATAAAACATGTTCATTATTTTAAGGCTAATTGGGTGAGGCCTCGCAGCGACGCAGGTGCGACTCCCCGCTCGCCCCCGCTCCCGCCCAGGGCAATCCAAAATTTCAGTACACCCGCACAGCTAAACATTATGGCCGGGCTCGCGTGCTTTTCCCGAGAGCCGTGTACATCATTCAAATACGCCACCGGCTCGTCTCGGCATTACACCTCATATATCTACATTCATGAAACGCCCGCCACATATTTCATTATATTTACTAACGTATTAAAATTTCGCAGATGGTGTTATTTTATTTGGTAAAGTCAAAATGAATTACTTTTAGGTGTTAAATTCGGGGTGGCGTAAACAGCATAGATTTGATTTCAATAAAATTACCCTGATTACAGTTAATAAGTATGACCTGCATAACTTTTATGAAAATAGCAACATTGAGTTACACTTTAGGCCCGTATATAGATACCAAACAAAGATCCCAGCAGAAAGAACGCTTAAAATTAACGTAAACATTAATAGTCATGTTCACAATGTTTTAGAGCACATTTCGTCCCGATAACGAATTATAAAGCACTTTGAAGTATCCGTTGATCCAAAGTAAACAATCAATCGAGTAGCATCCGCGCTTCGCTTGATCGATGGCCACAATAGCGGCGGAAAATGATATACTCGTCGAGTCACAACGATAAATATTCAGACAAATGTTCGATAGTCTCTGGAGAGTTGCGGTGGCACTAAATTTAAGCGCTCTAATCGTACAGAAATAACCAAAACATGGTTAAGTGAGATGGATCTTTCGAAAACAAATCGTATATTGGGAGGTCGGGCTCGCCGTGATTGACTGCGCGCGTGAACGCCTTTAATATAAACAAATTAATAGAACATGAGCTTTCGCCGCGTCGCCCGCACCGCCGCCACACGTACCTATCCGCGTCAACCGACGGCGACGCCAACGCTACATTGCTGACGGACGCTGATATATCTGCGCACGCGGTACTAACTCACACGACTGTATTCCTCTTAACTCGACGTAACTTAGTGCTCGAATAACTTACGCGCAAATCACTAAACACTTAATTAAATTTACAGTTTCTGAATGCATAGTTAAGTAGAATTTAAAGAGTGCGTGTGTATTTGTCAAGACATTAACGCCATTATCCAAAGCCACAATACAACAAATTAAAATTGTAAACCGACTGACCGACCAAATTATTACATCGAAATGGAGTAAATTTAGCGATACGGGAGTTTCAAAATAAGTTCGTGAGATTACTAAAATATCAATATTCAAAAACATTTCACTGCGCAATAAAACAGTTCAGTGTTTTTGTGAATGAGTAAAAGAGAAAATCGCAATGAAATACAAAAAAAAAAAGAAACAAGCCTGAATGAGAGATACAACGAAATAGTTATTAAACAGTGTTACATCCCATAAATAAGCCAGTCTTTACATAAATTCTAAGCTTAATTGTGTAGGCTCCCTTTGATTTACAATCTCGCTCAAAGCCGCCGTAACCGAATTGTACTGGCTTAGCGGTGAGCCCTCAACGCGTCTTCTACCGCTGTTCATTCTAATTATTTTCGTCGCTGAATACGCACAGATACTGAGATGAAAGTGAATCGGGACAACTAAACGCTTGTAGCATTTCCAGGGATTAGTCCGAGCCGCGCACTGTTTGTGTGCTCTGTCTGTGTTAGCGGTGGGACTACATTTGAAAATAGCTTGCCAACAATTCTGATATTTTTATCGTTCACTCTCTTGGGATTTATAAGGGGAGGTCGCATGTCACCTCAGAGAGACGATATTGTTGTGTATATACATACACAAACTATAAAAAAAAACTCTGTCCATCAATTTTAATATTATTCAACTAATAATAAGAAAATTATTTTACTGTATAAATTTATACGTAAATACAGTCATTGTCTATATTTTAAATTACAAAAACAAAAAAACCATTTAAACCCAAGTTTTATTTGTCGAAAATATGAAATAAATTGGCGTTCGTATATTTTACACAATACACGAAATTAATTCACAGATACGATACATTGAATTATACTTAATTGTAACGCGTCGATTATTCGGAAAGTACCTATCTATACAAGCAGGCAGGCCATGGGCGTTTTGCAACGGTATGTTCGCTCGCTAGCCTAGGGCGGGCGGCGTGTACACCCGCAGGCGTTTGCCGGGACAAGGCGCCCGTTTTCCGTCCCATTTCAGCTTTGATACAACCGGTATAAAGGCTAGAATTGACGTAATTTTTATCTAAATTGGAGTCCATTGCTAATTGTTACTAAAGATGATCATATAAAGATGGTTATAGTTTTCAGAGTTTAATCCACTGTGGTTTTCTTAAAACTACACTTATCGTCTGATATAATTTGAACAAATTAAACAATAGCAGAACCTATGAATTTCCCGAAGTCACTATTCATATCTATTGTGAGTATGCAGCGATGTTTATAATAATAATGTACAGCAAGCGAGAATATACTTGGTAGCTCGGACAATCTTGGGAACGGGTTTTATTTTACGAAATATTCCAAACCAGTACACATTATTTGAATTTAAAACTTATTATAATATATATTATTACAGTATCATTATTTTATTATTTTAGTAATCGGTACTAGTTCAGGACGTTTCGTAGAAAGAGAAATTTTCCGAGATGGTACAGGTGTTATTATTACCTATATAATATGATCTGATACAACTGGATAGGATTTACAATTAGATAGGAAATTGAATGTCTCTTCGTACACGAAATACTAGTAAATTTTTAGATAGTTCGTTCAATCGTATAGTTAACATTAGAATAGAATAGATACTGTTTACTATTTCTATCTATAGATATAAAAATCTCGTGTCACGATGTATGTCCGGGGTGAACTCCGAAACTACTTAACCGATCTTGATGAAATTTTGTAACTATGTGTAATTTGGTCCAACTTTGGTCGTGATCATAATTTGTGTCTATGTGTTTGTCTTTCTGCCTGTTTGCCCGGGCTAATCTATGAAACGACTAAACCAATC
The DNA here is from genome assembly GCA_949709985.1 of Luffia ferchaultella. Lineage (NCBI taxonomy): Eukaryota > Metazoa > Arthropoda > Insecta > Lepidoptera > Psychidae > Luffia > Luffia ferchaultella. Next base: position 13,821,702 of record OX453243.1, on the reverse strand, counting down.
TTGATGAAATTGTGTAACTAAGTGTAATTTGGTGCAACTTAAAGATAAGATATTTTTGATCTAGGTTATTGACTTCAATATTTGTTATTGCAAATTAAATGTTTATTATACGGCAATATTGGGTATTTATCTGTTAGTTCTATGAATTCCTAACAGATGGCGGTGTAAGTTCATTCATCGACATGACATTCAAACATCTTTTGACAGTTAGGTAGGTGTCTACCTACATCCAGTAGATGGCGGCGTGTTACGATTTCCAAATGCTACAATCTATTCAACATGATATATGTATAAGTTTACGACATATCCGTGCTGTTTCGATTTTTGTGTATTGTTTTGGTTAACCACTTCTAAACCACACAACGGATTTTGGTAGAGTTTCCACAGTAATTTTGAAATTTTTTTCCGGAATGTTTATATGTATAATGAATTAGATTTTGCTTCCAGCTTCGCCTACGTAATTGTATATTTTGTAATATTTGTCGGATTGCGATAGGATCTTTTTAAGTACGAGTACGTATCTTATATGGTATACGAACGCCATCGAATTGGTTTTGTGTAAGCGCCCACTTTGTTTAAGAGAATGAAAACGAAAACGGAATGGGACCAAGGCAACGACCGGAAACGATACAGAATTTGTGTGACGGGAACGAAAACGGGAAAGGGAAGAACGGGAATGAGATAAGACTGGGATAAAAAAGTGATTCCTATGACAAACGAATATCACGCAAGCGAAGCTGCTGGTGGGTTGCTAGTATTATTATATAAGTAAAACGTTGTCTGTTCGTTTATTTTAAACTCTTAACTTAGGTATATAGCTTATTTCGCCAAAATATTCATCCTAACGTAAAAACCTAGTTTAGAATATAATCTACTGGCTATCCCAGTGGAAGATTTCTGTGATATAGAAACTAATCAATACTTAATACTATAGAAAGCGAGAACTATACATAAAAACGAGTTAGACTCGCAACAACAAAACAACAACAACAACAAACAACAAAAAATGTTTGTATATTTTGGTCATACCTTGCAAACTACATTATGATCGGCTTTATCAATTCTTGTTGTTTAATAGTACATTATGATGCAAGTACGGTGAGTTGCATATTATAGTCTAGGTGTTTATAGGCATAAGGGGAAGCCGAGTGCCCATAATAAACCGATGACTATAATAGCCAGCTTACTGAGTACGAGCATCATACGACGTTTTTCAGTACATTTGCGATTAAAATTAGGTAAATACTTCAAACGTAATAATGACGGGAGCTGGTTGTTTTTCGCGGTTTACGCATGGGTCACAAACAGAATGCTCGTTTGTGATTGGTGTAAAGTAAAAAGGACTAATACTGTAAAATACAATATTACGGTTACAAGTTTCAATGTCATAAAGACCGTGTTAATAGGAAATGTATTGAAAAATATAATTACTGTACGTAATTACAGAGATTCCAGAATCCGTTTCAATTTATGAGACAGACCTTAGAACAAAAATGATCTAAAACTGATCACTTTGACAGCCCCTCATTTCTTCATTTTAAAAGGTAAAATGCAAATAAAGGAATTTGCACTCTACACAACGAGTTTTAGACAATGACACTCTAGATACTAGAGCAAGAAGAAAATGTTTCAGTTTCGATTTCATACATGAGACTTCCTGAAAATAACATAATCGAATTTTTTATTCTATATTTGGTTTTCGGTCAACATTTACCAAATTTATAGTCTGTCACTCATTTTCTTTATGAGCTAGAAACCCGTGACATACAGACGGACGGCCAGACTGACAGACAATACAGTGACAACAATAGGGCTCAATTTCGCAGTTTAGGTACGAGTTTCTAAAAAGACGATAAGGCGCGGAAAAAAACTTGGGAACAGCATCAGGACCACAGCATGGGAACAGAAATGATATTAGAATGGGACCGCGAAAGACAGAAGCAGAAACGAGCGGCTAAAAAAACAGTATATGCCCAAAATGACAGTGTAAACGTTATATGCCTATAAAGGAACGGAGCTGCAGGCAATAAACTAGCGATTTCTACTAATGGACTATATGCTCTAAATTCTTTAATTTAAATACAAAATCTTCGTAGGTTGCATTAACTAAAACATACAGAATAACATGTAGGAACAATCATTAGATCGCAAACGGCCGCAACAAACGAGCCTACAGTGCTATCGTTTAACGGCAATAGAGGGCGCAGTTAGTTTATAGGATAGATGGCACTCGAAAGAGTCGTATATCTCGATGGCTGGAAGATGTGCCAGAGCGGGAGTAGTTGCGGGCGTATGTAGATTTCAGACGGTTAATTAATGTGCGAGCGACAACGCGACTGTCATGTGGGGGCCTATATTGAGTTCTACACATGTATATTGAGCACCTAAACTATAAAACACAATAGCTTCAATTTCGGCATTTAAAGGAGGCGTGTACGATTAAAACTGTAAAAAATGTTCTACTAATATCAGGGTATTATTAGAATATAAATTTTAAATAGTTGATTGTTCACCAAGGGGGCAATATTCTGAAGTATAATTTTGAACGTATTTATAGCGAGTGATAAAATGGCAACTAACCGCAAGGGAAATAATTTTGCACCTGAGATAAACACTCTATTTTTCAGTACCCCTAAGAGGAAAATAAAAATATAATGGTGAATAATATAAATATTCATGAAAGTGCTATAAGCTCTATTTAACATTCATTAGGTACATGGCTATTTAGATAGCACAACAAAATAATCAGGATGGAGCAAAATATGCGACTTAGTGACTGGACAGACTATACTTACACAAACATTTTGTGAAATTTTTCCTACCTAAATGAAACGTAATTTCAAAATCTTTAATTTTATTTTTTAATACGAATTTTTCGTATCGGTCACACAAACTGCTACTTCACAGTGAATATTTCAAAACATCCGCTGGTAAATATTTGGTCTACGACGTATGTTCTTTAGCTCTCATTTTTGCTGTCACAACGCGGTATCTCTATGAACACGGTAAAATTAAAAAATAAAGTAACATTAAAAAATTTCAATGAGCTTTATGTTCCTAAAAACCTTTAATGTAGAGTCCGCGCCATAAAAGAAGTCCCGTAGCCATGGCGCTGTACGCGCATTCCATACACTCTTTCACCTTCAGATTTTTTTCGGGTCGCACTTCGTAGGACTTTAGGCAATTAAATCCACTTTTTAAACGTTTATAGACAATTAAATTCACATTTGACGAAATTCTCATACGCTCACATGAAGACAACCAACCACATAAATATATGTAGTTCTTTTTTTGCCGTGGGACTACTTTGGTGGTGCGGGCTCTAGCTTTCGTTTCTTTCGTGTTTCTCTTATGACATTAATTTAATATCTGACGACCGCTTAGCCTAGTGGGTAGCGACCCTGCCTACGTAGCTAGGGGTCCCGGGTTCGAAAACGAGGTCGGGTCAGTGTTTATATGATGAATATTGTTTTGATTATAATGTCTTCGGTCTTACTTTGTATTTCATACATTTATTTGATTCTTAAACTTTTCTAAGTAAATGGAGTTAGTGATCCTATAGAAACTTAAAAGTAACTTGGGAACAAAATAACAAGTGATTTCAATGTAAATAAACGTTAATTAGAGCAACAGAATTTCTTTTACGGTATATATGAATGTATCGTCTAAGTAATCAATAATATTTGTTTGTAAAAACTATTTCAGGGTAAGTAACTACTGTATATATTGTTTCTGCATTCAAATTCAAGGAGTTCTATTTTAATGCATCAATTACAATTGACGTGCTTGACAGAGATTTAACGAAAGATAAACACAATTATAAAGATAAATACTTATTCAATTTATACAAGACGATCCATACATGTACGGGATGGTCATCTACGAAAACGAGCTCGGCCAAAACGTTGTTATTGGCAATGAACATAACTTTCATTGGGTGTACGAGGGCGGTCGGGTCCGCTGGCCCCTGGCTAGCCTCTGGCGCACACATCAATTTTCCCCGAACATTTCCCGGGCTGTGTTACGCGCCGCCGCCACTGGATATTCCATCGACCGTACTTCAATAATTTAACTCCATTCAACTGGGCCGTCTGTTATCACTTAGTGATCATCTCAATTAAGCGAGTCCAGTAGACAACTCTGTAGTGCCAACCATTTCCCCAATGCCGGCCAGCCACGAGGGAAATGTCCCACAAAGATTGTATTGGAGCATATTACAATGCTAGTGCTAGCTAGTACTAGTTCTCTATTGTCCTACTGGTATTTCAGTTTCAAACATTAGCTATTGTTATTTAGCTATTGTAAAAGCGACCATCGAAAATAGTTCTGAATTACATTAACGTCCTTTTCTTTATTGAAGTTACTGAAGTAGTACTCAAGTAGGTACTCATTAGAAGAATATCCAGTTCTCATTATTTTGGTGGTTGCAGGAAATGGAATTACATAAATCCATTTGATAATTAGGTTTCTTGACAATGGATTTTTAGAAACAAGCCTCAGCAAACATTATTAGTACCGCAAAATATCTTAGAATTCTATATATTGTGAACGCAGCCACAGGAATAGAGCTACGCGAGCCGCTGACTGCTCACCAGATTTCAATTGCCTCATCGCGGTGTTGTAAAGCAAATAGTGTCTGTACTTTGGCTCAGCGGAGACACGACGTTGTATGTTGGAATAATTGTATATCTTCGCTACTCGCAATTAGACGTGGAGGGAAAACATCGGGTAAACTTATATGAGAACGCTACGCTACAGGGAGGCCTGGGCGGGCGTGTCCGCTGAGCGGGGCTCGGTTGGTTATTGCAAAACACGAAACCATGTTAATTGAAATTCAGCATGAAAGGGATAATGAGGGGTGGAAGGGGCGCCGTCGCCTTCGCCCTGTCAGTCAGCCGCGCGCGTGTGAGCCACACATGACAAACGACTTGCTACTAATCCTGCGATCTATTATGCCTAATCGTTTTCCACTTGAAATTATGTGTCAACGGGACTTTTATTCAGCGCTAAGTGGTTGTGAATTACCATTTCAAATATTATTGAACTTAAGCGAATACAACATTACAAAGGCAATAAAAATATTCAAATAAAACACGCCATAGAAAATAGCACAATTCACAAAAGCATGAAATGCAAAACCGGCATACAATATCAAAATGTCGAAAAAAAACGACAAGCAACCAGAAACAAAACGCCATTCAAGACACGACAACAATTAGTTTGAATTTAAAGATAAGAATTTATTCAATCGAGATACAAGAACAATAGACCATCAACTTGCTCCGGAAGTACTCTGGCAGTGCTCACCCTCGCACTTGGCGCCAGAAACAAATTACTAAAGCAGCACGTATACCAACCTGTCTCCTTTCAAATTTGATTGCGCCCAACATCACACGCCCATGAACTCTATAATGAAACGGTCGTATAAAAACAAAACTATGGGCATATATGATTAGCCAGATACACGAGTAAGGTAGAGCCGCTAAACAAACAACCATTACAATAGCGCTGCGTCACGGCGCTAGAAATCACTTACTGCCGGCCGGAGTGACTTGCACTCCCGCAGATGTGCGCTATGTGCCCGCGGCGAGCGAGAGACGGCGCGCCGCGCCGGGCCGCCCGCGTCGCACCGCACCGAGACTTTCTCTTGCGAACACTATTCTGCGAACAAACTAGCAGCAGTTCCATCACACACCCACCATATCAATATTTGTGATCAAATCTGCATCGAACGCTGACAAGGAAATCACGTCCCGCTGTGTTAATAAATATAAAAATACATTCAAATTAACTAACATTGCTTTGGTGTATGATGAACGACAATCAAGTCTAAAAGGAACAAAACCACACAAAAACTTTACTTGCCCGATATACGTATACGGGTACGAAATGTCCAATAACATGCCGGCAGCGTTATCTGAAATCCATTCAATGGAAATCTCACACAGTCAAGAGACGAGGGACCATCGAGGCGCGGATGGCTGATTCATCATTCTCGTAACTTATGTTGAAACAAAAGAATTTGACAAGCGCCGATGCAAAACGTGTATGCAGGTCGAGCCTGGCGCCGATCGTAGGGAGTAATTTGTATTAAATTAGAATCAGTTTCTAGACAAAAAATCATAACAATCCTAAACATTTTTTTTTAATTTACGTTATGTATTTTGGTTGAAGCATCTTAATTTTTTATTTTATTGATATTCAGTTACGGCCACTGTACGATATCGGGAGACTCAAAATAAATTTTATCTTTGTGGGTGAAGCGAAACCTCTTTTTTAATATGTGGCAATTCTAGAAACAAAAGAATTTAATGGCAGTCACTCGAGATTCAAGGCGCCTCGAAGTTTACGACAGATTAGAGTTCGATATGGAGATAAGATCTCTGCGCCGTTGTGGGGTTTTGGAACAAAAAAAGAAGTATAAAGCGACAATATAAAAAATATACAATTGGAAGATGGGCCCGCGCAGCAAGACGTTACTTACATTTAAGCGATAAGCACAGGTTATAGGACCCGCATCAGAAAGGATCCCGTCTGCGTGAATTATTAAATAATGTATGACTAAAGTTTTGAAGATGTTGATTTTATTATAAGTCCCTTAAATAATGAAATTAATTCATTTTATAACCACTTCAGAACTTTTGCAGTTGTAGTTCCTACGCACGATGTGGCCTACCCATTGCCACTTCGACTTGCTCGTTCTTTTAATGTTTACTCCAGTTCCTTATCCAGAGTTTCAGGATTCTGTACTGCAGTGAAACTCCAAGCATAATCTCTATCCATAGCCCGCTGAGCCACTCCAGATTTGTTAACGACGGCAACATTAAGGGACCACATCTCTCTTCCATAAGCCATCACTCGCAAGACGCACTATTGACAGACTGTTATTTAGGCACTGAGGTATGTCCGACACAGGCTCTGCGTAACATCCCGAACGCTGCCCAGCTTATTTGAATTCTTCGATTTATCTCTCTTTTGAAAATGGATTAACCGGGCCGGACTGTTTATCCCAGTTAAACGTATTCAATTCAATTCATCGATAACTTCGATTACAATATAGTCCCTAACCACCACTGGAGCACTCGTAACAGGACATTTGATATGACTTGTCTATATTAAAACCCACTCCTTAGGGAACTAATCTCTGAGCATGGCGCCGCGCTGACGTCTTCCAGCGATTGTGCTAATATGATAAAGCCGTCGGCAAACCGAAAGTGATGTTTTAGCCATTAATGTTGCTGTCATACGCTTTCTAATCCAAATATTGAAGATATTTTTTAAAGCCATTTCAGATAGATTACAGTTCCCTGTCTCACAGCACAGCTCTCTGCATTTCGATCGGTTTCGTGCTTTAATTTTGTACAAAGACTGACGTGGTGGCTCTATCGTACAAGCATGTCAACACTTCGAAGTACTGATAATGGATTCGGTACCACCAACGGGACGGTAACATCGCCTAGGTTTCGATAGAATCAAAAGCTTTGTTATAAACAATATACGCTGAGCATAGCGGCCGATTATACTTGCATTCTTCTGTACAGACTTCTGTATAATCTGGAGTGAACAAGTGAATGCAGTCCATGGTACTAAAGATTTTTCAGAAACCGGCTAGTTCAGGTGACTGGAAGTCGTCGAGCGCATGAGATGGTTCGTAATAACTCTAGAAAACAACTGGAATAAGAATTGGAATGGGGCTGAAGTGACGTGTAGAGTTTGGGTAAAAATAATATATTTCCCGAAGTTCACAGACTTAATTGGAAGCGAAGGCAAGGGTTGAAAACGAGAACAGGAAATAAAGAGAAAAAGAAAAATTTAATAAAATCTTCCACTATGCAAAACAGAGCACACACTGCTTCATATTCTGCCGGCGTCGCTGGATGCTGGTCGGATGCGTGTGAAAAGTTTTCTTTGACATGTTAAAAATTTCACTGAAAGCGGACGGGCCGTCCAGCACAACTGCAGCGTTTTGATCGTACGATTATGTTTTATATTTAACACCTGGAACTCGACGGTTAAAGTTTGGAAGTGTCGGCGACTGCCATGTATACATCTTCGTTATTTGAAGTACCCATATAATTTCACATTTAAAAGGCATTACTGCGGTTCGGAGCTTTATTTTCTAGTGTCAAGGCCCATTGCTAGTCAGTTAAACTCCCATGCAATAGTAATTGTGAAATTGCACACTATGATTATTACACTTATTAATCATCTTTTTCCCTAAGAAAACGGGAAATTTCGTCATTTTTTTCACCATTTCCAATTCTCCGAAAAAAGTTACGGACCGATTTTAGAAAATTTGTATCATGCGATGCCCCACAAGCCTCTACATCTTTTGACATCACTGTCTTCCGTCTACCATCATAAATTTCTGAAATATAGCAGGATTACACTCTCCACAAAAATGATCATTTTACTCTATATTTTAAAAATGTATTTAAAAAAAATTGTGGCGTTTATGGACTTGGAATCGGTAAATTTAGTACGAAGTTGACTCGAGCCTTTTTAGAATAGAAATTTTAACGTGAAAGATGTAGCACTAGTGACGCAACCTGTTACCGAAAAATCAATGTATTTATGACAAAGTGGAGCCAGGTCTACACTTCAGTATGAACAACATTGCCGTAAAACTGGGTATGGAGCATAAAACCGTGTTCTGCCATTCGCTTAAACCTAAACAAAAGTCAAGTGAGCAGATGCGCAAACTAACTGTTACCGAGAAAAACATGTAAACTGTTTTAATTTATTAATTTTTTAAAATTGTTGTTAATCTTTTTGTTAAGTTTGGTAAGCTCTATACGCCTTATAAGTTCCGACTACGTTTAACCAAACACGCGGTATTATATATGACTCTTCGGCTGAATTTCAAACATGTTTTTCTCGGTAACCGTTAGTTTGCGCCATCTGCTCGCTTGAAACATTGTGTTTTGTTTGGTAAGCTCTACATGCTCTATAAGTTTGGACTACGTTCAACCGAACACCCAGTATATTTGAAATGCATATAACAAACTAAATCACACTCAACACAGCGGTCTTTCTTCAGTCGTCTCCCTAGGACCTTTGTTAGCGTGCGTGTGATAACTCGAGCATATAAAATGTTGCATAATATATTTTTGTACGGATATTAAAGACATTCGTAAATCATACCTTTAGTAATACTGAACATACAGATTATATAAATTATTTAATCAGGGAGAAATTTTCTTCGTATTTTCCGTACCTACAAGACCAAAGGTTAAAAATTTAATTACATTCATTTATAACAAATATGTGCTGTTTCGATCGTTAATGCGTTGCCTTCTTGTGTGTAGGTAGTATCATGTCCCAGTTTTGTCAAAAATTCTTCCCCCAAAAATTGCGCGAAGTGATTTAGCGGAACCCTATTTTATGCTTTTACGGCAATGTTGTAAATACTGATGTGTAAACCTGGCTCCACTTTGTCATAAATAATACATTAATGTTTCGGTAACAGCTAGCGTCACAGGCGCTATGTCTCTCACTTTACAATTTCTATACTAAAACCAAACCAGGTCAAACAGACCGACAGAGCAGATGGTCTATTGATATGTCTTAAGATGAACTACGTTCAGCCGAACATCTCGTTCATATACTATACCGCGTGTTTGCCTGAACGTAATCCAAAATTATAGAGCGTGTAGAGCTTACCAAACTAAACAATAAGTTTCAAGTGAGCAGATGGCGCAAACTAACGATTACCAAGAAAACAAGTTTAAAATTGAACTACGTTCAGCCGAACATCCCGTACATAGGTATATAATATACCACGTGTTTGCCTGAACGCAATTCAAACTTATAGATCGTGTAGAGCTTACTGAATTATACAAAAAGTTTCAAGTGAACAGATGGCGCATACTAACGGTTACCAATAAAAATATATAATATTTTTTTAATTTCCTTTAGTTCTTTAGTTCCTTTAGAGCTTTACTTTATATGTTTGGACTACGTTCAGCCGAACAGCAGATACAGTATTATATGTTATCTTGTAGGTACGTCAATTTGACCACAGTCAACGAGTAACTGAATATCGGATTTTTACCTTTTTGTCCTGATTAAGTTACATAAGTACCTACAATCAAAAAAAATCTTGAGTGAAAATAATAATACTAATCGTATAGCTCTCGCGAGAGGTTAAGCTGTCAACAAAAACTAGTAAGTTAATAATAAACACCTATGACTATGACATATTTTACCGTTGAACGCAGTTCAGGACAATAAAAAATTTAAGACCACATGAATTTAGACGTGTTTGATCGCCTACTGTGACAGTTCTTGGAGAAATAGTGATTTAAAAGTTTGTTTACATTGTTCACAAGTTCTGTGGATAATGTTACAATTATATTTGTACGTGAGGTTATTATGACAATACGATAGTTGACTAATATTGAGAATATTATATTTATTAAGGAAATAGAAAAGTAGACCTTATACGATAGCAAAATATATAAATAAAATTATATTCGGTTGAAGAGTATGGAAATTATAAGCTATTATTTTTTTTTATCCCTGTCTCTTTCTTGCAAAACGATATTTAACATTATTTTAAATGGCCTGACGTCACACGTAGGTTCGCCGTATAGTACTGCCTTCTCTGTTTAACAGGATATATGAAACTTTCGTAACTTTGTCAAAAAATATTTTAATTCTTTGACTGTTATGATATATTTGGGAAACTCTTACATACAAAATAGTAAACCTAAAAAAATTTTTTTAATTGTCACAAATTTTTGTAAAATCTATAATAAAAATAGTGGACTGTGTCGTAAGGCAAGGTGATAATAATATGGCCCACTTAGTCTTTTTTTAGATTGTTTCTCCCTACCGTATTTTGTCAATATATAGGATTGTTTACATTATCTGCAAGTTCTATTGAGAGATTGTCTGTTCAGATAGTAATATAATATCGATGTAAGTATAAATTAATTGAAGTGAAATTTCAGCACTGAAACCACCGCATCATCGGTACATCGCCACGTAATCACCTCATAACAACCGGTCGGTGGCGGCAGTGGTGGCGCGACGTAACGACATGTCCCTGTGACGCTCGCGGCTCATAAATAAACTAGTTCCGTTACACTCAACTTATTGAGTAAATGGTGTTTGTCGAGGCGCAGGGGCGTTATTAGCGCGCCTTTAAAGCGGTTCGAGACGAGCGAACCGAACGTAAAAAAATGATATACTTTGTGAGTATTTTGGTGTCGTATTACAGTTCTCGTGCTTTTGTCGGTCGTGAAATTTCGTCAAGTTTTTTTTTTCGTGGTCGCCCAGGCCACGCCACGCTTCGACGCGCGCACCATTCGATCGTTTATTATTGAAATCATGCTCGGTGAGCTTTACACTAAGCCTATTCTTCGGCTTGTGTATCGATATCTTGGCCATTTATTAATTACGACAATTAAAGGTGGACGCAGGATGTATAGCAGCTTATCCTCATGTTGTTTTAACGAGCAATATAACTTCACTCAACCTACATTAGAAAAAAAACAACCTAACAAAAAAAAAATAGTTATTTTTTTCTTTTATTCCTCCTATGTTCGGTTCCACTGTTCTTTAATCTCAATGGTGATAGCTACTTGGATTACAATGTAACTTGACAAAAACATTAAATTTTAGACACAAATACAATGGTGACTCATTTGTCAATTGTTTCTCATGAAATATTTACCAAAGTAGGTGGCGAGTTGTCGAACACGGTTTTTAGGTCTGTATGTTTGACAAAACCCATGATTTTGATATGTTGCTGCCAAACAAGTATAAAAAGTGGGACGAAGGTGTGACCAAACCTCAGATAACAATGGGGGCAAGAGGGGAAAGCGAGGAGGAGGGTCAAGTTTAGACGAGACGGGTCACATCGAGCGCAGCGTGAACTCTCGGGTTACGTCGCGCCGGCGCCGTGCCGGTCGCGGGCGCCCTGCCATATCACAATAAGAATCATACTAATATTATGAATGTGAAAACATGGTGTTATTTAAATAAGTTCAAACAGTTGAAGAGAACTGAGTGTAGCGTTGTCTCTTAGATTTCGAGTGGCTTATACAGGTTTTAGTTCTTTTGAACAACTTCACCTTCATATTAGTTGTCATGTTTCGACATTTATTTATTTATTATGCTGTAGGTGCTTACGCACACTTAGCTGCGTCAAATCGTAGACTGAGGCCTAGCCGAACAATGAATTTTGGTACATCGGGCAAGGAACAGTTTGTGAATTTTAATGGTACCTAAATACAGTCTCACACAGGGACCATTTGAGTGGATACACTCAATATTCCACTGTGTGTAACGAATCACTTAAAACTACTTATGGCAGCTGTAAATGGACATTACAGAGTTTTGAGTAATTAATGAATATTAAGATTAATTGTCTTTCTACATTAGGTACATTTATTTTGTGAGGCCCCGCTATATATTACTGACATATCTTCTTACCTATTGTTCTCCTTCCAAAAAGAGTAATGTAATGTAACGAGATTCGAATTAGTATTGGTTAATGTAATGATATATACTCGTAACGATATCTAAGCAAATATAATTGTTTTTAAACTTTTTTGCTATCTATTCATCTCTTTAGATGTTTTCAGAGTAGGTTTCGAAACAGCTATATAATTTATATATATATATATATATATATATATATATATATATATATATATATATATATATATATATATAATACCTACGAGGGGAAGTTGATTTGTAATATATCAACTTAATAATATATAATATATATAATATATACTTTATTCCTCTGAGAGTGGAATGCAATTAATATATTTATCATAGTGATTTTAAATCCCAAAAAAATTATATCTGTTTTATTTTTGTTCGTTGTCGAAATGCTCGCTTACTGCTGCCATCGTTTCATCTGTTAAGAATTATCGTCATTCAAATCTTTCTTCAGAAGTATATCAGTAGGAACAAAATATACAAAAAATGTATCATGCAATTCAAGTTGAGGGAATGCCTGAACCTCCCGCCTACCAAATATTACCTTTTTTACATATTGACCGTGACACGAAGCACACCTGAAATATATTTTCAGACAAACTTTCTTATGATATATGGCCAAGTCGGAATTAAACATATATCACTATTGAGTTTAAGTAGCAGCACACGAATAAAATAATTTTTTTCACGTATGTTATACCGTTGTCTGTTATTATTATTTTATTGCGTAAAAGTATAAAAGTTTCTTAATCGTATCATATGATATCAATATCAAAACGGAATATGCAGCCCACAAAACTCAGAAAACGGAAGTCCCTTTGTTTGATTTAATAATATTAATTATTGATCGCTGCTGACTACAGCAAAATAGAACTGTAAGATTATTTTTAATTAATATTTTTAAATTTTTTTGTAAGGTGTTTTTATGTTTCGTCGTTTGATTACTCTAAGGCGGTGTTGAATTAACATCTTTCCACTGTAATGATTCTTGTTCACTTTCGATATCCCATTGTCTGATTCAGGTCTCATACTGACAATTCTTCTAGAAATAATTCTACCTCTATACCTCTACCCATATAAAAAAAATGCTTCGATCATTTCACACGTCGCTTCATGTCAAAATAAGCAAACATTTCAGAGACTCAGCTGACCTTATACAAGCCTATATATTGAAGAAATATTACGTTGACGCATTCATTACAAGTATAAAAGTACGAATTGACTAGAAGCCTTTTTCGGCGCTTACTGTCTTAGCACTTTTACTCTAGCCTGCTGGTGTACCCGTTTGGCGAAATGGCGAGTTTCAGTCCGCGAGATCCCCGCGCGCCGGCCTTCACCCCCGCGAAATTGTGTTTGACAGTTTCGATACTGTGAAGTGACATTTCTGACTCTATTAAAACCAAACGGTGCAGTCAAATTTATTTATTCTATGACTACAGGGCTTACGTTTGTAGCGATCTCCTTTTGTTTAATTCGCCGGTCTTCTTTAATTTTTTCACTTTCGCCACATTTTCGTCGGTAACGACCGAAACGTGTCGCTCATTGCGGAAAGCATGTTTAGTAGGTAAGTACACAATATTTTCGTTTTGTATGCCAAAAAAAATAATAATAATTGGAATGTATACTATATATCCATAAATAAAAAAATAAGCGATCAGTCATTTTCATTTAAAAAAACGCAAACAATTTGCCTAGTGATTTTGGTATTAATTTATTTTAAAATTTTATTCATTCATTTATTTTAATTGATGTTATATTAAGTTACATCAAATTCCACCAAAATATTAGAATCAACAAGATTTTACAATGCCCCAATTAGCAAATAAATATTAAGTTTAAGGATAGGGATAAATTGATAAAAATTTATACACGTATAATAAATTAGTCAACTTAAGTCACTTTCGATAAACTTCACCATATGCGTATGGGCATGGGCAGTCTTCGACGGGCCATAGTTAATGATGCGTGCGACCAACATTCCTCGACTAAGATCTGTTGATGTTTTTTGCGATGTAACTGAATACCCCGGCGTCAGGCGAGGCGCCATCCAACAGAAAAACTATTATTATTGCACCCCTCCGGAGTCGACCAATTAGAGCATATACAGGAGACGAAATTTATTACGCAATCTTACAAATCTACCTGTTCGATTTATTTAAATGAGGTCCTAACCGTAGTAAGTTGTAAAGTTTCGGGCCGAATGCATTTACGCAAAGTTTGACACTTGATTGTATTATTCGTTGTAGTAAAAACAAAGGAGAAAAAAGTCTTGTTTTGATGCTAACCTATTTTTGTCCAAACACATCTTACGCGTGAACAAAAACGTTCGAAACTCGTGTTGTGCTAACATATCTAACAAAATAATATCTGAGACATTTCACACACGGTCATCTAAAGTAAAGGATTTACTAGGCAGAGAGAGGCCTGTACTAAGGCTACCGGCTAGGCAAGTTAAATACATATATTAAGACTTTTTGTACTGTTCTCTACGTTTTATGCTTTTTATGTCAAAATCTGAACTGCATGATGCGATAATGTTATCGTATCTTTTAACTAACAGTCGCAGGAGAATCATTGAATTTAGTAGTCCGTCAAATAGCGAAAACTTATACTTATTATAATAATAATATAAATATTATATAATTTTATATTATATTATAATATAAAATAAATAAAATATAAAAAACTGTATAAAATAAATAAATTACAAGTTAGAACCTCGTTTGATCTATTGGCATGGACTATCTTATACTTGGCGGTTGATACCATTCGATCCTATGGAGATCTATATATTAGTATCGACGGTATTTTTAAAATGCTTTTTTATCGCTGAAGCGCAATAATTGCCATTTTAGCACACGCTCTTTCAGTCGATAAATAGATGTTTGCCCATTG
Organism: Luffia ferchaultella; assembly: GCA_949709985.1. Classification (NCBI taxonomy): domain Eukaryota; kingdom Metazoa; phylum Arthropoda; class Insecta; order Lepidoptera; family Psychidae; genus Luffia; species Luffia ferchaultella. The sequence goes on along the minus strand of OX453243.1, from coordinate 13,806,348 downwards.
TTGTTGTTTGTGAATTTCGAATCAGCGTACGCACAGTAGTAGACTAATTTCTAAAATGACTTCAGACATTTTTTTTTCGTAAAGTACCCATAATACAAATAGAGCAATGCGCGTTTCATGTGGTTATTTATCGCCCGTTCGAGCGGATGAGCACACGAGCAAAGCAAATGCTCTCGTGGGCAATTGACAACTTACCGTAGTTGTTGCACAACATAATATTATCACCTTCCCCAGCTGGTTCTTAGAAGGAAACGCTGATGTTAGTAAAATTGTTAAGTTGGCTTTTCCGTAAGCTAATGTTTTACTTATAAAATATTAAAATTGTTATATGTATTTACTACGTTATCCTAGCTTCAGGCTACAACTACGTCTGCGTGGAAACAATGTGGGTTATAGTAGACCCGAGAACAAAACGCGTTCTTGACCTATACATTTCCATCACGTGTCGTAGATTGACATTTAAGAATACATAATGATAGAATATTACCGTGCTTTTGACGTTAACATCCATGGTAATATCAGATCGACAAGTTGATAGAAAATACAAATTATTAGGTATAAAATGATTAGGTAGAAGAAACTTTGAACAGATAGTTCTGTTTTTAGTTGCGATAGGTGTAGTATTATTTAATATAATCGTTTCAATATAATTTAAATAGTAATTTAATACTTTAACGATATCAGAATACACCAGAAAAAAAGAAAAACGATAATATAAAATATGAGTAAAGTTATAACCAAAACATACCTCAATACTAGGAATTGTCAGAAAAGTTCTTTTCGGAACACTATATCTAATTATTCTTCATAGTAAGTACAATAAAATTTTCATATCTTTATTTTACTACATTAAACTGCTGACTGATTTTACAAAATAGTTCTTCGTTGGTTAGTTTCTATAATATGATAATCAACGTCGCGGATGATGAAACATGATTTGGAGCTGAAAATTACCGATATAAACCTAAATTAAATTGGGACGATTGTGTTCAACTTTTACACTATATATGCTTCATAAACCAGTGATATAGAAATAGATGTATGCGTGGACATCGACATATAGATATAAATAGATAAAATCTTGTTACGTAACTAAAATCCTTCATTTTCTCGTATTCAATGTGAATGGGTATTTGGTTCAATACACATTTACTTGGGGGTGGGACACGGCTGTCAATCCCGGGACGCATGATACCACAGAATGGATACGCTCTCGATGCGACGCACGTCGCAACTCTGTCGACGCGCTTTTTTTGTTCGTTTTCCGTTTCAAAATGAATTGTTCGTTAAGCAAATCAAACTTTATGTACAGCTAATCCAACGAAAGCTGGCACAGACTATTTACTAACACGTGGGTATGCATTTATATATGCGTAAGGAATACAAAGGATATTGTTGGTGTGTTACGCAGATGTAATTGCATATATGTTTTAATGAATCGCTTGTGCCTGTCCATTGAAATTATGTTTGCGAATCGATGAACGAGCTATTTAGACGATAAAATAATAAAAATAACAAAATGTTGTCCTTATAGAAACCAACATGAATTTGGAACAAAGGTCTTGGAACATTAAAACATTTTTGGCACAAAATGATAATGGATTAAGAATAATTTTGGAACGTCGTCGCTCGGTGGGATATGTAGATATCTTTTGATATCAAAAGTTGGCAACTATCAACGACGACAAATTGAGCAGCGACATCTACTGCAATCGCGAGTAAAATATATTTGTAAAAAGTAATAACGTTTTTTTTTTAACATAAATAAACGTAGCTCCAATTTATTAAAACACACGAAACGCAGGAAGGCATTTTGTATGTAAATGAATCAAAATAACGCACATCACATTATAAGAATCGAAAAAAAATCCGTCGTCACGGGACGCCAGGTACTCATGAAGCTATTGAAAAACTTTTCTATATGAAGTATTGGAAATAAAAAGAAAAAGTGGTGTCACTTCAGTAACTGATGAGTTCTGTTTCCCCATCTACCAAGCTCTATTATCAGACCGTCGTCGTCACCATATGCTATTAAAATTGCTCGTAAAGACAAACCTAATTAGCCTAACTCAGTAGGCTTACTGGTAGCTATTGATCGATTCTGATATCGACCTTCCAGTTCCATCATCTCATCAGCTCGATGGCACCATAATAATTGAGGAATAAACCTACGTGTGTAAAATATCAACTTTTTAAGTTAAAATGAAGGTTGACGTGAAGGGCGCACTTACATAGCAACAACCGTGACTTGAAAAGGTGTTAAACTTGTTGCTGAAACGTCTCGCTTTCACTTCTTACTAAATGCGCCACTAGATGATAAACATCAAAAAAAATATTCAGAATTTCTTAACGCGTATCCTCCGATAAATGAATAAAATGTTAATATTACCTACTTATTTTTGTTTCAGATAATGAAAATCCTACGAGCTAAAATCTGTACAAGTAACACTTATACCTAGGTGATACGAAATGTGCAGTTCGAAGGTGAATACAGCTACGGGCAAAAGCAATTTTAACATACATAAAGCGTTGTGAATTTCTGCTAAGCTTCCAAGTTAAAATGCAGTTATAATTTGAATAACAGCTTTTATGATCTCCAGCGCAGCAGATTAGCAGCCTTATAACAAAGGTTTTGTATTAGACTTCCATGTCGGTACAACATTTGAAAACATTTTATAAAGATAAAATTTGAGTCTGCGTGCCTTTGGTGTACCCAGAAAATATGTGAACATTGCTGTTACATACATATTCGAACAGTCGGCTTCAACTAAATCTTATAAAGTAGTTTTTAACGAAAATATAACCGTCTTCCAAATTTTTTTATTACTTACTGTACAGTAATAAATAATAATTAGTAGGTAATATAGTTTTTTTTTATTGTTTATACTAAATTATTGGACATGAGAATGGTCCGGTGTTGTGTTTTCAGTGTTTTGCTTTATGGTGCGGAAAGCTGGAAACTGACATCTGCTCTCTACTAAAAGTTGGATTCCTTGAGATGTGGATATACCGTCGTATGCTCCGCATCTCATGGTTTCATCGAATGAAGAACACCAAAGTATTGCGACGTATGTCCAAAAGCGTGGAGGTCAGGAACACCGTTAGGATACTTCAGCCATATCATAAGGAACTACAAATACCGCATACTCCAGGCGGTGATGCAAGGCAAGATACAAGGCAAAAGGCCACTTGGCAGAAGGCCGACATCCTGGTTGAAGAACCTGAGAGAATGGTTTGGTCAAAGCACTAAATCGCTGTTTCGTGCCGCAGTATCCAAATCGAAGATCAAATTGATGAGCGTTAATCTCCTGTCAAAGAGAAACACCTGAAGAAGAAGAAACTAAACTATATTATTTTGGCAATAATTAGTTGTTATTAGCTAGTAAGTGCCCATTTAATGTGTGACATGGCATCCAGCTCATAAACTATAGGCCGCTTGTACAAGCCAGAATAAGGTAAACCGAAATACAAACTCGTATGTAATTTATCAACAACCCAATCTATTTTAATTTAGCACCTGCTAAAATGTAACTGCAGGATCAAAATACCTTAAAGTGCCTCATAGTTTTATTAAAAGGAACTGAGGCAACGTCTCACATTACCCAGATAAGACTCATAGAGATAAGATTGAATATTACCTGCTCAAAAGCCGAGTGAGCCACTGAGTCACATGAGTTATGTTACAAAAATTCACGGGAAAATTATACTGTGACCACAAAATCTTTGTAAAATATGCTGCTAAAACAACGGTCTAACACGCATAATAACTTTTAAGAGCACTACAAAGTGGGTGCATCTAATACAATTCGTCATAGGTTCTGTCTTAATATAAGACGGCTTGTAATGCTATTACGTATATAATTTTTACATTACAAATTAGTGACGATGATTTCCTATCCGCTCAGTGATATCAGTGTAGTACGGATGCTACAATAGTCAAATGAAAACATGTCGCGATCTCGCTGCCATTCTTAAATAAATCGGATTATGTAGTAGATGTTGAGAGCGTACTCCAGTGTGCGAGGTAAATTAAAGCACGTGTCGCTGAATTAACAAGCGGCCGGATGGCTCGTTACAATGGGCACTTGAACTTTTACGAGCGAGTGTATCAAAGGCGGTCGTTAGCCACTTGCGTCGTTGTTGCGCCGTGCGCCGCGGGCCAAGCGGTGGTTTTACCACTAGTTTCCCCTCACAAACTGAGAATCGTAATGATTGAAGGGATTCTATAATTATTTTTATCTCGAATGTTTTTACATACCGTTTTCTTTTATAATAGCCAAAAATTATCTAACGATATGTTAACAACGTGAAATAAAAACTGCAATAACAAATATTAATAGACAAAAATCTTGAAGAACAAACACAAGGCAAATATTAAATAAAACTACCATTAAAATGTTAGAGTGAAAATAATTTGTCTTGTTGCCATTAGGCGTAAAATTATTAATGAACCGCAGAGGATTCTCATGCAGATAGGAAGCGATCGATGACATATTTAAATTTGTCAGTTCAAAGAGAAACATGAAAAGCGAGGAGGTGAGGAACGCGCAACGCTAAGATCTCACACGTAGCTTCCACAAATCGATAATTCACTCATCAACCTGGGCAAACACGAAAATAATCATCAAAGTAGTTTTTTTTTGAGGAAAAAGACGACGCGATGTGACGTCGCGCGCAGAAGCAAACACGTGTTACAGTTTGTCTGACACTATTAACTGCTGCGACACATGTTAGGGAGGGCACAGTTAAAAATGAAATTTTATTTATTGATCAGAGAGTGACTTGTTCCAGGAAGAGTGTTGCCGCTTACCGATTGTACGCCGTGATTGCCAAAAATGCGATAAATCAGTCACCGGGTCGTAATTAAGCAAATAAATACTGTTTGTCAGACCGACAGACAAATATCGTCGGGAGGCGTCGTAAAGACATATTATTGCGGTAATTACTATAAATTTATTAGCGTGCGAGTCGTTTTGAGGCGAAACATCCAAAACAGTGCAGTAAACAGCACTCGTTACTTCATCCGTTACCGAGAGATCACTTTAAAATTATTTAAAATGATCTTAGTTATATGCGACACAACTTCAATCTATTCAAATAGCAGATAAAACTAAACTTCACTACCTACGTTCTATGAACGCACTTAAACTACGCAGCTCTTTAATTGTAGCTTTTAAACGAATTACTCTGAAAACGTATCGACTCCTGATTTACAACGAATCAATAAAAGGCAGGGCAATCATTACAACGTTTTACTGCGTATTCAATAAAACTAATCCGGACTGTAATAGTAATGCCTTCAATGGGAACCGATTTTAATCAAATCGCTCTATAATGTCTTCTCGTCGCCGCGTCCGTAAATCTCGTTACTGACAAGTTAAACGTACGTAGTTCTAGTCGATAGTCAATAGGTATATATAAAAAAGGAAAAAAAAAATTATATATATCCAATATGTCTGTCTCAACTTCCGGGGGATTAATATTTACAAAGGCTTAATAACTCTAACTTTGGAATTAAAAATTTAATAGCAGTTTAGTCCCATTTAGTTTAACGTTTCGTAAAGAATATTTAATAAAATGAAATTGTTCTGCAGTGTGATTTGATAAAAATTAAATTTAGATCTTAAGGATTTTGTTTTACGTTTTATATTCAAAAATCAATAAAATTTTTAATTTACTTCGTAGCGTTTTTGACTTTTAAATGACTTTAGAGTCTACTCACAGTGAGCGTTGTTCAACACATAATAAGCTATGATATAAGTAAAGGTGCCACATAAGATGCAGATAATGTACAAGTCGGTACATTAATGTATTTTACATCCCAAAAAAAAAATTATCCTCAGAAAGCTGTTACGGTGAAAACCTACTCTACCGTGGGTGGTTCCTGTAGGTTTATATGCTACAATATATTGAAATATGTTTTAGTAAAATATCAATTTTTAGTTACGTACATTACCTACGCCGCCTGTGTTGGCCTTTAGCTTTGTGGGATATAAACGTTTGATTGAAAGTAAATAACATCGAGATGAAATAATTTATTCGAACTCGTCGGAGTGGTCGACCATTGTTCGCATTTTTAAGGTACTTCTTGCAATGACAGAATAGTAGATTGCAAAAGTAACTGTATTTTCTTATGTTTTAGCAATTCTTCATCGTTTCTGATGCAGAGGCTCGCCATAGCGATCCAGCGCGGTAACGCCGCGAGCGTTATGGGTACCTTTGCATCGGGTTCGCCAGGGACTGGTTATTTTTAGCTTTTAACATTGTATATATAGACTTTATATTTGTAGATTGCTTCCATAGTTTTTAATTTTATTATTATCATTAATTAATTATTTAATTATGATTAATCAAACACCAAAAAAAGACAATAATTAAAATATTAAAATACCATACTGCTTACAATTGTTCACAGCTGGTACAAAGTCTAAGATATGAGATATGACACTATGTAACACGCTGTTATTTCTTTCGAATAATGATCATATATTTAAAAATATGTTTTGCAGAACAATGTTTTTTATCTGTTAAACCTAAGTTTTATTTAAATATCCATTTAAAATAAAATTTCAATAAATGGCAGTATGTATAATAATTTATCAATGCTTAAATCATCTACTAATAACTAATAGTCACCTCATCAAAATTTTATTGTTGAATGAAATATTTACGAAATATATGTAACAAACAAAAAAGTGAATATAATGTGGTATAATTTAAATTTTTTAATTGATATCTCGTAAGAAAATTACTACCTTATCCCTCAACGCATACAAAACAAATTATAATAGGCTATTCTGTTTGAAACGGAACGTAGGTATACATTTCCTAAACAACACAGACCCAAAATAGGTTGACCCCATTAACGGCTCATTAAATTTTAATTGATAGTCGAGGTGAAAGAAGTAAAAAATAATAACGCAAACAATGGAAAACGATGCCGTAATTATAGGTGTGTCGAAATGACACAAACTGTAAGCTAGCCGCAATGGCCAGCTTGCCGTTTGTATTATTTTCTTCTCTGAATGTGTTATTTACACACACTAGAGATATTTTATTGTTGTAAGTAATTAACTACAGTATTACGTATCTTGTTTTCGATACGAGATACTTTCGCAACAAGAATACTTTAGATTTATAACGACTTGGCGTCGCGAGTGCATGCAATTTATTTATCAAAGTTTATATATATCTATATATATATATATATATATTTATGTGTTTTAATTGTTAAGTTTTTTTTTGTTCTGTTGGGTCTGCTGGTGTTTTCTACGAATAAATATATTTTCTTTCTTTTCTTTCTTATCATAGAAATTATAAGATACACACTTTCCTTAGGTCGTGATAGCCCAGAGCGCAACGAACCTGCCTCAAATTTATAAGGCCATAGGGCCATGGTTCGAATCCGGGCGTGTACCAATGAGTTTTTCTGACTTAAGTACATTAACTATCACTGACTCCGTGCTCGGAGAGCACGTTAAGCAGTCGGTCCCGGACGCTGTCAATAGATGGCAGTCGTTACAATCCCTAACCCGCAGTGGAGTAGCGTGGTGGATTTAAGCTCCAAACCCCCTCCTCACCCTGGGGGAGGCCTAAGCCCCTGCAGTGGGTAAAATGGGCTGATGATGATGATGATGTCACTTTCCTTATATAAATATAAATTTAGTGCATGTTGTATTCAATCGCACAATAAGATGTTACAGCATATTAATAGGTAGCTTCCTTTTTTTGTATATTTTATTAGCTTGATAGTTGTTATTAATTTTCAAAATAAAAACAGTAAATCTGAACAAACTAAAGGCGAATCGCGACACACCACGAACTTACCCTAAAATAAAATGCACTCGCGTTGATTCGTTGTCAAGCTTATGCGTCATAGGGGCGTCTTTAATCCGACAGCGGCTGGGGACTGTACGTCAAACAAAAACGTCATCACGACTACAATACGATATTCGGATTTCCTTGCACTTTATCGCATCGAACACACGACACGAGATCCTAGCGTGTCAGCCGCCGGCACCCTATTTCTGCATTAATAGCCACGTAATCGCATTACGCCACCGAGATCAACGCGTAAGGCAAATCACCTATCGATTGAACTAACCTCACTAAAAGCTATATATTAAATGTGCTGTAGGTATTCCATCTTAAATGAAACGTATATTCCAATTTTATCTTATGTATAAAAACTAGACTTTAATGACATGCACGTCTAATAAAATAACGATTGGTAGATAAATGAAACATGTTGGACTTAAACTTGCACTTTTTCATAAGTTTATTTTTGTTTTCGAAAAGAAAGTAAACGATGTTTTGTAAAATAATTCGAAAAACAAAAATAAAGTCCTAAGTCTTAAAGTCTTAATCCGACATACCGAGAATCCATCGAAATAAGAAGTGTGCCGACTTGTGTACAATCCACCAATAAAATTAACTAAACTAAAATATAAAAGGCAGTAATAAAAGTTAAGTTACACAAACATTTAAATTCTCACTAAATAAAGCAGTGTTTGAATCTCCACAACAGCAATTCACAGGCAGCATAAAGGAATTCAGTCGTACGAACAAAAATCCATAAAATAACAAGAAAAAAAAACATTTCGAAATGTAAATTAAGTGGCGGAATAACGACTCACAATATTGTGCCAAAAAAATACGTAGCTGAGGGGTCTGACGGAAGGCGCGGAAGTGACGACAAAAACTCTTCACGCCGTTCTTAATAGACCAAGACTGGCGCCGAGGTTGCGTGCCAAGCGAGTTCCTACCCGCCCTAAGAGTGCAAAATACGTCCTTGGCTAGACTAAGTCCAACGCTGTGCGCTTTATCGGGCAAATTTTGGTCGTTATTTGGCGACATATGCCAACACTCGGAAGTCTAAATATCAACCGGCAACGATCCAGAACCTGTTATTTTTGTATAGTTTAGTAGTTAGAGTTTAGTTTATAAATAAACTTATTTGTTTTCTAGTTATCTATAGCATACTGATATAATATTCAATATCATTACCAATCTTTAATAAAATACAAAAAATTACAAAGACAATATGAACGATTACCAAATATCACTTAAAATTATATACCATAACTTACCATAATACACAGACTTACTAATATATACATTTACTGAAAAGTTAGTGTAGTTTAAGCGACCTATTTGCCCTGTTTCATTTTCGAATAATTAAATCATACGCTTTAGTGCAAATTAATTTCATTTTAAGCTATGTATAATATTTTATGTCAAATACTAATCAGCCCATCAATTCTCCACTGCAATTAGGCCTCCCCTCGGGATGAGAGGGCTTGGAGCTAATCCACCACGCTGCTCCAATGCGGGTTGGTGGATGTAGCATGTATAATTTTTTTTAAAATTATAATTCATAAAAAGTACATTAAAATTCAGACGAAATGCTATCCAGTAAAATTTAGCCTTACCACAGCTAGCTCAAAATCATCATTTAACCTGCGTATCCTACGTGCCTCTATAGACGTTTCGATCAATAGGCATGATGACTGATTTTGAAAAACTGTTCCAAAGTGTTCGGAAATGTATAGTACTTACAATGAATAACATATTTCTACTTATAATAAAGATTTAGGAGGAAAAAATCACATTTTAGTTTTTAGATTTAAAATTCGCGCCAAAACGCTTGTCAGTGTCATGGCGTCGCTAATGACGTCACGTTTGAGTAAACTTCGAGTAAATAATACCAAACAAAACGTATTTGTAAACACTGACGTTCCTTATACGCTCATTGAATAATTTAGTTTATTAAATATGAATTCTAGAGTGTACAGGTGGTGTGTGGTCCCTCAGTGTGATAACATATCAATAAAAACGCCTGATAAGTTATTCCTGTTCGTTTCACAAAAGAAAACGATACGAGATAATACAAGTGGCTTAAACTGGCAAGGCGAGATCCAACAGCAATGTAGCCTAGTACTGACCTTTATTTTTGTGAAGATCATTTCGACGTATTTCATTTACTTTGAAGATTCTAAAATAGTATATATCTTTTTTGAGGCCTAAAATTAAATTAAACACAATCTTTTTCGAGGTTAGGTTTAATCTTGCACCACTACTGTTGTCTTAATAGGTATTTTATTTAAAATTTAAATTATTCGGTATGTTTGTTAAATAATAACGTACATAAAGGCTTTGACGTTTTTAAATTCTGCTGAACAAAAATCTTTATTTGATGCTAAAAATTCTCCCAGCATTAACACATCAATTTTAGGCAAATTATCACTATTTGCCTTAGTAAATCCTTGTTGATCGTTGAAAGTGAAATAACGCGATTATTTCACTTTCGTTTGGTTTAAATAATACGGACGGAACAAACAAAATTGAATATTAAATGAAAAAAAACACAGAGTTCGTTCGAGTTCGTTTACTTGTTTACTCAAAAGTGACGTCATTCGCTCTGATTGGTGTTCAACATATCATGGCGGACTTTCGTATTTCGTAGTTTTATTTTATCAAAATAATTATTAATCTCGCTATTAATAGAAAAATAAATGCGTGTTTCGTATTCCATGACTCAAGTTTCATTAAATAAATATATAATTTCAGTGATTTTCAATTACTGTCATCATGCCTATTATAAAGGCTACGTTAGCATAGACCCATATCTATCTAAGCCCATGATCCGGCGACAAACTGAAAATAGGTGTTATTTTAAAATTATGACAGGTAATTTTTACCAACAACCAAAAATATTTAAAAAAAATAGACTCCTATACAATTTTTTTTTTCTTTTCTAAAATGTTTATAACTGCATTTTTTCTTGTAAAGTTAGAATATATATATGCCCCAGACAGTTTTTATCAACACGTTTCAGCGTGAGCTTTTATTGAAACTGGGCTACCGCTTGAAGTACGTGACTTTAGTCTGTACAGTGCAGCTGCGGGGAGCCATGGTAAATGTTATGTGCGACATCATTCATCAAAATACATTCTAGGATCCAAAAGGACAAATGAATTTTTTGAATCATAGGACGGGTTTTGTTGTATAGAATTTTTTACTAATACGAGAAGTTAGAAAAATGTATAAAAAAGTAATGCTATGGACCTATAACGACGTGTGCGACAGGGAAATCAGATATCCTTCGAAAAGAACATCCTTTTAGATGGCGATGTCTAGAACCATGATGGGATGTTTAATTCTTAGGCATTATATACATATATATATATAAATATATAAAAACATAATTCTCGTCATTTCGAATAAGATAAGGAATTACCGAAACCCGAAAGCGAGCGAAAACCGTTCCTATAAGTTCATCAAACTGTGAGTTTAAGAGCAACACTATTGTCAGAATTAAATGCCCGCGGACTCCGGACGTAAAATAAAATAAGACAGCCACATGTCATGAGATACGACAAGATAGTGTGCGGCAGGGGGTGCCCGACGAACGCGGCGCCGTCGGACCGCCGCGCCGCTCGCTGGGACACAATTAAGCACACCTTTCAGTCCGACGGCGTTCAACTCTATAATTTTCTGTAGAAACAAGCTACTAAACTTTCAGTAAATAGAAATTATATTAGTAAGAAATGGCAACATTTAATAATTTTAGTATTTGTCATATCATACTAACAAACTGTCCCGGACGTAATTTTAACTAGTTCTATTGTAATAAAAATTTATTTCTCGTACACAACAATTTCAAATTTTCTTTATCGAGCACAATTATTTATCGGTACTAGACTATAAATTGGGTGCAGGCGAGTCGGTCGCGCCGGGGCCGCGTCCGCAAGGTGCCTGGCGCGGCCCAAGTGCTGGCATGTCATGGAGCCATCAACGAGAGCGGTAATGATTTACTGCGGGGCCGACACTTCCTACGTCGGACGCGGCGTGCGCTCTCGCCCTTAACGCCTACTCAATAAAGTCGACATCACACAAATAGGTGGGCGGCCTGACCGACCACGTGAACGTGTAAATAAAAGCAAAGTTTCAGCCACAACACCGTAGGCGAAACTTTTATGTCTAATCACCGCGCCGATACGATCGGCCCGCTGCCATTTTAATTACAGCTCGGTCGGGCCTAATTAAATAAACCTTGAACAATGTTCGCGACGGGTCTAACGATTCGGTGCTTCCTAATTATATTACTTTCGTCACGACAGACGGTCAATGGGCGACGTTATGGTTAACAATAAAGTGTTAACAACACAAAATGGACACCTACTACTGAAATAAAAGACTATAACGACGTTACTTAATTCAAATAGGTTGAGATTTTAAAAATGCACTTACTCGGAACTTGATAAGGTGAGGATTTTCAGAGCACATCTTGGCCAGAGCATGGTATTCGCCACGCGCGCCTCGAAGCACCCATTCCTTCTGTTTAGGGTCCAACGACTCTATTTCTCCCTTGTGGTCGGACTGCAGCATAGAATACGATCGCTTATCACACTGTTTTATCAGACACACAACATAATAAAACGATTAGGATATTATAATTAACTTCCGCCTCCATTCAAATGTCTGCGGCGAAACTTCTTAAGTTAAACAACCGGTTACGGAGTGTATTCCTTTAATCATTTAACCACTATCAAGCATCAAAAAATAAAATCTCTACATTCAGCGCTAAATACCTATACGACTTGCTGAAGAATATACTCCAAAAACTTGTGCCAGTGGCTTCGCGTAGACTGGGCTATAATGTTCTATATGATCGACTTTACCGTATTTTTCTAATGTTTACCTATCAATAACTCATGATATTTTAGAGACTGGCAGTAAAAATTGGCAAATCTTTTAGAATTAGAAAAAAAAAGCTTTTTCATTTGAATTTCCAACCAAAGCACTAAAAAGTCTATAGGTTTCCTTCACGAATTAGAAAATTTGTTTGTAAAACTTTAATACCTATCACTATTAAGCGATACCATCATCATAATATCTATAGATGCAGTTAGCAACAAGACGCAAACGAGTTTTCATCAAAATATTATTTAGAACGTACTTCTTAAATGAAACGAAAAATATATTTAAAAATTTACACATAAACACACTATTTGTGAGTTAGTCACCTATGAGTCTTGAAACCAGCTACAACAGATTTATTTACCCCGACAAGGTACTAAAAAAGAAAGAGTTTCACAAAATGATATCCATAATTTTATGTATGCATGTAGGTATATGCAGTTTTTTAAAGCGTGGAACGAATTAATTTCAATTTCATTTGCTTAAGAGAGTACTCCGCAGGTAGGCCCGTTAAAATTTTATCAAGATTTAAGTAATCTACGGTACACGTAACGAGATTGAGTTGACAAGGGTTGATACAACAGGTAATGTAATGAAATATGACGCTAAGCTTAAAGGCGGAAAATGGGACACCTCAGCGGTTTACAATACACCGTGGTTGAGTGAAACTTATAAGAAATGTGCGTAGTTTTATTCGGGAGGTAGGTACCAAGCGATTCAACATTGCTCATAATATAATATGAAAGTGTGCATCAGAACTCTTTACCGAATAATAATGAAAAAATATCATGATTTTTAGTGTCATATCTATGCCGAGATAAAGAATGCATTGAATGCAGTTTCATCGAAATCGATTTAGTAATTTCCGAATTTAATCTGAACTAATAAACTAGTTGCACAATGCTACAATTTCTTAGCAGCATAATAGTCGTTAGGTCTTTAAAATATATGTCAAATGTTAGCATTTCCGTTTGTTTGTTTAAAAAAAAAAGCACTAACTAGATCTTATTAAAACACAACACAAAAAATTATTCTAAAGAGTGAAACTAGCAGTTTTTAAGTGGTAAACTTTAGAATATTCAGGGAATTCGCAGAAAAAAATAACAAAGCACGCAACAAAAGAATACTCACGGACACAACAGAAGCCCTGTCCTCTTCGTCCAGCCCCTGCGGACAAACAAATAACCAATAAAAACATCCTTTTCAATGTTATTAGTCATCTAACGATAGTAAAACACACTTATTAGTCCTTTGTGAGACGGATAGGTACTAGAAATATAAGAAAATATAATAAAATAGATACAAATAAAATTACTACGTTTTTATTTTATTTAATTAAAAACTTACATGACGTGTCGTCCTAGCATTCTCTTATATTCGAATACCAGGCGCGCAAAAACACATATAGGTAAATATGTCTCAGTCAGGTGCACTCATAGCCTAAGAAAATTAAAAAAATCAGGGGAAATAATTCGTGTAGTTTTGTAAAGTACAGTTATATCTACCTTGCGGTATCCAGATGAACATACTAAAAGTCCTGAAGTGTGGAGGTTGTGCTGAGGGTTTAAGGTAGTAGGATTTAAGGTATCTTTTTACAAGTATTTGCCCATATTTTGAATATCTGTACGAATAGCATAATGATTGCTTCTGACAAAAGTTTCTACACATAATTACTCTACGATTAATAGTTTAGGAGCTATAGGGTGAGGAAGTTTAATCAGAGAGATAAAAAAGAGATTTAAGAAAACGACGTCGTTTTTTCGTCATTGTTCTTAATCACTTACATTTTTAGTTTAGAATAAGTAAGATTAATCATCGGAGCTTCGGAGAGCACATTAAACAGTCGGTTCCGGGCGCTGTCAATAGATAACGGTCGTTACAATCCCCAACCCGCAGTGGAGCAGCGTGATGGATTTAAGTTCCAAGGGCCCCCTCACCCTGGGGGAGGCCTAAGCCCCTGCAGCGGGGTAAAAATGGGCTGATGAAGAAATGAAGAAGCTTAGTCATCTGACAACCCAACATAAAAAACCCCATGTCAACAAGGTTTATTTTTTGAGTGAACATCATGACTATTTTATTGGCATTAGATATATATTGTAATAATTTATATTTGTCAAATAAAGTAGGCGTAAAATGAATCTTCATTTGTACTTTGTTATACTATTTAAATCAATAAAAATTTAAAATTCAAAAATTTAATAATAATAACCAAAAAAAAAAATTTAAATCAACAAAATAATAAAAATTTTAGCTATATCGATACCTAATATTATTATAAATGCGAAAGTGTGTCTGCCTTTTTGTTGTTGATATAGAGATAGATTGGACCTTGGAGAAGGATATAGGCTACCTTACGTCGCAAAAATAAAACTCGAAGGGGGTGAAATACATTTTAACGTTCAAAAAACAGCAAATGTTTGCAATCGCATTAAAATGAATGGGTTGCATTTGAAGTGATTTTTTCCAACTTCAAATAAAGTCTAGCGTAGAAGACACTAAAAATTAACTCATTGTTTGCATGTATATAGCTATATATCAGCAACTCGGTTGAGACAGTATACCTGTTTTATGAAGTCATATATTTGTAATATTCCCTTTGGGCCGCGAGCTTCAATCACGTTGTTCTATAATCGAACCACGATGTCAGTAATTCTTTGTGGTTCGATTGTATAAGCGAACTAAGCACAGAGCAAGTATTTAAATATTAACATCGATGTCGACATAAAAACCGCCAAAGCTGATCTTTCCTCTCTCCTCCCTACGAACGGGTCAGCAAAATATCAGGCATTACAAGTATTCTACCAAGTACAAGACTGGCTGGGTAACGAAGTACCTCCTGTGGGGCTGGAATGGGGATGTGGGAATGGAACGTGGGGTTGGAAGCGAGGTGATGATAGCACTGTTATAATTTATTTGGTAGACGAATGTTAGCCATACATTTTGCCGAACAACCACGTCATAACCGGCCAGCGGTTCTTTTCCCTTGTATCTAGGACGCTGAATTTGCAGAAAACATCGGTCGACGACGTTCTCACGCCGGCCTACCATCCGTGCTGAGTAGTATAAATACTCCTACCTAACATATTTCCCATACATTCCTTTCGTAACTCTACTAGATTCAAGATTAAAGACAGACGTATAAACTAGCGATAAATATTGTTAATAAATCTCTATTTAATTATAAAATAATATTTGTAAAGATATTTAAAGTAAATTAAATAGTAGTAAATATTGAAAATTGTTTTTTAAAAAGACCGACGCCCGTCCCGGCGTAACAGCACCCTGGAGGCAATTACTACCACTGATTCTGATTGATTAATTGATTGATTCGCCTGCTCCTTACACCGTGCTGATTTAAATTTTTTGTCGCTGCAAAAGTGGATACACTGAAAGATGCGGATGTCGAAAAGCCGGTATTTCATGCAGTCTAGTATGCTTTGGCGGCTTGGGTTTATGTACAAACGGTGTACCTGTAGATGATTATAGAAGGAGAAGATGAAAATTTCAATAGAAGACGAAGAATGACATAATAAAGACGAACTGCCTTGTTTTTTTTTATTTTCAAATAAAATTTTATAACCTATTACATTTTTATTTCTTAAATCGTCTATTTTTATTTCTTTGTTAACTTAAACAACCTGTAGCTCCTAAAGTATTGATTTTAGCGTAAAAATGAATATAACTAATTTTGTATAAAATTGCATGTAGAAACTTTTGTCAGAAGCAATCATAATGCTATTCGTATAGATATTCGAGATATGAACAAAAACCTGAAAAAGGTACCCACAAACACGCCCCCTACACCCTCAGCACACTCCCCACCCTTGAGGACTTTTAGTATGTTCATCTGGATACTGCAAGGTATGACTGTACCATTAACAAAAGTATACGAATTATTTTGCTTATATTCATATTCGGCTTAATTTGATCGTATTATCAATGTATATTTGATATTCATATTTTAATAAAATAGGTAGGTACTTATTAAATTTTGAGAAAAAGGATACCAGAAATTAAAAAGACGTATGTAAATACAATAATAAAATACATTTAACTACCTATACCATTACCGTAAAGTTAAATAACTTTTTTAATACGTTTGCAACTAATACGGTCTTTATGACATCGAAACTTGGATCGTGATGTCGTATTTTACAGTACTATGCCTTTTACTTTACACCAATCACAAATGAGCATTCTGTTTGTAACGCATGCGTAAACCGCGTAAAGTAGCCCGCTCCCACCCTTAGCTATCGCCATTATTACCTACATTTGAAGTAGGTATCTACCTAATTTTAACACAAAAATATTGAAAAACGTATGATGCTCGTACTCAGTAAGCTGGCTATTATAGTCATCGTTTTATTATAAGCCTCAATTATAATATGCAGCTTACCGTACTTGCATCAAAATGTACCATTAATGGACTTGGACTAAAATTTTAAAGTTGTGCTCATGATTATTAAAATTAAAAGGAATAAGGTTCTAGAACAATCTTTTAAAATATTGTTGGTTTATTTTTTACGAATTAGCCAGATATTTATGAAGATTCACGTGATGTCACTGTGTTAAATATTTCCGAGGTTAAATGGAATTGAATCCTCACGAATTAATCAAAATAATAAACGTCTGTCCAGATGGCGTCACACTGACATTACAATAATAAAATTTTGAAAAAATTTAACAAATGAAATTACAGACTTCTTTTCTCTTGATTTCGATAGAAAGGTATAGCCTGGTCCATATTTTCGGAAAAACATATAATTATTATTATTATAAGCAAGGAAGAATATAACAAAAATAAAACCAAAATGTATAAATTATAAGTTTACACCAATATAATACCGCTATGTCAAAAACTTTGATCCAAGTCCATTAGAATTTGGTTCTTACGTTCGTGTCGGTTAATTATTATTTTACAAAATATCTCCAAAACTTAATTGAACGACCAATCATTATACGTGTAATCAATACATACGCAATATTTTAACTAATATTACGGGATTAAAGATTGTAAAGCCTCAATGCTTTTGTAAAGTTGCCACACAGGGAGAAATGATTCCAAGAACACGGCCGACTCCAACAAAAGGATAAACAGTCTCCACAATGCCGTCGGGAGAAAACTTACAAAAAGCCGCATAATGTTGAATGACAATACGCTTATATGATTTGTAAAATATTGTTTAAACAAACGTACGTACACGGATGCGGACAGCATTTACATAAACTGGCTAAGGTGGAGTTTGGGCGTTGAGATGAGTGTGATGGTCGGGTGACATGGCAATATCGAGGCTTAGACGGCGGCGCACGACGCGTCATTGCTCGCTGCCACGGGAGATCGCTTACACGTTAAACGATTAAATATCATACACCAAAAAGTGATATTTTCGCTTTCGCAACTAATTCCTTACCTCTTCGAATAAAACATAGAATAGTCGCAATATTAAATACATCTCGTATGCTAGTAATTCCTCGAAAATTATACAATAACGATTGTGAGATTTACGGGCCCATAACAACTAACACGAACATTGTAAACGTAACGTGTGACTAATAACGCATTAACTATTCGTACACGTACACAAGGTAACTTCGTAAATGATCTTCAATAACTATTCAAACGTCAGTAGACAAAAGGTAAGTATAATAAACAAACCAAAAATTTACATACATTATAAATAGCTCAACGACACATATAAATTAATCGAGGCCTAATATTTCAAAATTAATAAATGAGTATTTATATTGTGAAAATAATATTTTGAATTAATGGTCAATAAATTCGAATTCTCCCGTCTTCGGGCTTGCGCTGCGATTAACAGCGTGGGCAAGGTGACGTAAGCTATTGCAAGTCTCCTAAGGGAGTAGGGACTTTATGCCGAGGAATCTATAGTTCAGTTTTGGTCGTAATCATTGTGGCGTACGGTTTTGTAGTTTTGGGCACGCGGAACGTGCGCTGCGCTGACCTCTACCTCGTGCGCCGCATGAGCACTTTACCACCTGTCGTTACATATTTATGTCTACACTATTGGAGTCACTGTTAGGGACTTCGATATTGACAAGATAACATCCTTAATGTGATGTGTTTGATTTAATAATCAAGATTAAGTTTGTACGTTGCGCAGCTTTTTTTAATAACTCTCGCTTGTATATTTTATTCGTTTTAATTTGTTTTTAATAACACAGTATTTTTCAATGAATTGATCGTGCCGAATCCGCGCGCGTGCCAATATTTAATTAATGCATTTTGTTTCTTATTGATTTAGCAATACATTACAAAATGTCGTTTCGCTTATTGAGTTTTCGAGATCTGCTTCATTGGAATTATAAAAGTTATCGACAAACCACCTAAGGATTCATATCTTGCATAAATTATGTTCCATGTATAAAAACCGTATACGTAAGTGTGCAAAGTAGGTACCGTATAAAACTGTCTTCAATATTAAAAGTTTAATTTTCAGTAAATAAGTTTGATAGACAAGATTCAAGTAGTTTACACGTTTCTCAAAGGTAGGCAAATACATTTTGTATTAATAATATCTTTAATAGATATTTATATATAGATATTTATAAGCAACACGAAAAAGTCATACTGTTCACAATAACCCACAGATGTATATATATCTAAATAAAACGTTGTCAAACATTTGCAAAAGTAAAAACATGGATCGTCGAAACTATATTTTAGTCCAAATAGTTTACAGAATATCGTCGAATCACAAAATATCGGGGCTTTCCACGCAGTTTAGCTAAGGGCTGCGAAGGGATTACCCGCGACACAATACAACTATTTTTCGCAGTTCACAGTTTTCTACTTTCACTTGTTTCCCGTTTGTGAGATCAGGGGATTTGCTGGAACTTTTGTTTACGAACACTCAACTTGCGATTATTTCAACTGGACTGATAAATACTTCAACACTTTTTTTTTTAATTTCCTTAAATTAATTGTTAATTACGTTAACCTCGTTTGATACTGAGAAAACTTTGGGAGTATTCAAAACATATAAGTAATATTTATTTACATATTTGATTTTTTTGGATTTGTTTAAGATACATCATTTTAATTGTATATTACTGTAATTATGATCATCATTAAGCTTTCAAGCTTTTACTTTTGAATTACAGTCCTACTTTCAACGTTAAGGAGTCCAAACACTAAATTTACTAAAATTTTTATGACAATAAAAACTTAATCGTCAATATGTGATCAATATATTGATGACGGTAATTGAAGGCATGATCTTTGTATGAGAGGCAAAATGCTTAGTCACTCGGCCTGCACAGCATCAGGTCCCTTGAATAAAAATATATGTAGGTATAAATAAAATCAAATGTCTCTCGGATTGATGTACTATTTAGAGTTAAATGAACGTAAAATTTCCTTTTAATGCTGTATGTACTCTATAGTGACTAACATTCCATAAAATAAAATCTAACCATTATAAGTACCCTCAATAAGATATTTGTCAAGTAAGCAATCATATTTCTGTTCGTGCGACGTTATGTCATAAATAACGCACTAGGATGTATTCACAGAATAGTTAGTGGTATAAATAAAGTTTATGGAGCCGTGTGGGTTCGGTCGAGGACCCGCGGCGGCGCACCTGTATCCGCGCCAACCGAAAAACGAATTAATAATTAACCCCACCGACTATTATAAAACTGTTTGACTTTCAATACCCACGGAATGGACTCCGACGCAATAAGGGCGTCAACTAGAGTCATTCCCATTATCGACAGCTAACTTTTGAATACTAAACGGTTACAAAAGGTCCCACTTACACCTGGTGCAACTAATTGAATTGTAAAGCCCTCATAACTATGCCCTCTATATAAAACTGTTGCTCGCCCTGATTATTATCATTTAACAGGTTTAAGGGTCTACGTTAAAATTAATACGACGACCGACGTGGTAAAATATACTGTATTATTATTTTAGTATTATGTCTTGAGGGTCATATAGTAAAAATAAATAACAATGTTGAAAAAGTATGAGTTGACTATAGAAACTAGTCATCAAATCAAATATAATTATATGTATAAATGTGTAATTATCGTATAATTGGTAGTAAAAAGTAGGTACTGCGTTCCCGAATGTTAATACAAATGAAGCCCGCTAAATGCGTGTTAAGGAACATGTACTACAAATCACCTCATGATTACCAATCACACAAAAATTTTGTAACAAAAAATTGCGTATATCTCAAAAATTTGCCAACGTATATTTTTCATGACGATTTTAATTGAAAGTGTTCTTTCTTGATTTTTTTCAGATTTGTAATTTCACGGTTGAAAAATTAGAGGGACGATAGATAGAATATTTACCTAATTAAAAAAGTTACTAAAGAACCTTTATTGTATTTTCAAAGATTTGCCTAATGACACCACGATGGGTTGTGCGATATTTTTTTTTCATTCCATAGTTCAATACATGGAGAGCCACCTTTAAATAATTCAGTTTTCATAGTTTTTTTCTACAAGAATTTTGTGGTAGTTCTTATAAGACGTCTGCCTGTGAATTTCATTTGATTTGTTGGGAAGATGGTAAATGTACGTATACAAACAAACTTGTGACATACGGATGAACAGGCAGATAAATGGAGAGAAAGATGGACATGGCGAAATTATAAGGATTCCGTTTTTGCCATTAAGCTACGGAACCCTAAAAAGCGGAGATGAGCTTTGCGTTTGTGTGAATAAACGGCAAAAGTATGGCAGGATGCAGCAAATGGGTGACACAAAGGACAGACGGGGCCGCCCCGCGGTTCAAGTCGATTGTAGAACAAAATATATGACGCTGGCTCGACCTGATTTGACTTTCTATATACGTTGTGTGCTCATACAACCACAAACCTTAGGTCTCGTCTTTTGATTTGAACAAAATAACTTTAGGCCTTACACGCTACTGTAAACATAGATTAATCAGTTCCGGAAGAACTTATCAGCGTATTGTTGTAATAACAGCCCAGCCCTTACATGACATCATAAAAAGATAAGTCTCGTAGTTTCTACTTTCTTTACTACTGCTACTAGTTATATGAAACCCTATAGAAAAGCGATTTAAAAGAAAATGAATATTAAAAGAAAATAAGTATTTCTTTAATTTTCCCACGCTCTAATGTAATAAATTAATACAAAATTACCGATGACTTCCCCCGGCCTAAACACATGTGGAAATCCTCCAAGACGTACTGAGAATAAACTTGTCCAGTAACACCTGTTGTAATCAGTGCCGTTCTGGAACAACTTCCTTAATCGATGACAGGATCGAAGGTCATTCAAGATAGCATGCTTAAGATCATTTCAAGAGTGCTCGATTGGGTTTAAATTGGGCAAGCTGGCAAACCAATTCAATCTATAATGTGAGTACATATGTGATATGTTTCGTTAACGAAAAAACAATGTCATCAGACGTCTCCTTCTCTTTAAAGCTCTATTGGAATGTGCGCAGCTGTATTAATCGATGGTTCAAACGTGCTCGCCAGGATCTTCTTGCTTGTAATCCACACCGGTGTCAGCAATTTCGAATGGATGAGTGCTGATTTCACTTCCAGTGACAGTTTGCAATTCTAATCTTATTATAATGATGTTACTTGTTTGATCACGGGCGCAGTCTTATTAAGCGCTTACAAACGCCACACAGGACAGTTGGGCGGCCACTACGAGGTGCATTAACCAAGTTACCGCTGTTCTATACCTGCAACGTGTTATGATGCCGATATATATGTACCGCGACTCTGCGTGCAATTTTTTTCGCAAATACGCTTCTTCGACCACTACTTATCCACACGTCCACTATTTTTCCTTGTGAAATTTCAGATAATCCACATGGCATTTTTAAAATGCGGGTTTTTCAGTGATATTGACTAGTATTGCTATCTAATGACTAGGGTAGTACCTACTCAAAGGTGTACGATTTTATAAGAAACTGCCAAGCAATATAAATACTTGTCAAAAAAATATATATTATAAAAATAATAAATAAATAATAAAATAAAATTCAACAATCATGTAAAGCGACAACTAATATATATACTCTAAAGCATATTACAATTTAAAAGAATATGTATAATTTAAGTGATAAATCTAGGGATTGTAATTGCTCTAATCCACTTAAAACAGTGGCTTGTAACGCCATCACTAAAAAAAATCATTTAACTTTCTTGCAGTGGAATCTCAGAGTGATCGCATACAAACCAGCACAAATTTAGCTTTACAACGTTCAAAGGTTCAAAGTTCAAACATCAGAGTCTGCTACTTGAAAATAAACTGATTTTTAATTTTTTCTTTTATTTTAATTTGGCATAAATAAAAGTTTTAACTACTGCTGACTTCGTTTTGTATTAAAAAAGGAAAAGTAATATAGGTTTTCTAAATCTAACTGATGTATTTTTACAAGGCATAAAATTGTTAAAAAGCTTAATCAACTTTTTTAGTAATCACAAAGTTTTTTAATGTGTGTAGATTGCTTTTAATTGAATTTTTCAAACAAAATCTGGGGAAAAAATATGCATTTTAGGATAGAACAACGGTGTCTTACAAGAAATACTACAATTAAATCACTCACACTTCCAATCAAATCACCATATTACTTATGTCGTTCCCAAACGAAAGATATTAAATAATGAGTTCATATACAACCGTTTAATGAGCGATCGCCTGATGGTGTACAACCACCTATTTTGAGGTCTTAGAAAAAAATAATAACAAAGCCCTCGTGAATATTGCTAAAAGTGCCATTAACCTAGTCCCCATTGAGTCGAAACCGCGTCGTTTCATTACACCCAGAGGACATATTTGAAAAATGTCCAGGGAGGTGTGTTTATTGCGAGTGCAAAAATTGAAATGGTAATATTTCAAGCCATCCAACCAGGAACGACCCCTACACGCGCGGAAACGTAATTGGGCGAGGCTTACAACACCAACAACAAAAGCTCCTAATGACAAATATGAGCCCGGGCCGCGTACGCCTACGTTACATCTAATGGACTTCATAATTGCTATGCGCCACGACGGGCATTATACTCTATTATAAGAGCGAGAGCTTTCTCGTTACCCGGGGATGCTCTTCCACGCTTATTGTCACGTATAAATACACATCTATCATTTGTTACAAAGATTTTACGATAAAAATACATTTCGAATATTATTGTTCGTCGAAATATCTGAAATAATTCCAATGTCACTGCAATAAAAAAGGCATGGGTTACTGCTACACTTCCTTTACAAAATATGTTCTCAAACAAAAAGTTTTGCGCACTATATATTCTAGAAATTTTATAAATTAAATAAATATAACTATTGTAAATTGTCTGTTTTAGTCAATTATCTACTACCGAAATTGTCAATTTACACTGCACATACAGATGAACATTATTATTTTGGAAGCATATTATGTAAAGTGCTACGTCCGTACGTAAATCATAATGTTGAAAACCGTAATCCGATACGAAACAGGGAAAAGAAACAACGTAGTTGACACAAAACATTCACCGAGATACGTTAAATAAGAGACACCGTGCCCGCCCAGTCGCGTCCCCCGGGCATAAATCAAAACGAAAATAGAGCGTCCAAACGTAAGGCGACTTCCGCTCGTCAATTGAACAGCATGTATTACTTTGTGCCATTGACAAAATTAATTTTTAACGATTACTTTATGAAATCCATTAAATTTCTTTTCCGTTTGACAAGCATAAACGTGTGACAGTTTAGAAAACACGCCGACAACATGAATAGAAAAAATGTTAAACGAACTGCGGATAAGCCAATGCGCTCTAGAAAACATTTGTGTTTACATATACTAAAACACTCATTGACAATAATAAAAAGGAAAACGTTACATATAATGTTATATTACATTCGACTTTTGCTTTTTCTTAATGTAAATAGTATGACTAAGAAAAAGGGTGGGAATAAACACGGACACAAAGACGAATGTGGAAACGGTGATGCGGGGAGATGAGGCGAGAACGTCAGAGTACGCACTAGATTCGCTCTAACTGCTACTATGCGACCTTAAAGCTAAGTCCAGACTGCTTTTGTGATGAATACGATGTGTATATATACAACTCCTGTCTCGCATAAACTAGAGGTAGCGGGCATGCCAGCGAACATCGTTCATCTACTTGAGAATTACCTAACTTCGGCAGGAGCGTCAGAGAACGATTCAGAAGGACTATTGGTGACGAGATACCCCGGTACAACGCGGAGTACCGCAAGGGTCGATTCTAGGGCTTATAATTTTCAACTTTTACGTATCAGACGTAACAACACCCTGAACAACAGCAGCCACATTTCACAGTATGCGGACGACCGACTACGAATACTATTCTCGCTCCCCGCCTATTACAACCGGTGGGGCCTCTATTGCAACGTTGCCGACACCAATAGCATTCTTTTCACCACCAAGAGACGACATGAAACCCACATTACAACGGCCAACGGGGATCGTCTACCGTACGCCAACAGTATCCGGTTTGGAATTGCCTATTTACTAGCTTTCACTTGATATCCACATTCTTTTCTTTTATTTTTCCATTCTTTATTGATTCGCAGACGCCATAGTTAAATATCGTATACCTTGCCTCATTCCAACAATTAAGACGAATCTAACGACACCTCATACGTTAATAACCAACAAGCTCTTTAGACTGCAAACATATAGACATATAAACATATAGACATATGTTTATACCTATTTCTAACTCGAAACACACTCGAAGAACATTACCCGCCACAGTCGAGTAAAAAAAATATAACGGCTTTTGAACTGTAGGGTAGGGTATAGTCACGGAAAATAGAAACATTTCTTCATAAATAATGGTCGATATATTAATCACTATGAAATTTCGTTCCCATCTGTCGTCTTCTTTTCTTACTCTGTGACTTTCGGCGAAATTTTTACGACTAAATTTTTAGCAAATCTGTGTGATAAATATAGACATTGGAACTAAAAATAAGTTTTTAGTTTTAGTTCGACAGAAAAGAAGATAATAAAGAATCAAAACGATATTGTACACGATTTTTGATCTACAACAATAAAGGACGGTATGATTATGCTACAGCATTATTAGTTGTGAGGAAATATGTGGCTGGTGTACTTTTACAAGAGGTCCTGCGATTCTGTGACCTTCTATGTTGGAACTAATCAGTAGCTACATTGTTTTAAGACTATTAATTTTCATATACCTATATATTTATTAGTACGAATCGTTTGACCGTTTGATGACACAATATTGTTATTCATACCACGATAGATTCGTGACTGAAAATCTATTGTCTTCAATAACGTGCGATACGAACACATACATAGTTGTACCAATTTAAAATCAACGCGACACACGAAATTCAAATCAGAATCACGGTTTTGTCGAAATCGTGGCGCATATACATGCTTTTGATTACTAATAAATATCTACAACGAGCTGACCTTCTCCGTGATTTAGCGAATTATTAGTGCCAGAAGTTATTATTTATTAATTTAACACTTGCATGGAAACGGCCATGCAGTAGCAAAGATTAGCACCTACACTTTAATGCAACCTATTTATTGTTTTTAGAATATAAAAATGGTAATTAATTTGAAATACACAATAGAAAAGTTAAAACATTAGATACTAAACACTATAATTTTAAAAACCAGTCAAATGGGAGAAGTTCTTTATTTTTTAATTTTTATCAAATTTGGGTTAGCAGTTTTAAACTTACGCATTTTCTCTTCAAATATTTTCAGTTTTCTGTAGGAATTTAAAGACTTAAGATTTTTGTTTAGGTTTTGCTATAAGCCCTATCCCATATTGTTTTTTTTTTTTTAACTTTAGCCACAGTAGCTTCGCAGATAAAAGGGACAATGTTGGATTATCGTATATCTATTATATATATCAAACTGTAACATCTATTAAAAAATGGATATTTGTTATAACGAGCACTTGCATTTGGTATGTCACACAATGGACTTGAGAAATGTTTATCTTTTAATTTTATAATTTTTGCCCCAAATTGATACTTCGTTTATTGTTTAGTAAAACAAAATTTTTATTTTTTATTATTACTGATTTCCTGTAAAATATAAGTGAAGTTTTATACTCCGTATTAAAAATGTCAAATGTAGGTATATTTTCCTTAAAATGTTTTAAAATATGCATTCTAAAACTTGAGGTATATAAAAATTACCTATACATCAAAACGAGCACTTTTATTTGCTAGTAACATGCTGCATTAAAAAAAAAATTAATTTGTTTTTGGCCCCTCAAAATTAACCCTTGAAATAAGTAGGTATTCGTTGATCGTTTTGGTTATTCTGTAAAATATAAATGGATGCCTAGTATTTCTTTTTTTTTCTTCAATATTTTAGGATCAACAGTCTGGATCAATAGTTTCAGAGATAGAGGGAGGTGAAATGGAAAAATATTCGTATATCACAAACTTTCTTTTACTAAACCTGATGCTGCTGCCATAATTGTCACCTCATGAAGGTGCTCCTCAACTGTTAGTAGCACAGACATGAAACTTTGTATTTGGTATTGTATACACTTTGTATTTTGGTAGTCATGAAAATCATGATTAACTACCATGATTTTCACCAGGACATGACGCTCAGCCAGAACTGTCTCCTCGCGAGGGTTATCATCATCATCAGCCCGTATCTCTCCACTGCAGGATATAGGCCTCTCCCAAGACTCGCCACCACACACGATCCTCCGCCTTTCGTCCAACTACCCCCAGTATGGTGCTTCAGTCATCTGTCCACCTAACGGGGGGTCGTCCAACGCTTCGCTTCCCAGTATGTGGCCTCAACTCGAGAACTCGTCACGAGGGTAGTCTTCAATATTTAAGTATTACGAATATTTATGATTTCGATGACAATCGATAATTATGGTATCATCGAGCTGATCCGACCGAATCCACCGAGTATGGATTCTTCAGATTTGTTTTCACGAGTACTTTTCATAGCACACATGGTGACGAGGGTCTATGACGGAGCTGGCATCGTATAACAGAATTCATCAACGTCTACTTGTTCGTATTCATTTATTTACGCTATACGTCTGTGGTGGATCGCCAAACTCTATATATGTAGGTACAGCTCGCGCTAAACTTCTACTTCGCTCTGAAATTGACGCGGCGAATGCGTTTTGTGCTGTTGCGGGGTTCGCTTTCGACTCTCTGATATTCATTATTTATTACTACTGCGACGCTAGTCGCTTCGACTTTAGAGCGAACTAGAAGTTTGGCGCGAGCTGTACTAAAAGAGATGTTTTACAATCAAGGAAATCAACAAGTTTTACTATGAGTTGCAGCAATCTGGCGTGTTTTGTAGCTGTACAAAATATATATTGAGTTCAACAATTGCAACACTCTGGACTCTGACATGAAAATGGTGGATAAAGAATGGCAACCAAAACTGTCACATAACCATGGACGTAATAGTACCTATATACTTGGCTTGAGGTTATCTGAAGATTGTCAATGTTGACCTATTTTGGCATGTCGAACCAGTGTAGTCTTTTGCGTGTGGTCTTTATTTAGTAAAATATTGTTAGAAAATCATTTTCGTGCAACGAAGGCGCTGAACAAATATTGATAAGGTGTCCAAAGATCTAGCTTATAATGAAATAACTGTTTTCATCTTTTATTGTCCAGTGGTTCGCAGATATTAAGCTGTAACACACGACACCACAGTTATCCAACAGGGTTCTTTTTATTTTATTTTGGATGTTCAGAACCTTAAAAATTACGATGAATTATATAGAAATAGGTACATAATATAAGTTAGAAAAAAAAACACAGTTCAATTTTTGGCTTCAAATTTAAGCTTTTTTGTCAACAGTGCCTCTTCACAGAGTGCCTAGACACTGATACGCTGGAACAAGAAACAAAAGGTTTAAAAAAAAATCAATATTACTCGATAAACGAGTTTTTAGAAGAAGAATGATCTTTTTGTAGTCATTGAATGATAGTAAATTTATTGTGAACGACAGTATGTGCTTATTGAAAAAAAAAACAAGTTCACTAAAATACATTCTTTTACAAAATGATATTATGCTATAACTTTACATATAAATACAATAAATCTTTCTCCATCGTACTGAGGCAAGCTTGATTTTAAACACAAGTCGAGCTGTTATTGCAGAAACGCGTACGTTTATTATGCGCGATGCGGCCCGATAAAGTATGGTGGTCTCGGAAAATATGACCGATTTCATTGTTCTTTTTCACAGTCGGCCTGGGAATCAGTTAGGGCCATCAACGACCCGGATGCCCCACTTAATGAGGCTCGGCGCTGAGATGGTAAATAAGTAACGGACGGATTGGTTGCATTGCCGCGCTGCGCCGGCGCCGCCGCCGTGCTGTCCGAATAATGACACGCTCAACGACGCCAAAACAATCGACTCCCTTTTACTTACACGTACGGAATTGAATTGCAGACTTGTAAAAAAGTCTAACTGAAGCCAAGCAAATTCCGCTTGCATAATATGAAGGTTCAAGCCGAGATTTTATATCTATATACTAGTTTTCCGCCCGCGGCTTCGCTTGCGTG
Organism: Luffia ferchaultella; assembly: GCA_949709985.1. Lineage (NCBI taxonomy): Eukaryota > Metazoa > Arthropoda > Insecta > Lepidoptera > Psychidae > Luffia > Luffia ferchaultella. Next base: position 13,777,106 of record OX453243.1, on the reverse strand, counting down.
AACTACACAGTTGTACCGGGACAGTTAAAAGCACGCGATGCTCCAGAACATTGTAACACTTTATAGAATATTCTGAAACTTAACTACCTAAGAAATCTCTATACCCAATTTCATAAAAATCCATTCAGCCATTTTAGCATAAAGAATAGCTATCCCAAAAGTCGGTCCCAAAATCAGTCAACCGTTTTGGAGATTAACCATAACAGACAGACAGACACTACGATTTTTTATATGTATACAAAAAAATGCTTTTTCTCTTGACAACACTCTCTTTATGTTTGCCAAAATTTCAGTAAAATCGGATCAGCCGTTTCGACGATTAGCCCTAACAGACAGATAAACACACAGACAAAAACCAACTTATGTCACTCCTGATAACCTCCTTTTTATGTCTGCGAAGATTCATATAAATGGTTGAGTCGTTTTGGAGATTAGCCGGAACAAAAAGACAGACAACCACACAGACAAAAAGTTACCTATATCACTCCTAACAACCTATTTTTAATGTCTGCATAGTTTCATTAAATTTTTTAAAAGTTTAGCTCGAACATACATATAGACAGACAGACAAAC